>VWZE01014691.1:84711-120845 GCA_013396675.1 Eubucco bourcierii | reverse complement strand
TTGCATTAGTGTAGAGGCATTTCAGTTGTGCCTCTGATCAGAGTTCACACTTGTGAAGAACTCTGCTGAAACTGCAGAAACAAAGATATTCCAATTCCCCAAGTAATATGTAGCACTCCTTATCTCAGAGGGCAAATACCAGATGCTAACACATCATCCTGCAAGCAACAAGACACCGTCAGCAGCTGTTGAGACAAAAATGATTTTATTTCTTTGATAGCAATTTAGTTGTCTGGAGTAGCTTGTTCCTGCCAGAGGTAGACTGTGGTGTTCAAATGTGGGAAAGCTGATCATAAATGGTAATTTGTTTTGATCTATATGATTATAGAAACAGAGTGGGAATTCCACTTGTATTAATTGCCTTCTATCTTTACTGCGGCAAACCACCATTGACTAACATTGACTAAATGGGATGAAATCCTCTTCTAATTTGTTCTCCAAAGGAGAAAACTAAATGGTTCATTCATTAACTAACACATAAGAAAGAGGCCTGTTTTCCAGCCACCTACAGTTCATGTATCAAGAGCCTCCCCCGCATACTGGAAACTTTTGTTTGTGTTTGTCTCCTTTTGGTGAAGCTGTTTCCCAAGGGAAAAGAGGATTAATGGGAAGGTTTTTAGAACCTCCTCTTGTCATATTTATAGAACGGGTGAGCTATGTTCATCACAGTCAACTGTTCAGTACCCTACTGTAGACTATAATTATATTCTTGTGGTGCAAGAATGTCACAGGGTCAGTTGCAATGGTTATGCTGTGGACCCAGGGAAAGAAAATCAGCCAAGACACTGGTCTACTAATTAGGGAACACTACTTCAGGCTTACTGGTTTGCAATGAAAGAGTCAATAAAGTCGATTTAAGGAAACCTTCAGACCATAGTGGTTTGGGGTTTTTTTTTCCCTAGGTAGTAAGCTCTTGTAATCCTCTAAGCTCTGCATCTCCAGTACATTAACTCTTCTAAACTCAGGTCCTTTGACTGTGAGCAAATCTGAATGTGGTGACCTTATTGCTCATTGATGATTGTGATGAGAGAGGCCAAAAGAAGCAGAATGGGTATAACGATTTCAAAACAGTATCCAGCTCTCTAGCTCATCTAGCTCAAAGCTACCTGATGTACAGAAAGACTAGCAACCTGTAGATCTCATTTCCAGGGAAAGACTGTTTTGCTCTTCCAAAATTACACTTCTGATGTACCAAATTAAAACTGTCAGGAGTAATTTCAGATTACTGTTTTTTGTGTCCTAGAATGTGCTGATTTTATTCCAGGATATCTTTTTAAAAAAAATATTATTTAGGAACAGTTATAGGGCAGAGTGATTGTTTCAGAACATCATGATTTATTTTGAGCGAAGTGTTCACTTACTCTGGGAAGGCAATGCCATGTGGTTTCTGTAATATTTATAATCTTATTTATTTTTATTATAACAAGGAGATATCAATTCAGAAGGGAAGATTTCCAAGCCATCACTAGATTTTATGTGAACTTTAAGTTTATTCCTCAGCAGTTCAGTGTGGCTGAAAAATTTTGTTAACAATTTGTATTTGAAAACAGTTAACAGAAGGTTGGAGGTCTCACATCAGTCTAAAAAAGTAAGGATGCTGTTACCCTCAGGGAACTGAATACACACCAAATTTATACTCCAATGGAGCCTGTCACTACTTTCTTATTAATTCCTGGAGGACTGAGGTTGCATTCCTGCTTGACATGGATTTGGGTAAGGCCTTCTGGGTGCTCTCACCCTTCAAAGTAAGACATTTAGTGTCCTTTGTATAGAAGTTTGTTTACTCTTGCACATGGAATTATTTTTTTAAGTGGATTTTTTTTTTCTAAGCCAAACCAAACCAAACACCATCTTTTGCTTATCAATCCAATTAAAATTCTGATAAATGTATTGTTTGGCTTTTTTATGTCAAATTCATGTATACTTCTAGGAAGGATGCATTGAGTACCCATTTAGACTGTCACAAGTACCAAAGTTTCAAGAATGTGGAATCGTAGGAAGCATTTGTCATACTGTGCTATTACAGTATTTAGACCCCACCTGGAATACTGTGTGCAGTTCTGGAGCCCCCAGCACAGGAAGGACATGGAAGTGTTGGAGCGGGTCCAGAGGAGAGCCATGAGGGTGATCAGAAGGCTGCAGCAGCTCTGCTGTGAGGATAGGCTGAGAGAGTTAGGGCTCTTCAGCCTGCAGAAGAAAAGGCTTAGAGTAGACCTGATAGTAGCCTTCCAGTATCTGAAGGGAGCCTACAGGAAGGCTGGGGAGGGACTATTTACAAGGTCTTGCAAAGACAGGACAAGGAGCAATGGGTTTAAACTGTCAGAGGGAAGATTTAGACTGGATGTCAGGAGGAAGTTCTTTTTAGTGAGGGTGGTGAGGCACTGGAACAGGTTGCCCAGGGAGGTTGTGGATGCTCCCTCCCTGGAGGTGTTGAAGACCAGATTGGACAAGGCCTTGAGTGAGCTGTGCTAGTGGGAGGTGTCCCTGCCTATGGCAGGGGGTTGGAACTAGATGATCTTTGAGGTCCCTTCCAACTTTACCATTCTATGATTCTATGATTCTGTTTTTCCATATTCACTTTTTTTTTTTTTTTGCCTCTGTCTCAGTGTAATATCCAGAGCCTTCTTACTGTTTTAAAGATTCTTTCAAATGAATACCATTTTCAGTAATAGTAATGGAAGTGAGAGTGACAGAAGAAAGTGCAAAGATAAACGATCACTCTGTACAGGGAGACTGTGTTAGAGAGTTAAACATATTATTTGCTATCACTGAAATAACTATACTTTATCCATGTATAATGTAACCAGAACCAAGCTAACTTGAAAGTAAAGCATGATGACACACAGAAAATGGGGTTTTCTGAGGTATTTTCTCTGATCACAGTAAGAACTTTTGGTAACTTCAAATAATTTCTAATGGATGCTGAAAAAGCCCTAAAAGCAATAATAAATTATTTATTTTCTCACTGGGATCTCTTCCAACCACATTTACACCTGTGTTTCTGTAAATTATCAGTGTTTTTGAGTACCCACTAAGAGACAGCTGGGTTTTTTACTTTTGAAAGGTGAATGCTAAATACCTGCCTGGTACCATCAGAAAAAGCAAGTAGGACAAAAGATGGCACCTGAATTTCCCTCTTGTTTCTGAAAACATGAGTCTTAATGAATAAATGCAGCTTGGAGCTTAGCCTGTGCCTGAGTGATTTTGTGCCTTGCGGTTTCTCCTAACAAGATGTGTGCAAGATCATAATGAATTCCTGTTAAATTCCTTCTCACAGCCCGTTTTCCAAGAAAACCTTCAGGACCTCCAACACCAGTTTTTCTTTAAATTTTGCTTTTAAACTTTTTCTTCTTGAAGTTCCTGGGCAATAACTGGCACAAAACAGTCCTCATTCCTGAGTGGGGTTCAGAGCACTATAAAACACGACCATTGCTGTAACTGGCTGCCAGATCCTTTGTTGGTGGGGTAGGGGTTAGTTTTGTGCACTGGAATTGCACAGGCTCAGGTTTGCTGACTTTCCATGCTTGTGAGTTGATGTTTGTCAGTAGAGTTGATTGGCCTGAGAGTTGATCGGTATTTTCACTGATGTGTTAGACTATTTACATTTAAATAATTGGGGTTTTTTGTTATTTTTCAGTCTTCCACAGTATTTCCTACCCTTAGTCCTTCTTAGTGCCAGTCATAAGCCTTTGGCCCCTGACATTCCCCTTCCTCTGTTTTGCAAGTCAGTGAAAGCAAGCAGAGACAGGCGAGGGGCTGAACCTGATAAGAAGAGGGGCACCCAACAAGCATAGGAGAAATTAAGGCATCTGACCCACAACATTGATACAGAACTTCTGCTATTTTTCACCTTCATTCCTCAGGCATGTACCTGGTGGTTACCAAATGTGTGACCTTTCTGCAGCTTTTATGCTTACCACTCAACCAGGCTTTGTGCAAGCTGTGGTTGTATCTGGTGCTTTCTCCCTAAGTGTAACAGGGAAATTCCTCTTTTACAATGTTCCACTGAGTCAGATTGTTCACCTAGAAGAGACAGATTCAGGCCATTTATTTTCTCTACTTGAGAGCTTCCAAACTCAGAATCTATTTCTGTAGTTCTGAGTTCCACCAGCAGGAAGGACACACTGTTTCCCAGGGTGTCACATCCCAATCAGCTCAAGAGGGAGAATGGAAAAGGGAGTGACTGGGATTCCACGACTTGCTTGGGTTGAATTAAAGAGACTTACACCATAAGCCCATACATAGAGAGATTTAATTGCTAACTGCCTGACTAAAATTCTACGTGTATACATATGAGGTGTCTAAGAGAACAGGGAAGAGAAAGAGAGACAGAAAGAGAGTAAAGATTTGGATCAGCACTGAATATTCCAGAGATATCTTTCCTGGTTCATTCCATGGTTCTTCACTGATGGGAGTGCACCTGCCAGCGTGTCCAAGTCCCTTTTATTCTTCTCTGAAATGGGTGTTGTTTTGTGGTTTCCTGATGTATTATTTGCATGGGAATTACTGGAAGGTGGTGCCTGGCAATGTGCACATCAGGCACCATTCCCTTCCACCGATTAAGCAGGGGTTACAGAGATCCTGTATTTTATTACCCTTTGCACAGTGTGCAGCAAAATTCCTTATCTCAGTGGAACATATGCAAAAGGGGTCAAGGCCATTCACCCTCTGATGCATCCCAAACACTTCTGAGCTGGCATATTTTGTTTCTTGTCTTAACTAGAGAGCACATGTTTGTCCCAAACTGCAAGGCTACTGCCTCACACAATGTTTGAGACATCAAGTTGTTCAGATCAGTCTTACACAGGGCTTGCTCTGGTGGTCTCTTCTGTGTTTTACAGTGCACAGGCACAGGAGGAGGGGTGATGGCTTTCTCCTACTTGGTGTGCCGACTGCAATGTTGGCGGTTGCCCAGTTGGTCCCTGCACAGCTTAGCAACCTCGTGGTCTCCCACATGGCACAGACTGTCTAGGAGCACTGTACTTTGCTCCAGACCTGTTTTAAGATGCACAAAGCCCTTAGAGCCACAGAGGACCAACTGTCTGACTTCCTTTCACACTGATGCCCAATGAGCTGAACCATCAGAAGCTGTCTGTCACTGTTGGATGAACTTAATTGAAACTGAACAGGTCAAATAGAGCCAACTAAGCTCAAGACTTGACAGTAGCAATGACAAATGTCAGCATTCCCTATGTTGTCTGCACACTGGGTATCCCATGAGACATAGCACAGGGGGAATCCTGCTTCTCCTTACTCCCCAGCTGTTGTACTTCCACGAATATTATAATTCCTCTGCTTCCTTCCACATCTCCACAATTTCTCAGCAATCATTTCTGAGACAACTCTCTGGGTTTCTTCCAGTGCTTTTTGGTTGATGTTGCTTATCCTCACTTTTAAATCCTTGCTGTATCCAGAAGCCCAGAGTGAGAACTTTTAACCATTCTTGTTAACAGAGTTTAAAAATGAAAAGGTTTTTCTCACATACCTTAAATAATGAAATCTCACCAAGGGATGCAGAAAACATTAAATGAAAAGATCGCTTTCAAACAGACAAAACACTGCCTATTCAAGGCTTTGGTTAAGTACTTATCAGGAAAGAGAAGTCACTTCCTCTACTCTGAAAGATCACAGCCTCCCTCTGATAGCACTGTAAAGGAAAGGCCTGGCCCAAGGTGTGTTGCTGTGTCATAAGCCATAGAGATGGGAACGAGTGATTCTTTTAACAGTCTCTCCCAATACAATTAGCTGCATCCACCTCTGGCTTTTTGCTCACATTTCACAAGAGAAATGCTTCAATGCTGTGCCTGTGAGTGAAAGGCTTATGTTTGAGAAAGGACGTCTAGTTCCTGTTGCCAGCAGAAATAATAAAGATGACAAGCTTTCCCACATGAAGACACGTTCCTGTCATATTTTTATAATCATTGTTTTATTAAAAAAGGAAAAAACACCTCCACTTCCCACTCAGTATGGTTGCAGGATTTCTCCCCATCTCCTCAAGCATGAAATCTACACAGTACTCTGAATTTAGAAAAACAAAATGCTGCAGCAAATGTAAAATGACCTTTTATTTTTCTCATTAAAAAACACGTTGAGTCCCAGCATTAATAGTTCCTTCTGTTTCCAGGAAAAGCAGGAGTCCTTCATAGGGCTGCACAGCCATAGAGAAGCAATTGGTTGTGACTGTATATTTCCCACAGTGATATTTTCTTGTTTGAGTACAATGGGGAGAAGTTCCCCAGGGGAGAAGAGACTTAGCCCCACATGCCCATTGCCTTTTATTCGAGGCAGCCTTTGTCTTTTTTTTTTTGTTTGTTTGTTTGTTTGTTTGTTTTTTGTTTTTCTCCTGCTTCTTCTCCTGCAGACTCAAAGGCTGCTGGATTGGTTGAGACATTGCTACGGCTTTGGGGAGATTAGGTCTAGCTCTGAGCAGGTGGAGGCACAATTCCCTGCAGTGAATTTTATTACTATTATTGCTATGAAAAACTGGTTATTTAGTTTATTTTTCTGGCAGAGCTCTGTTGGGATGGCTGAGATCTGCTGTTCAGCTCTGATTCCTGTGATCAGCAGAAGCCCTTACTGCATGACAAAACTATTGCTATTCTGTCTGTCATTGCTTATTTGTTTACTCAACCACAGCATGGGAATGTGTAAGAATAATCAAGCATTCTGTAATGACAGAAGTTGTTCCTGAAGGAAGACCAACTGCTTTCTAAGAAGAGGGTATTGCTGGTCTTCAATGAGTACATGTGCTGAAAAGGGATTTGAAATAAGAGGGAGATGTTTCCCATGTTTCTTTCTCCTGGTGTCATGTATGCATATGAGAGGCAAGCTGAAGCCAGCCTCCTTCTCTGTGCTGGTGCAACCAGCAGCAACAAGTGGTCAGCTCAGCATTTTCCCTTTACTGAAGTGGCTCTGCCACAGCATTAGTGAACTGGAGTTGAGTTTGGCCTCTTAGCTCCTTCAGTATCATCAAACTGGAAGATATTCTCAGGGTGCAGAGATGCTGGTGAAGGAGTCTGAGCCTCGTGGGAAGGTGAGGGCAGAAAAGCAGAACTTTGCTGCAGACTGCCCTCCCTTTCTCCCCACAGACTGAAATAATTTAGAAGGAGTTGTTTGATTTCGAACATTTGCCCTTTCATGAAGCATTCTTCAGAAATCCATTTCTGATTAAAAAATACAAAGAATTAGTTTTATTAAGTGGTAGAGAAATACTTACTGACACCCAAATAATTGAAACCATCTGAAATGTATACTGCATTTTATGAAAAAGAGTAATTGGTTACAGGAAATAGCTTTCATTTGCCAAACTTCCTCCTGTGTACCTGAGATGAGATTTTGATGGCTTCAATAGAGTGTCTGTCTTGTCCTATCATGAATAAAACTGAGCACAGAATTATTTTCTCTTAATGAACAGGCACAGTCAAATTGCTTCTTGGCTACCCTCACGTGCTGTTAGCACATAAATAGGTGGAAGTCCAGAAAGTATGTCTGCGCTCAGAAGAATGCTGTATCTTGAAAAACCCCACCCTATTTTAGTTTTTTGGGTTTTTTTAAACTTTATTTTGAACAGTCTGGCTGAAGGTTTTACTTCTTTGCACCTGATAAGAATTCTAAGATTCAAAGTCCGTTTCTGATGCTCAGACCACTCTGATGTTGTCTTCAAAGTGCAAAGGAAAAATGGTTGCTCCCTTTAGCAGGAGGTGCAAGCAATGTGAAGAAGATAAGTCAATCAAGTTTTGACGTAGGAAGTTCTAAGAAGAAAAATTGCAACTACCTGTCTGTCTGTCTATGCATTTATCTAACTCTTTTGGTGCTTTTAGAGACTGATTTTACCTTGCTAAACCAAACCCGGATCAGAATTTTAAAAAAATTAAATATAAGGAACTTAAATGTAGAGAAAACTACACAGTTTGAGGTGCAAACAAAGATGATGAAAAACTGCAAGGTTAAGTGCAAAAAAAGTATCTAAAATAGTTTCAAAGCAGGTGTTTTAAAATTACCATGACAACCTTTCAACTGTGCATTGGAAAGTTACTAATGATGCTCCTGATATTTCTTCCATCAGAGCCTAGAGTTTTGCTTTCAACTTCAAAGGGAATAATGCTCACACCTTCAATTTGAAATATAAAGCTCTCTTCATGCACAGTCTACAAAGCAACAGGTAATGATGCTCTTTCATATGGACCAGAAGATATGCAAAGGAAAATTTCCCACTGTGATGAGCTCAGTTCAGATTCCTCTGCCCAAGTGGAGAAAAGCACTTTCCTGGATCTCTATGCAGCTGCACTTTCAAAGCTTCCTGTTCAAGCCATGGGTGAAAGCACACTGATGTGCTCTCAGCATGATTGCTGTTTAGCTTGTGTGAATGACTCTGTCCTCCTAACATCAATACAGATTCAACCATTTATCCCAGAAGAGGTTTTGAGATAACCAATTCAATTCTACCCGAAGGAGGTTATAGGGTAGCTGGCCCGGACAAATCTGAACCAAACTTAAGCTCAGTCATCACAGCAACTTTAGAGGTGAAACACTTAGTTCTTTAATCCAGATATCTGGAGTCTGTGGGAGTGGGGCTAATGAGGATGACAATGTAACACGGGCTATAAAGCTTATGTGTGATCCCTCCCTGGGTGCCATGCCAGCACGAGTACATTTCTGTCATGCCTAAGCTGCAAGGTGGCTCAGAGCTACTTTCTGAGTAAGTCTGTCTGCCTTCAGGTTCCTTGGTGACCTCAGGGTCATGATGGTTTCTATGAGAGCATTTGCTCACGAGGTAATGAGGCTGTACAACGTGCCTGTTGATTTTACAACTGAAAGGCTGTATTTATGCTGTCAGTAGAGATGAGGTAACAAGTGAAATTTGTGAAAAACTTTTTTGATTTTTTGCTGAACTTCTGTTTTTACATAAGCAATATTGCTGTAAAATTGCAGTATTTTTGGGAAATTGTCTGCCACGTGAAAAAAATCTGAGTAATTTTTTTTTCCCCCCAGTTCTGTGTGAGATGCTTTCACAGAAACTTTTGAAGCAGATAGCAATTTTTTCTGGCTTTACTTTTTTTTTTCCACTTGGGCAAGTATTGATCACATGGTCTAGGTTGTTGTTCTCTGATTCTCTTGCATTAAGAAAGGGACACCGTGCTTGTTTTCTTTTTCACAAGGGTAAGTTATATTGTGAATCTTTCTGCCAGGTAACAAGGTATTAATTAGCTCATCCCTCTTTAATAGCTATAGGAAGAGTGGGACCTTACTGTTATGATTCAAAATTGACAGGATATGTCCTTTTCATTATCAGTACTCACTATGCTACAGGAGTGTCTGCTGTGTCGTATTTACATAACATGTACCTTTTCATAGTTACTTGACAGCATTTTCCCATCTGTGAGATGTGTGTGCTCACACATATATTTTTACTATTTCCCTGCTTTGCTCTGACAAGATTGTCTTTCCCTGATTATTCTTTCATTACCCTCTTCCTTCTTTGTGTGCTGATTTCCTTACTGAGTACCAAGGGCAACATTTCCCTGAGCGTGGGCACCTTCTCATTCAAAACAGAGGAGTATTTTCTGCCCCAGGATTTGCCGCCTTGTCAGAACAGGAGAGAAATCCTGCAATTGCAGACAGTTATAGATATCAAAAGACACACAGACAGGTGCAGAGAAAGCAGAGGTAACATCAGAGGCCTATCTTTCTGCTAAAATGTCGCAGAAATGGGAAAAGCTGTAGTGTGTAGGCACAAGTTGCAGAGAAATCCTTTGTTACAACTGACTATGAATAGTAAACTGTTACAGGCTGTGGGTTCCTGTTGAGTTTAGAAGTTGAAAAGTGCCTTGCGAAGCCACCACTATGAAAGTTATTTTAGGCTCCCCGTTGAGGTTCCATGCAAAGCAAGAGATATTTTAGATAGATCATATGTGACAGCACTCCTGTGGGATCTGTGTTGCCAGTCCTGAACATCCCCACTGGAAACAGGAAGACATTTTATGGTGTTTTAATGGTTCTGAGAATATTGAAGACAAATCACTGTGCACAAGCATTAAAACATGCAGGAATGAATGTTGACCATTTGGCACTTACTAGGGAAGCTAGGAGACTATAGAATCATAGAATGGTAAGGTTGGAAGGGACCTCAAGGATCATCTAGTTCCAACCCCCTGCCATAGGCAGGGACACCTCCCACTAGTACAGGTTACTCAAGGCCTCATCCAATCTGGCCTTGAACACATCCAGGGAGGGAGCAGCCACAACCTCCATGGGCAACCTGTTCCAGTGCCTCACCACCCTCACTGTAAAGAACTTCCTCCTAACATCCAGTCTAAATCTCCCCTCTGCCAGTTTAAGCCCATTGCCCCTTGTCCTGTCATTGCAGGACCTTGTAAATAATCCTTCCCCAGCCTTCCTGTAGGCCCCCTTCAGATACTGGAAGGCTACTATCAGGTCCCCTCGAAGCCTTCTCTTCTCCAGGCTGCAGAGCCCCAACTCTCTCAGCCTGTCCTCATAGGAGAGCTGCTCCAGCCCTCTGATCATCTTTGTGGCCCTCCTCTGGACCCGCTCCAACACTTCCATGTCCTTCCTGTGCTGAGGGTTCCAGAACTGCACACAGTACTCCAGGTGGGGTCTGACGAGAGCAGAGTAAAGGGGCAGAATCCCCTCCCTTGCCCTGCTGGCCACGCTTCTCTTGATGCAGCCTAGGACTCGGTTGGCTGTCTGGGCTGCATGTGCACACTGCAGGCTCATGTTGAGCTTTTCATCAACCCAGACTCCAAGGTCCTTTTCCTCAGGGCTGCTCTCCAGCCATTCACCACCCAGCCTGTATTTGTGCTTGGGATTGTGCCTACCCAGGTGCAGGACCTTACACTTGGCCTTATTGAATTTCATCAGGTTGGCCTGGGCCCAACTCTCCAGCCTGTCCAGGTCCCTCTGGATGGCATCCCTGCCCTCTAGCAAGTCGACTGTGCCACACAGCTTGGTGTCATCTGCAAACTTGCTGAGGGTGCACTCCATTCCTCTGTCCATGTCACTGACAAAGATGTTAAACAGCACTGGTCCCAGCACTGACCCCTGAGGGACACCACTTGTCACTGGTCTCCAGGTGGACATTGTGCCGTTGATCACCACTCTCTGGGTTCGACCATCCAGCCAATTCCTTATCCAGCGAGTGGTCCATCCATCAAGTCCATGCTTTTCCAGTTTGGTGACCAGGATGTCATGTGGGACAGAGTCAAATGCTTTACTCAGGTCCAGGTAGATGACATCAGCTGCCCTTCCCTTGTCCACTGTCGCTGTGACTTCATCATAAAAAGCCACTAAATTTGTCAGGCAAGATCTGCCCTTGGTGCAGCATTGCTGGTTCCCACCAATCACCTCTGCTTTGTTTTCCATTTGCCTTAGCAGGACTTTCAGCAGGATCTGCTCCATGATCTTGCCAGGCACAGAGGTGAGGCTGACTGGTCTGTAGTTTCCAGGGTCATTCTTTTTACCCTTCTTGAAGATGGGTGTTATGTTTGCCATTTCTCGTGCTCTTTCTTCATTTTATTCTTACCATCTTTGTACTCTATAGACAGAGGTTGCTTTTGTCTTTGGCCTGTAGCTGAAGTCAGCAGCTAATTCTCTCTATTTGATAGACTTGATATACATGTGTGCTTGCTACAGTAATATCACTTGGAGATCAGAGCTCCAAGTGTGATGGTTTGGGAGTTCCCTGCCCCCCCCACTTTGTAAAATCACCCAGACTGGACTCAGCCAGCTGGAAGTTAAGAGATTAAGCTCTCTTTATAGCTTAGCACATTATACAAGCAGGTATATACACAGTTTACAGGAATATTTACAGAAATATACAAGTTAAAGGTAATACAGAAACACAACTCCCCTCCCAGAAATCAGAGACCCCTGGAGGGGCTTCCAACCTCCCTTCCACCTTCTCCCCACCCCTATACCTTACCCCAAGGTTTGGTTTATGTGCAAGGTGAGTTTGGAGGATTGGCCAGGTGGTTAGAAGGAAAGTGGTTAGTTAAGTTCCTCAGCAGAGAGAAGGCAAGAAGCTAGAGAGACCGAGACTCTCCAAGCCCAAGTGTCTTATCTATGTTTATGTTCTTATTCTTAAACATCTCAGCAAACCTATGAGTGAAGTAGACATCACCATTGTTTTCCTTTCACAGCCTATAATATAATTTTTTCCATTAAAATATTCCAATTAACCTCAAACCAGCAACCCAAAGTGTTTCCACATCTTCATTTGTCCTGAAGAGTGTAGGGGCTGAACAGGTAAAGAGCGGTGCCACATGGATAAGACTAATTTGTCTTTACTGACATGGTTTTCAGCCTAAGCATGAAGGAAATTTGGATAAATGTTTATCATCTTGACTCTTACCTGAACCAAACCATACACTTGCAGATTGGTTATCAGGAGGACAGTAATATAAAATGCATGATGTCTCACACACCACAGATCTGGCTCAGGAAATGCTTGATTTAATATACTTACGGAAGATTACTATTGGATTTTGGCAAATATCATGTCTTAATTCCTAGCTCTACAGTAAAGCTGCAGAACTAGAAAGTCTGCCTTAGGTGCTCTCGAGGGCAGTAAGTACAAATATTCAGACAAGGATGAGACCTCACAAGGAAGAAAATTTACATAATTTCATCAGATGAAATGAAAAATCTGGCATTTTTCTTACTTGATCTGCAGTAAAGAAAAGCTAATATCAGTTTTGCAGATACGCTGGTGGTAATGATTTCAGTAATATTAGATTTGTTACATACAATTTATTATGCCTTCTTTTTCCCATATGACCATAAGATTACTGATAAGGGCACAGCTGAATGTTGTTCTTCGCAAAGAGGAGGGAAAAAAGAAAATTGGACAAAAGTTATCGCAGTTTTAGAACTAAACAAATAAGAAAGGTCTGCTTTTGATACCGGGAAATAGCATACATTTTGCTTGCTTTAGTCTTCCCCTCTGGAATGCTTTAATAAACATACCAGCCAAACAACATTGCCAATGCCAACAAGACTGGCAATGTCAATGCCCATATTTGGGACCATTTGTGGAAAATACAGGAAGGTTTGAAGGTCCTGATAAAACAATCTCAGAACCCACCACCCACTCCTTTGTTTTGTGACCAAGATCATAGAATCATAGAATGGTAAGGTTGGAAAGGACCTCAAGGATCATCTAGTTCCAACCCCCTGCTATAAGCAGGGACACCTCCCACTAGTACAGCTCACTCAAGGCCTCATCCAACCTGGTCTTCAACCCCTCCAGGGAGGGAGCAGCCACAACCTCCCTGGGCAACCTGTTTCAGTGCCTCACCACCCTCACTGTAAAGAACTTCCTCCTAACATCCAGTCTAAATCTTCCTTCTGCCAGTTTAAACCCATTGCCCCTTGTCCTGGCATTGCAAGACCTTGTAAAAAGTTCCTCTCCAACCTTCCTGTAGGCCCCCTTCAGATACTGGAAGGCTACTATCAGGTCTCCTCGAAGCCTTCTCTTCTCCAGGCTGTAGACCCCCAACTCTCTCAGCCTGTCCTCATAGGAGAGCTGCTCCAGCCCTCTGATCATCTTTGTAGTCCTCCTCTGGACCCTCTCCAACACTTCCATGTCCTTCCTGTGCTGGGGGCTCCAGAACTGCACACAGTATTCCAGGAGGGGTCTGACGAGAGCAGAGTAAAGGGGCAGAATCCCCTCCCTTGCCCTGCTGGCCACACTGCTCTTGATGCAGCCTAGGACTTGGTTGCTGTCTGGGCTGCATGTGCACACTGCAGGCTCATGTTGAGCTTTTCATCAACCCAGACCCAGATCCTGGAACGCTCCATTGGTTCCAGTGACATTTTTCCAGCTTGGAGGAGACAACAAGGCCAAGTTTACACTCTTGACAGCCTAGATGCAGCTCTGGATGTGCTGCTGCTCTATTCTGGAAGAACACTTTCACCAGCAAGTTTTACACCCTGAAAAATCTCATCATGTTTTTTGTTCACTGCACTTTGGGCTTAGTTTGACATCAGGAGCCAAACAACATGGTTACACAGCCACTCACTCACTCTTTTCCTCTGAGAAGTCAAGATGCTCTACAATATTTTAACGATAACTGGAGCCTGAGTTGGGGAAAAATGATAAAAAATATTCTTGCACCACTATGCAAATGTATGCAAATATAGGAAGAAAAATTTTTGTCTGGTTTAATTTTAGTGAAATGATTTTTTCTTTTTAATAGGAAAATTATGTTGTTTGGTTTCAAGTGTGGTGTTTTCCGTGGGAAAAGACAACCAATATTCATGAATGGTGGAAAAAAAAATACTAGGGGACTTTGATTCAGTGATACACTGGAAAGCAGAGGCATGATGGATAATATTGTTAAGCAATAACCTGCTAGGATAAAAAATTGCATAAATAACACAATATACTTTAAACTGTGAAACCTTATAAAGGGTCATGAGTAGAACAATTATGTACAGTTTAGAGAAAAGTTTACTTAGGATTTAGAAAGGGGATGGATAATGTGAAAGCACTGTATCATACAACAATAATATTAAAGAACTGCCTAACTTAGTCTAACTTAGGCCTCTCTAACATCTGAGCAAGTCTGTCATTAGTGAAGATTTCAGTGCAGTTTTCTGGTGCACATACAACCTGAATGTATTAAGATCTACAGTTAGAAGTTACCTGCTCTATTATACTGCAAGGGGGAGTAAGAGGAAGAAATGGAATCTGTGCCATTGAAAGATGACTTGGTATCTAAAAGAATTTTTATCCTGTTTTTTTTCTAAGGGAAGTAGACTTATCTGGCTATGCTGCCTGTGTTCATTTGTGTCTGTCAGCCTGACTCATAATTTTAGAACACATTGACGAATTTCAACTTAGTGGGCAGAAAGGTAGAATTTTCAAAGGTATTGTGTTTCTACCAGTACCAGATGTAGAGTGTTTGTAATCCCACCGAGCATAACTCTATTTCTAGACACTAAGAATGCACATCCGCATGAAGAATATGGATGAGAACCAGAGCTGACCATCCTGTTCTTTTGTTCATAGTGCTTCTGGAAAGTAGGACAGTTCTTTTCTGATCCTGAAGCGAAAAAAGGTGGTTCTACTTCAAAATTAAATTCTACCTCAAAATAGAATCCAAGACAGATATGTGCTTACTGGTTAGGAAGAAAACCACACAGAAGATGATTGCAGGTTGATACTTTCCATTTACAGTATCTGAGTTCGGCTTTTAGGATGCTCAGTTTTGCATCTCCAGTAAATCCTGGGAATAAATTGAAATGTAGAAATGCAGAAAGTGGATAGTTGTGTATTCTGGCAGAAAAGAGGAAGATAGAAACCAACATCATGTAAACAGTGGAAATAGCATGAAACTGTGATATATTCATATTTCATGGAGATACACGTGAAAGGTTTACGACTGCAGTAGTTTAAGGCTTATTGGAATATTCCAATAAGAGAAATCATGACTTTCCTGAAAGTTCAGAGCAGAATGCAAATGAGTTGTAGCATTGGTTGTAAAAAACAAATAATAATGATAAAGTCTGTATCATTCACTGGTTTGCTAATTGATACAAAAAGCCAATATATAAACAATTCACTGTCTTGGCTTGTGTGCACCAGCTCTGTTGCTGTTCCTTCACCTCTCTCCTCCGCACCATGTACTAACCTTTTCCAAATAACCCATGAGCCTTGATGAACCTTGATGGTTTCTTTGTCTTAGGGGAGGAGGGACAGAAGAAGGTGGTGCTGGCTCCTTCTGGACTTTTTCTTTGTCCAGGTGGGAGAATTGGATTTTTGTATTATTTTTAAATTGTATATAATTGTAAATACATGTAAATATATTTTGTATCTATGCTTGTAAATTTAGCATGCTGCAAAATGTAGCTTTATCTTACTTCTCAGACATCTGAACTGGTCTGGTAAATTTTTTTTTGGGGTCAGGGGCAGGGGAGATTTCCTAAACTCACCACAGTGACAAAGTAAATTATACTTGTTGGGGTATCAGTTAGCAAGATTAAACAGTCAGCAGTGAAATTTAGGCACTTCAATTACTTCACAATTTTAAAATGTTCTTATATACAGTATTTTTTTCCCTACGGAAAGAGAAAGCAGTGACATTGATCCGGAGACTCCACTGCAAAGATTTTTTTTTTTTTAAATGACAAATTTTAAAAGAAAAAAACCTCAAAACATCACTTGGGGTTGTGCTAGTATCTACCAGAAAGGAATCTCCCTTGGCAAACGTCATGTGTTTTTGGATGGGAATCGTGTTTGTGTTTTGGTAGGTTCAGAAAGCAAAAGAACAAGATGAGGAATACCTGACCAGATGACAACAGTCATCCAAACGGAGCAGCATGAAAGGCAAATTAAGTGGTGCCTGATAGCAGGGAAGAAATAGCTCTAGTATTGCCATAAAAAAACCTCCTTACCACAGATCATTTGATATGAGCTACTCCTTCATAGTAGATAGCTGGACTTTCAAATTTTATCTCATCCATAGAGTAAAAGGAATACTTCCAAAATGGAGGTTGATGTACCTCAGGTACAAACAACAGCTCCATAGAACATGACTTCTCCGAGGCTGTGAAGGATAGGGTTAAATTTTCTGTGGTGATTGCACTGAAAGCAAGTGTCAGCACAGCTGAACAATAAGTCTTACCAAAGTCACTATCAAAAAAGGGGCAATGACTGATTCATTTTTAGGATCACAGGATGACAGGGGTTGGAAAATACCCAAATTGATCATCGAGTCCAACCCCCCTGCCAGAGCAGGACCATAATCTAGCTGAGGTCACAGAGGAACACATCCAGACAGGTCTTGAAAGTCTCCAGAGAAGGAGACTCCACAGCCCCTCTGGGGAGCCTGTACTGTGACCCTTATAGTAAAGATGTTCCCCCTTGTGTTGAGGTGGAACCTCCTTACATCCGTTGCTCCTTGTCCTATCACAGGGAGCAATGCAAATCAAAGTTGAGCTTCACTGCTCCTCTTACTCTCAAGAGCTCATTAGTTGCTATGGAGAGTTTCTACACAAATGCAATATTGTACATACTGGAAGTGAGCATCTAGCTGACAGAAAAGTCTGGGAGAACACAAATATACATTTCACAGGAGGTGAGAAGGAATTATGAATTTAGGTGAATAATAACTGCTACAAACATATAGTACAGCTTTAAAAAAATAAATTGCAAAATTTATTTAAATGTGAAGTTGCAGGTAATAAATGTAGCTTGTGAGGTAAGACTGGAATTCATATAACATGTTTTTGTTTATCACAGCTGCATTAAAACAGTCTTTCACACAAATAACATTAAAAAAAGAAAGCATCATCTGAAGCAGAAGTATTATTCACTGCTTTGTGCTTCATACCAGAACAATTTGATTATCCATTTTTCAAGAGTCAAATTTTATGAATCATCAAAAATCACATTCTTAGTATAGAAAAATAGTACCTTAAGCACAGACATATCCAGGGTATTCCTTTACTATGTGCAATTTCTGATTTCCAACCTTATTAATATGAGTCAAGATTATTTTCAGCTTTTCTTGGAAGGCAAGTATTTCCCTGTGTGAGATGTTGCATTCTCATCACCTTACAGTAAAACCTGTGGATATTTCAGGCCTGGAACGTCAACAGAACAATTGCTTCTGTAAGTAAAGAATTGATCAAGATTTAGCAGATAAATCAAACAGTGACTGGAGAAGAACTCTTTGTGAATTATTAATAATGGTCATAGTCACTAATATGATGAACAGATGAGTGGCAAAGATTTACTGAACAATTTATATTAGTTACTTATGCCTAAGGAACAGTTTAGTTCTAAAAGCTCAGAATAAAGATAACAGCTGGTTGACACCCACCTAAACATGAGCCAGCAGTGTGCCCAGGTGGCCAAGAAGGCCAATGGCATCCTGGCCTACATCAGCAATAGTGTGGCCAGCAGGAGCAGGGAGGTCATTCTCCCCCTGGACTCTGCACTGGTTAGGCCACATCTTGAGTACTGTGTCCAGTTCTGGGCCCCTCAATTTAAGAAGGACATTGAGGTGCTTGGACGTGTCCAGAGAAGGGCAACGAGGCTGGGGAGAGGCCTCGAGCACAAGGCCTATGAAGAGAGGCTGAGGGAGCTGGGATTGTTTAGCCTGGAGAAGAGGAGGCTCAGGGGGGACCTTATTGCGTTCTACAACTGCCTGAAAGGTGGTTGTAGCCAGGGAGAGGTTACCTTCTTCTCTCAGGCAACCAGCACCAGAACAAGAGGACACAGTCTCAAGCTGTGCCAGGGGAAGTTTAGGCTGGAGGTGAGGAGAAAGTTCTTGACTGAGAGAGTCATTGGCTACTGGAATGGGCTGCCCGGGGAGGTGGTGGAGTCGCCATCCCTGGAGGCGTTCAAGGAGCATTTGGACGTGGCACTTGGTGCCATGATGTAGTCTTGAGGTCTGCGGTGACGGGTTGGACTTGATGATCTTTGAGGTCTCTTCCAACCCTGGTGATACTGTGATACTGTGATATTTTCTTAACTAGAAGAATGTAGCAACCACTTTTCTGAAGATTGTCTACAGATAACCCAGGATGAAATACAGAGACAAGGTGGTACAAACGGCAGGTAGTTCAAGTGCCCTCCCTCCACACAAAATCAAATTATTAAAATATTTCTTGCCCCTGAATTTGTTTCCAGACACAACCTGAACTGTTCTGCAAAGATCATCTTTCTCCATTAGTCATTCTAGCGTGTGATACTGTATCCAAAATACTGCCTAAAAAAGAAATTGTGTGACATCAACATTTTTCTCAGTGAACATATTCAGTCTTTATTTAAATTTCTGAAAATACTCTTTCGCATTTTCTCAGTTTTGCTTTGCAGTTCAAATTCAGTTGCTGCTGCTGCATTACAACTTTGTGGTTTAGATCACCAAGTAGCCTTTTATATGCTCATACTGTCAATGTCTCCCCTACCTTATGTGGTGAAACAGTTAATAACTGAGGATAATAGTGACAGTGAGTGACTTTGAGATTGTGAAAATAGCTGCATTTGTCAGACAAAAGGTCTCTTTAGCCCACTATATCAATGGTGACCATGAGTGGATGCTAAGAAGGAACATTAAGCGCAGGGTAATCCTTCTCCAACTTTCAGGACCCTGAGGTGATGATATTTGTAGAGGACATAAAGTAATTTAAATTAATCAAGCAAGAAATTTGAAGAATTTCAAAAGGACCTTGGGACAGGGGATGATGAGGGAGTGTGACAAATGACATTTTGTTGTTCTTAAATACCAGATAATGAGCACTGAAGGGGATCACTTGACACTTGAACCACCTAGACAAGCCTCTGGGTTACGCACAAGGCATGACTGCATAAGTTACAGACCCGGACATCATCACAGAAAATCTTGCAAATCTCAGGAGGTTTACCCTATCAAAAAGGAAAGCCAAGTGGCAGGGTGTGGACAAATGGGAAAACAAATCCAAATCCATGGAGGTCTCTTTAGAGATCACTTTAAATAGTGATTCATACAATAATTTCAGCCTTTGAGCACACAATGTATATGGAGGCACAGAAGGTATTATGAATGTACCTCTTTCAGAAAGATCTTATCCAGAGCTTCTTCCACCCCTTTCTGAAATACCTGCTATTTGCCGCTGGTAAGCAGACAGACTTGTGGAAACTAAGGGCATGGGGAAGGTAATTTCATTTAACAGAATAATATAAATCAAATCTGGTAGATGCAAACTGGTAAAGTCTTCTGATTTTTGAGGTTATTGAGAATTTCTGAATTTTATCAGTACCTCGTGGTTTTATGCTTGTTCCAAATCCTTTTCATAACAACAACACAAACTTTAAGTTTCTTTTGTAATGAAATCCACTAAAGTTACAATGATACCAATATGCTCAAAGGAATCTCGTCAGCCCAACAGAATCAACTTTGAATGTTTAGGAATAGAATTCAGAAACAAAAACAAAAGTTCTGGTGTGCTTTTAAGTTGTTCAGATACCAAGTAGTTTCAAAAAGCAATGAAAAGAGACAGGACATCTGATTAAATTAATCTGGAATAAAAGGAGATTTTTTTTCTGGGACATTTTTTTCTGAAACATTTGTCAAATAACATAACTGTCTGAGTACTGATGTATTTTACTTCAAAATAAATGTACAGAGCAACACTGAATGACCTGCTGTATTGACCTCTACTCCATGCCATTGCTTCTCTAAACTCTGTACTGTGGATAATACTTGGCAACACAAGGACACTTACCGTGATACTACAGAAGTTATTTCCAGTAAACCCCTGTAATTTCCTAAATTACCACCCATATTTGTGGGAATGACAATAGAGTTAACTTATCTGAAACTTTGTTGTTAGTATCTCCCTTCTCTCCAGGTGTAGGGGAGAAGCAGAGGCAATTTGAATTATAGTAGGGAAATCAGGAGGTAAAATACGTCACAAAACCTTAGAATAAAACCACATAATGAAAACTGCATTGTCATGTTACGCTGCACTCCAAGTCCTTGTCAGATCTATTTACAACTCTTCTTAACTTTTACTGATGCAGTACATATCAGTGCTGAAAAATTATTATTTAGATAGCACTGCAAGAACGCCAAGTTACTTGAGCAGCGTGTTATCTGTCATCATGACTACTTGCTGGAAACTTCTGACATTTACATCATTATCCTTGGAGTGGGATGACTTTGCTGTGGTTTTCAGAAGTATTTTCTGTGTTTCTAGCACCTCGTTAACCTGATTAGGGATTTTCATAGCTCTACTTTTGCTGCACAACCGAATTCGCAAATGCTGCAATGCCTCACGCAGGAGATTATTAGGAATTCTCTTTGAGTTTGCCCAAGATAAACTACCTAACCTATCTAAAAAGAAGGATAAAAATAGGATTTTAATGCCTTGAAATGAATTGAAAACAATATGAATATCTGCAGTGATAATCAGGGTCTTGGTTAGTTCCACTGTGTGTGCAACCAGTGTAACGAATATAGTTTGGTTTCTCCAGAATAGGCACAGGTACGATGACACAAAAGATACCTTTCATCAAAGCAAATACTTCCATGTGGAAAAAGCAGAAAAATAAACTAGTAACCAATAACCTTAATACTATACAACAGGATCTACACAAGGAGGTTTGTCAGTTCAAAATATAACAATTAAAAGAAAAATCTGATCTTTTCCTGTCAGATCTATATATCTATAAAACTAAAAGGCATAATGAAGTATAGTCTTACTTTAATTTTTTTTGAAAGTTGCAGGTGCTCTCCATTTTGGAAAAACAGAGATTTTGTCTTTAGTCTTCTGACCAGCTTAGAATGTACTCTCAGATGACATTTCCACACTGCTGTTCTCCATAGTTTCATTTTTTTCCACTGCAATTGAAGGGAGTAACTGTATTCAAAAGGAGTCAGGTCTCAGTTTTCCCTAGAAAATCACACCAATACTCCCCAGAGCTGCATGCGCTTCTGGTGCAATCTTGTGTGCAGTGTTTGGGCCAGGGAGTGTTAATGAAACCTGTGATATCAGAGAAACAATTGTCTGTGCAGCCTTACTTGCAATCTTATCAGAGACTCTTCCTGAGCTCAGTTAAAAACTGTGTAACTGTGGTGTTAGCTGGTTAACCTTTCTTTTTCTCTGCTTTCAAGCATGTGCTGTGCCAGCAGGGACAGTCTGAGCATCAGGACTGAGTAACATGGAACCATACACTAAAATCTATGGTAAAACCGTTCTCACGTTTGCATTACAGACATTGAGATGACCCCAGAGCAAGTAGTTCGAAGTGCTCTATGTGTCTAACTGTGTGCTTGCTAACTTACAGTCAGCTCTCCTTTCCAGAGGCAAACACTCTGTTCAGAACAGCTGGCTCTGGTCCAGCCTGCAAATTTGTGACTCCGGCAGCGCTGCTAAAATGTGTTTGCTTACAGTAAAAGGATTGAAACCTCCTCTTGGTTTTGCTTCAGTGTCCTTCTGTTAGCCTTGAGGTGGACTTGACAAGTTCCATCCTCAATATATGGTGCTGATATCTGATGGTTAAAATTCAATACTTTTGCACTTCAAGCATGTGGACGTTTGTCATTCACATCTTTTATTACCACTGCCTGGCACAGGGCTCTTGTGTCGTGATTTCAGGGCTGCTTATCTGCAGCTTATTTATCTCAAGAGATGAGGATAAAGTTTTGGCTTTTTCTTTGTTTTCTTCTCAATTCTGAATTTGATCACCTCAGGAAAAACAAACAAACAAACCTGCAACTCCCCCGAACAACAACAACAAGAGCCCCCCCACATACAAACAAACAAACCTCCCGTATTGTTAGACTCCCTTACTATGGATTCTAGTATTCAACATACGATGATTTTAATTCAGACTGTGTCATCCATGCCCTCTGGGCAATCAAGAGCTAAGAACAGTGTCACTGGCTCTCTGACATATTTTCCCTGAATATACAATAGATTTCACACTTCAGTATCTTATCACCAGCAGTGCTGTTTGTGCCTGAATGGATTTCTGTTCAGGCATCTTTCTGTGACCAACGCCAGACACTGTGAGCTCCATTCTATCCAACATCCCATGTGGGTTTTGCACCACATTACTGACCTTTTATCATACCCTATTGCGACAATCTTTTGTCTAATAAAAAATCTGAACACATAGAGCTGTTTTATCCCCATCATCCCAATGCTTTTTTATTGTTAATAGTACTCAGGCTTCTTCTTGTTAACCACACTCTAAGATACCTCTCTCAAGCTGTCATGAAGTTGGGTCATTTTATAGTTCTTGCTTAAACTTGTCAAATTTGATATCAGTAATAGGTAGCACTTAAATCACATTTGCTTCAAACTCTTCTTACAGCTTCTTGCTTTCTGTGGTTATCAGTACTCTTGAAAGCATGTCTGGTACAAGAACCTCTTTATTGAGACAGTATTTCAGCCTAATGAGAATTCTTGCAATTTCATGATAATTTTCTGAAGCCTAGGTAGCACTTTGCACAATGATTTCTGTAGTACAGCTTCTGAAGTTTTGTGGATTCCACCTCTTCTAACCTGTTTCTCTCTGTAAATATATTTATGCAGCTGCTCACAAACAAGAACAGTTGCTGGTGTCTATTTTCCAGGCTGAGTTCACTTTTGTGTTACGTCTAGTGTTTCAGAAGAACACACAAGTGTACAGAAGGACAGGATATCTTTGCTACAAGCTTGATACAGACTTTTTTTGGCTCCATACTAGTGGGAAGCAACAGTTGCCACTACCACCAGGGTTGTTTCAACTCCTAACTAGTGACACACTTCTCCCACTTCCTACCTTACCCATCATCCCTGTGCTACCTGGATGACTTTTTGCAGAGTGTAGCATCTTTGAAGGTTCAGATTTTCAAGGTAAGAGGATCTTGCTCAGTATTGAACTGTTGCGCTGTGTAATGACCAAAGAGGAAACTGGTGTTAATTAAGGTTTTTATGCTCAAGCCTCCATAATAATTCTTGTGTTCTATTTTATCCACTCCTCATCGGTTTATGAGACTCAGTTTACTCCTGTTGTCTGGTCTGTTCACAAGATTCCCTTTTGTTCTGTCCAGGTGACAGGGAGATCTTGCCCCAGGAAGGGCTTCCACAGAAACGGGACCTAAAGATTATGGGTAGATCTAACTTAGCTGTTAATTGCACAGACATGGTAACTGGGATTGTTGTGAAAGCACAGATATGCAGGTTCAGCCTCTACCCTCATATAGGACAGTGAACACAGTGGATATGATGCTCATGAAGGCCTCCTCAATATTCCCAACACCTGTTGTGCAGCCCAGTTCATACTGCACAGGGCACCCAAATTTCTCTGATTTGTATGCCCTGGAAGCCTGGAAGCCATTTTGCTAGTGCAGCCTATAGCTAGTTTTTAAGCTGTGCCTCTGTGTGTACCACATCCCAACCCACAGTGCCTTCAATAAATATGTGATAATTAGAGGCTGATACTGCAGATAATACTTATTAGCTCATGAGGGAACTTAAAAAGCTAATGTCAATATGTATTAACTGTCACCTTCATATGTCACAGTCCCTTGACAGGGTTTTAATTGCCTGCACCAGTAACTTCTGAGATGTCACATTCTACCTGGGTGTTCTGTGTGATTTGGAGGAGTGTGATCTATGCAGAGAACAGGAGTTTGTTTATAGGGTGCATTGTGTCATAACAAAAAGACAAAGACTAAGAAATATGTGAGATTTCAAATGTCAGGTTTTAAGCTGGTTTGGGTGCTTCTCAGCAGGCATTTGAGAAGACTAGTTAACACAATTTCAGACCACAGATCAGGGGAGACACCTCTTGATATGGTAGATTGATTTGCTGATCAAATGATATAAAAATGTACTTTTAAAATCTTCTACTCTCTGATTAATTGATTTGAACCATACATTTATTTTGTTTCTGCACAAGAATTACAAAATACCTATACTGCATCAGACTAGAAATAAACATTTTAAATCCAAGAGATGTTAAAAAGAAGTTTGCAAATGCTCTAATGTGGACAACAGTGGGTTAAGTCGGCTGTTTTAGTCATAACAACAAAATTCTTCTTCCTTCCTTGAGTTTGACAGTGAAAATAAACCTTTTGGTGGAAGAAAACTTGTAGTTAACACAACGTTAGGCACATCGAGAGTAGGTTTCATTTGCACAGCTACTTTATATTGGCACAAACCAGTGCAAAACCTGTCCATCATATTAATAATCAAAGGAAATGCAGATATGTTCAGAGCAATTTAGGCTTGGAAGTTTCTTGCAGCTGCAGAGCCTCTATGAGTCAGCCATTTGTTCCAGAATGAATTATTCAGAAAAGGATTTGAAAGTTAATTCTGTGAAATTACTTTCTTGTATTTTGTATGGGAAAAAAAAAAATGTTGAGCTTGTGGGGACAACAAGAAGCCATTCAAACTTTCTATTCTTACTGCATATTGAAAATTCAGCCTTTATCTTCAATTCGAAGCTTACCAATGAATGAGATAATATTATGAGTTATTAATAAGACTCCAGCATGCTAAAAGCCACAGCAAAGGTTTTAAAATGTGATTCCAGGCAAATTGAACACAACTGCTGTGACTGGATTACCCAGTAAAGAGCACCATAGAGTCATGGAATCATTTATATGGGAAAAGACCTTTAAAATTATCAAGTACAAATGTTAACTAGCATTGTCAAGTCCACCACCAAACTATGTCTCTAAGCACTACATCTAGAATCACAAAATCACAGAATTAACCAGGTTGGAAAAGATCTTTGAGGTCATCAAGTCCAACCTAAGTCCAGCCTAAATGCTTTTTAAATACTCTCAGGGATAGTGGCTCAACCACTTCCCTGACCAGCCTGTTCCAATGTTTGCTCACTCTTTAAATAAATAAATTCTTCCCAATATTCAATTTAAATGTAGTTTAAGGTGATTTCCTCTTGTTCTATTGTTTGTTACCTGGGAGAAGAGACAGACACCCACCTTGCCAAAACCTCCTTTCAGGTAGTTGTAGAGACCAATAATGTCTCCCCATAGCCTCCTCTTCTCTAGGTTTAACAACTCCAGTTCTCTCAGATGCTTTTCATAAGATGTGTGCTCTTGACCCCTCACCAGCTTTGTTGGCCTTCTTTGGACACACTCCAGAACCTCAATGTTCTTCTTGTAGTGAAGGGCCCAAAACGGAACACAGCATTCAAGATGTGGTCTCACCAGTGATGAGTACAAGGGCATGATGACACTCTCCCTGGAGGTGTTCAAGGCCAGGGTGGACGAGGCCTTGAGTAACCTGTACTAGTGGGAGGTGTCCCTGCCTATGGTACTAGGGGACTAGGGGCAATGGGTTTAAACTGGCAGAGGGGAGGTTTAGACTGGATGTTAGGAGGAAGTTCTTTACAGTGAGGGTGGTGAGGCACTGGAACAGGTTGCCCAGGGAGGTTGTGGTTGCTCCTTCCCTGGAGGTGTTGAAGACCAGGTTGGAGGAGGCCTTGAGTGAGCTGTACTAGTGGGAGGTGTCCCTGCCTATGGTAGGGGGTTGGAACTAGATGATCCTTGAGGTCCCTTCCAACCTTACCATTCTATGATTCTATGATGACTTTCTTACTCCTGCTGTCCTGATACAGGCCAGGATGATGTTTGCTTTCTTGACCACCTAGGCACACCTCCAGGTTCTTTTCCACTGGGCAGCTTCCCAGCCGCTCTACCACAAGCCTGTAACATTGCAAGGGGTTGTTATGACCCAAGTGCAGGACCTGGCACTTGGCCTTCTTAAACCTCACACAATTTACAGTATCTTGTACTAGTCATGGCACATGTAAAGGACTCAACCCCTCCCTTCTATCCATACAGATTTAAGAGCAGAGAATCAGTCTGATGTCAGGGATTTTTTCATAATGTTTCCATATTTTGCTTGGATAGTACACAATGGGATTGTGGATTAAATATTTGCAGTGATTGATGGATTAATTTGAGATTTATAGTAAGCATTTGGCTTTCTCTGGGCTGATTTACCTTGAAAAAGGGTTGACTATTTCAGAGTCTTGATTCCTTGGTAATTTTCCAGCTCCTTCAAAGTTCTGGATTAGTATCCTTGGTACAGAAAATGAATTTTATTTTCTTTTACCTGAGGAAAATTGCAGGGACTACCTAATGTAAATTAAGTAGAAAATTATTTACAATTTTAAAATGTTTGATTTTTCTCACCACACATTTTGCAATAAATCCAGCACTATAACTCATTGAGAACAAATTGCTGACTATTAAAAAGTGAACAAATCACTGCAATAAAATAAAATAACTTGAAAAAGAAAAGTTATGATTAATAGATCTCCTTTTAACAGATAGGAAAACAAAATCAAAGTCTGGGACATAGGGAAAAAAAAGAGTAGCAGTACTTCAGAAGAAATACTGAAAGTTTTTTTTGTTAGAGCAATGTGAACCAAGTGTTCTGAAAATCAGGAAAATGAAAGAGCAGAAACGAATTTCAGAAAGCATTAATTGGCAGGTTTGTAGATGGTAAGATAAAAAAGCAAAGAGATGGTCAAGATCCTGTGATAATCCTGCAACAATATTCAAGAATAGCTTTTGCCTTCATACAGGCACCAGGATGCGTGAAAACAAAGGGATTGTAGAATCAACCAGGTAGGAAGACACCTTCAAGCTCATCCAGTCCAACCTATCACACAGCCCTATCCCATCAACTAGATCATGGCATTAAGTGCCCCATCCAGACTTTTCTTGAACACCTCCAGGAATGGTGATTCCATCACCTCCCTGGACAGCCCATTCCAATGCCAATCACTCTATCTGTGAAGAACTTCCTCCTAATATCCAGCCTAGACCTCCCCTGGCACAACTTGAGACTGTGTCCCCTCATTCTGTTGCTGGTTGCCTGGGAGAAGAGACCGCAGATAGCGCAGAGCAGGTGAGAAGTTAAGGAAGCAGTGAAGCAATTAGTTGTACAACCTCCTTAATCCACTGGGGAAAAGGCTCACTCCCAGAGTGAGTGCAACACTCTGGTGCAGGGTTCTGAGGTTTGCCATTCACTTTGGGGCTCCTCAACACAAGAGGAATGTGGAGGTGCTGGAGCGAGTACAGAGGAGGGCAACAAAGCTAGGGAAGGGCCTAGAGAACAAATCTGAGGAGTGACTCAAAGAACTGGGGATGGTTAGTTTGAAGAACTAAGGGGAACCCTCATCACTGCCCACAGTCGCCTGAAAGGACATCGTGGAGAGGTTGGTGCTGGTGTTCCCCCACAGGCAACCAGTGACAGAACAAGAGGGAATGACTTCAAGCTGCCACTGGGTAGGCCTAGATTGGACCTTAGGAAAAAAGCTTCTGTAGCAATAGTGTTCAGGCACTGGAATGGACAGCCCCGGCAGGTGGCCTAGCCACCAGCTCAGAGTGTGTCCGAGGATTACCTGAATGTGGTGCTTGGAGACATGGCCCAAAGGTGCACCCTGTAGAGCAGGGACAGGGGCCGGACCTGGTGACCCCGAGGGTCCCCTCCAACCTGAATACCTCTGTGATTCTGTCCCTTGTTTGGCTCCCTAAAAACCGCAGGGGTTGGAGAGGTGGTCCCAGATCTTGGACTAGGGTTGCCCACCCCAGAGTCTTTTCCCAAATGTTTATTCCCTGGCATTTTTATGAGCCTTGGGTGTATGCATGGGTTGAGGAGAGCTCACGCTTGACTACTGCATTCAAACTGCACTACAATTCTTTGATTTACTACTACTCTTGCTGACTGCTGCAGTTTGCTTTTTGCAGACATTTCTGGACACCTTTGCACTTAATAATCAGCAGATTGTTTGCACAGAGCAGCTATCTGTTTCCTGGAGCACACCAAACCTATGTTGTTGTTTGGGACAAGTAATTAGTTGAACTTTGTCTGCTGCTTCAGCAAAGTGTCAATTACAGTTCTCTGTCCTGTGCTAATGAATTGCTTTGTTGCTCATTTTAACTGGATGAAGGTGGAGAGGTTGCCAGGACAAACAGAAAGGTGTTGTGTTTGGTCATAGTAAATAACAGATCAGACAGTTCTGGAGATGAGATGGGCTGAAACATTGAAAGTTCCCGAGTTTCTGTTTGAATTGTTTCACAAATTTGTAGTCTAAGCCTATAGTATTTGTGTAATTAAAAGAGAGGTCATAACATCACTCCTTAAAGGAGAATACACCAGTTTCAAAGAAACAGATAATTCATCATCTTTGAAAACAAGGGTAAGTTTCCAAATAGGGCAATGGATAGAGGATGAGACTCTTAAGATCCCTTGTTCTTTACTGTATTTCTCTGCACATGTCTTTATAAGGTGAGCACTTAATTTCAAGTTCCTTCATGCCATTCTTCCATACAGTGCAAACTTTCCTAACTTGTCTGCAAAGCACATGGTTTATGTCACAGAATCACAGAATTAACCAGGTAAAAGACCTCTAGGATCACTGAGTCAAACCTGTCACCTAACCCTTCTAATTAACTAAACCATGACACTAAGTGCCTCATCCAGCCTCCTTTTAAACACCTTCAGGGATAGTGACTCTACCACCTCACCATGCAGCCCATTCCAATGGGCAATCACTCTCCGGGAAGCATTTCCTCCTAATGTCCAGTCTAAACTCACCCTGGTGCAGTTTGAGACTGTGTCCTCTTGTTCTATCACTGATGTCTGGGAGAAGAGACCCACCCCCACCTGGCTACAACCTCCTTTCAGGTAGTTGTAGACAGCAATAAGGTCTCTCTTGAGCCTCCTCTTCTCCAAGGCTGAACAACCCCATCTCCCTCAGCCTCTCCTCACAGGGCTGTGCTGCAGCCCCCTCACCAGCCTTGGTGCCCTTCGCTGGACACGTTCAAGCACCTCAACATCTTTCTTAAATTGAGGGGCCCAGAACTGGACACAGTACTCAAGGTATGGCCTAACCAGTGCTGAGTACAGAGGCAGAAGGTCTTCACTTCTGGCTCATGTTCAGAACTCCTTGTAGCCCTAATTTTGAGTGCTTCCCTAAACTTAGTTGACATTTACTTAAAACCAAATCTTCAGTCTGTCCTTTGACTTCCCTTAATCTTTGAATGATGTGTATGTAGTGATATCTTGGGGCCAAGACCCCACACTGTTGTGCTGTGTAACAGCATAGAACATGGACTTTACTACAGAAGGAGTAACAATGGGAGAGAGCATTTCCTGTGAAATTCAGGAGTACAAGGAGCACCTCGATAACTCAGGAAAATAAAAGGGAAAGACAGATAGTTAGCCTGAAGTCTGTATCCCTTGAAGGCTCTGCCCCCACAGAGGACATAAATTCCAAGGTTTGAATCCTGAGAATTTCTAATCTAGATCCTGTTAAAGAGAAGGAAAAGTGGGAACCATACTGAACCTTACTGGTGTTCCCCCAACCTCGAGTGGGTTTGCTTCTGCAGTTAAAAAATATTTTTAAATGTTTATGTGGGTCAGAGGTGATCATGTCATGAATAAAACCTGTTTATGCCAAAGCAAATGATTACATAAATACTAAACTACATCAACACTCACGTGTTTCTTCTCCTGTCTCACCCCATAGTTAATGCTGTGTTTCTTGTGTGTTTTTGATTAACAACACAAGCAGTTTAGGCTTTACTTTGCAGGCATTGCAAATTTCTTTGGTTCCATGAATTTAAATATGAATTAGGCAGTTTAGTCCTCTTGGCCCTGGGGATACAGTGCAGAAGAGTTCTGGTAGCAGTTTTGCAGCTAGATGAGATGAAGTGCAGGCAAATGGTTCCACTTAAAATGCCATTGGTGTTACCTTTCCCATTGGCTTATCTTTCAGCTCCATAATAAAACTTTAAGACAGATTCTAAGATTAATCCAGTGGAAACATAGCAGTTAGACAGCACTGAGTACAGCTATATATTTATTCACTAGAACGCCATAATTTTTCATATGGTATCTTGACAACAGACCTGGCATACAATGCTAAATCAGAACTAGGATTTGCCACTGGCCTTACTTCCCTACAAACTGCAGGTGCACAGCGTAAAACAACAAATGAAAGAAGCACAGAAGGAAAGACATTTTCATCCTCTCCCCCAACCAGTGACAAAATCTTAATTCCTTAGGCCAGGTCTCTTCCCACACAATCCCTTCAGGTCAATAGTGAAACAGGAATAAGATAATGCTTATTTTACTAGTTGCTAAAGTGTTAGAAAAGAGAAAATCTGTTCTTCATGATTTTATCTCCTGAGATGTGTCATGGTAGCAAAACATCAGTTACTGATTATGCTATTATTATACAACCTCTTTAAGTGATAGTTGGTTAAAAATCAATAACTAAAACAGGAAAAAAACATGTTTTTCCTGTAAGTACAGTACTTGCTTAGCAAACAGATGCATATTTCTATTTTACAACTATCCTTTAATTATTACCCTAAGCATAACTGCTGATTGGTTATGTGGACGTTTCACTCTTGGTTTTTAAAGGTTGTTTTAAGGGCATCTAAAGTCTAATATCTACAACCTAGCAGCTAAACCTCTGACACATTTCTAATAGTTTCTAGTCAGCTTTGTCAACATTCTCTGAATAAATATCCATCCCAGGTGATTGGTGGGAACCAGCATGGCTTCACCAAGGGCAGATCTTGCCTGACAAATTTAGTGGCTTTCTATGATGAAGTCACAGCGACAGTGGACAAGGGAAAGGCAGCTGATGTCATCTACCTGGACCTGAGTAAAGCATTTGACTCTGTGCCACATGACATCCTGGTCACCAAACTGGAAAAGCATGGACTTGATGGATGGACCACTCGCTGGATAAGGAATTGGCTGGATGGTCGAACCCAGAGAGTGGCGATCAACGGCACAATGTCCACCTGGAGACCAGTGACAAGTGGTGTCCCTCAGGGGTCAGTGCTGGGACCAGTGCTGTTTAACATCTTTGTCAGTGACATGGACAGAGGAATGGAGTGCACCCTCAGCAAGTTTGCAGATGACACCAAGCTGTGTGGCACAGTCGACTTGCTAGAGGGCAGGGATGCCATCCAGAGGGACCTGGACAGGCTGGAGAGTTGGGCCCAGGCCAACCTGATGAAATTCAATAAGGCCAAGTGTAAGGTCCTGCACCTGGGTAGGCACAATCCCAAGCACAACTCCAGGCTGGGTGGGGAATGGCTGAGAGCAGCCCTGAGGAAAAGGACCTGGGGGTCTGGGGTGATGAAAAGCTCAACATGAGGCTGCAGTGTGAGTGCAGCCCAGACAGCAACTGTGTGCTGGGCTGCAGCAAGAGCAGTGTGGGCAGCAGGGCAAGGGAGGGGATTCTGCCCCTTTACTCTGCTCTTGTCAGACCCCACCTGGAGTACTGTGTGCAGTTCTGGAGCCCTCAGCACAGGAAGGACATGGAAGTGTTGGAGCGGGTCCAGAGGAGGGCCACAAAGATGATCAGAGGGCTGGAGCAGCTCTCCTATGAGGACAGGCTGAGGGAGTTGGGGCTCTTCAGCCTGGAGAAGAGAAGGCTTCGAGGGGACCTGATAGTAGCCTTCCAGTATCTGAAGGGGGCCTACAGGAAGGCTGGGGAGGGACTATTGACAAGGTCTTGCAATGACAGGACAAGGGGCAATGGGTTTGAACTGGCAGAGGGGAGATTGAAACTGGATGTTAGGAGGAAGTTGTTTGCAGTGAGGGTGGTGAGACACTGGCACAGGTTGCCCAGGGAGGTTGTGGCTGCTCCCTCCCTGGAGGTGTTCAAGGCCAGGTTGGAGGAGGCCTTGAGTGAGCTGTACTAGTGGGAGGTGTCCCTGCCTATGGCAGGGGGTTGGAACTAGATGATCCTTGAGGTCCCTTCCAACCTTACCATTCTATGATTCTATGATTCTATGATTCTATGATTTCTTTGTCTTTTATCTGTCACAAAAGACTTGGTCAAAACTATTAAAAAGTATTATCTCTTCCTTTCATAATGGAAGACACTACCACATTTTTTCTTACTGAAAGGTATCAAGAGCCTTTTGATTAACTTCAGCAGGGTCAGACCCAGAATCTCATGGTAAGCACTCTTTTGCTTGCTAAGTTATAGTTACCTTGCAATGCTTAGCTATGTACAGGCCATATTTATTAGTAAAACTCATTCATGACAAGGATGAATTTATTAGTTTCTGATGATGGTTTGGATTCTTAACTGTTACTTAGAAGTAATTGCTAACAAAGGCTATTAGTGCCTGTTTGAGGTTTCTTCATTCTCTTTTAAATGCTTAATATTCTAGCACAGGAAAAAGAACTTGTCTTAGGAATCGATTCATTTTAACAGATAAGTCTAAACTGTGCTATTAGCCTTCTAAATCATGAGATCTTTTCTACTACAAACACTGAGTGCTACTTCAGAAAGTAAAATTGAGGTTGCCAATTTTTCTCTTTTTTTTTCATTTTCACAGCTATTTGCAAGTACATTCATCCTTCCCCTTAATGTTCCACATATACAGGCACACACAAGCCACAGAGAAGTCTTTCTAGTGAGTTCGTGTGGTGATAAGGACAACCAGTGAGGCCTCTAGCTAAATTCTGTTCTTCATTGTTTTAAAGGCAAAGTCTTCCACTGATGTCACAGGAGCAGTCAAAAATCTGAGCTGATGGAGCCAACTGCTAAAGTCCCCATTTCCTTCATATACCAAGCTAGCTGCAACATGGAATAAGAGAATGTTATGTCTCATACCAATGTTTTGGAAGGCAATTCTCCCACATATAATTTATTGGTTGAACAGAGGAGGCAGAAAGCAAATGGCATAAATGAATGAGTTTACATGAGGGCATGCTAGCTCCATTTTTCTTTCATCTTTACATTTACCTTGCCACCCTTGTGCTGGTTTGAGGCTAATTGGAATATTTTAATGGAGAAAATTACATTATAGACTGAGAAAAGAAAACAAATGTGATGTCTACTTCACTCATAGGCTTGCCGAGCTGTTTAAGAATAAGAACATAACCATAGATAAGTCAGTCGTCTCTCTGGCTGTCTAGCTTCTTGCTTTCTCCTCTCTGCTGAGTAACCTAATTAACCACTTTCCTTCTAACCCACCTGGCCGATCGTCCAAACTCACCTTGCACATAAGCAAAACAGTGAGGTAAGGTGGAGGGGTAGGGAGAAGGTGGAAGGGTGGTTGGAAGTCCCTCCTGGGGGTCTCTGATTTCTGGGAGCGGTGTTGTGTTTCTGTATTACCTTTAACTTGTATATTTCTGTAAATGTTCCTGTATATTGTGTATATCTCTGCTTGTATATTGTGCTGAGCTGTAAACATAGCTTCAGGCCTTAACTTCCAGCCGCCTGAGTCTAGTCTGGGTGATTTTACAAAGTGTAGGGGGGCAGGGAACTCCCAAACCATCACAACCCTGAACAGAATAAACAGAGAGGCTTTTTTGCCATTACCCCTGAAACATAGCACCCGCTTCATTGAGGCCTGTAATGAGAATTTATCTCTAGACCTTATCAGGTAGCTGCTTCATAGGACCTGCTCTTGCTTTTCAGTTTGGGAGGCTAGAGAGCACCCAGAGGTGTGATGAAAAAGACATGAAAAAAGAGAGGCTATGAGCCTCTTTCTGTTTTCTCAATTTCCTGAGTACAAGATGGAAACTAATCACACAAACAGGAACTTATGGATCCTGCAGTAATGCCCACTATGTTCTCTTGACCTTTTTAGGAGTCCTTAGCAGCATGAAGATAGAAGGCCAAGATATCAAATATTACTCCCAATAAAGCAGGACTCTTGGTGATTTTTCCACTTTTTTATGAGACTCCTCTCAAAAGGGTTCAAGGAGAGGCACATGTTGAGGAATACTGAAAGGAACTGGGAATAGAACAGGCACAGGAGGTTGAAAAGCCAATGTAAGATGAGAGAGTTCTGGGCAGATGCTGTGAATTTGGCATATCAGAATCTTGGTTTGTAGAGAAGCATTTACTAGTTATTCCTGTATTTCACAAATTTAAGAATAACCAAAATTATCTTTTCACTCCAATACTTTCATAAAAGCTTCTTTCAAATGAGGGCAGCAGGGAGGCCATGAAGATGATCAGAGGACTGGAGTAGCTCTCCTATGAAGACAGACTGAGAGAGTTGGGGCTCTGCAGCCTGGAGAAGAGAAGGCTTCGAGGGGACCTTAGAGTAGCCTTCCAGTATCTGAAGGGGGCCTACAGGAAAGCTGGGGAGGGGCTGTTTACAAAGTCTTGCAATGACAGGACAAGGGGCAATGGGCTTAAACTGGCAGAGGGGAGATTTAGACTGGATGTTAGGAGGAAGTTCTTTACAGTGAGGGTGGTGAGACACTGGAACAGGTTGCCCAGGCAGGTTGTGGCTGCTCCCTCCCTGGAGGTATTCAAGGCCAAGTTGGAGGAGGCCTTGAGTGATCTGTGCTAGTGGGAGGTGTCCCTGCCTGTGGGAGGTGTCCCTGCCTATGGCAGGGGGTTGGAACTAGATGATCTTTGAGGTCCCTTCCAACTTACCATTCTGTGATTATATGACTTTATGTAATATATACTATATAATGGCTATAATTAGACACTGACTAATGCTTTAAACCGAGATAACAATGTCCCTGAAAACATTCAAGCAAGTCTTAAGTAATGACTGACGTAAATCTGAGGCATGTTAAGCCCGTAGTAAATGACCTGCAAAAAATAGTTTCTTAAACCAGTGGGAAATTACAAAGTTTATTTATTATGGCATACGTGTGCTCGGTATTTGAATTTTTATATTATGTTTTTCTAGCTCTTCTAATCTTAAGTGTCCTCATGGGCTCATATCTTTCATTTTTGCTTAGCTTAAGTGTGTACAGAACCTCATCAAATCTAGTTCCAATGCATGATATTTCCTGGTGCCTTTCAAATTGTTATTCATAAAAGCTTAGTAACGCAACCAATGATAATAGCCAGACTCCAAGGCTGGTGTGTAACTGTTGTCCATTCTTTCTCTACCAGTATCTCCAGATGTCATTCAACACCTAGTTAAAGAAATTAAAATGGAAATGTAAGGGAAAAAAAAGAAAATAATAAAATTCAGGACTGAGGGATGGAGTGTGCATTCCCAGCAAACACAAAAGACACTCAGTTGTGGATAACACACTCTGATGATGAAAATCAGTGGTGTGCAGCTCCATACTACTGTCTCTAACTGACAGCTCATCTTGGATGTATAGATAAGTTGTGCAGATCATTAGGCTGGGAGAAAGTCTGGAACCTTCACCTGGAGTATGGTATTTCGAGAGACCATGATGAATGAAAGCTGTTTTAACTGTCAGCAAGTGAGTAAAACTGATGCTTGGAGAACCAACTGTGCAAACAGAGACCATAAGGAGAACTGCATGCCCAATATTTACCATTCAGTCCTTTGCTTTGCCTTGTTTTTCTGTCATTAGATGTGGAAAGTCATATTATAGGGCAGGAAGTCCTAAATTGCAACTGATCTTTATGTGATCTATAAATTACATTGTCCATGAGTGCTGAAAGATCTGGGGTTAGGCCTTTACTAGCAATATGACCATGAATCAAAATGTAGTAATTTCAACAAACTTTGGATCCAAAGCCATGAATCACAGAATCATAGAATCATAGAATGGTAAGGTTGGAAGGGACCTCAAGAATCATCTAGTTTCAACCCCTTGCCATAGACAGAGACACCTCCCACTAGTACAGGTTACTCAAGGCCTTGTCCAACCTGGCCTTCAAC
>VWZE01014691.1:67498-84574 GCA_013396675.1 Eubucco bourcierii | reverse complement strand
CCAGCAGGCACAGATCCTTCCTTCTCCCAACAGCAGGCAGAGGTCCTCCTCTGGACCCTCTCCAACACTTCCATGTCCTTCCTGTGCTGGGGTCTCCAGAACTGCACACAGTACTCCAGGTGGGGTCTGACAACAGCAGAGTAAAGGGGTAGAATCCCCTCCCTTGCCCTGCTGGCCACGGTCCTCTTAATGCTGCCCAGGACTTATAAGAATATGCGTCTAATGGGCTCTACCCACAATTTTACAATGCCTGAATACTGAGCAATTTAGTCCTGTTTGAAAGTACTGCTAAAACAACAAGAGATTTCTCTCTTTGTCTGCTGTGTTCTTATCATGGGTTCATAACATGTTCATCATCAAAAGAAAAATAGCGAAACTACAACAGCAAGAGTGACAAAACATAAATAAGAGAAGTAGAAAATAGACAAACCAATGAATATCTCTTCATGGCAATTTTACATTAAAAAAACCCAACCCGTCAGTACTGCTTAGAATTCATGGACTATAATTAAACATAACATTAATATTCAGTTAAGTTTAAAAAAAAAAAAAAGTACATTTGGAAGCTGGTACATCTAGAAAAAACACCGTAGCTCATTATGCCTGTGTCAATTCTGCTGTATTTCAAATACACAAAATAAAAATTAAGGCAGCTTATTCATGGAGTGCACTCCATTCACCCATGAACCAAAATTGCCTCTGGATTTACAAATATCTAGTTAACTATAACACTAATTGATTCTATTTGATCCATGATTAAAGGTCATCCCTGTAAATGTGGTTTCTTGTTAACATTATTCCCAGCTGTTTCCTTGGTAGATTCTATTTATAAAATTATTAAAATCTAAATTATTTAAGTTCTTTCTGGGTTTAATTATCAGCATTTGTATTTATTTTCAGTACCTTTTTTTTTTTTTTTAAATAATATTTGAAGTCACTTCTGAAGGTAATTTCTCCCTGAAAAATTCAATACCAAAGCCAGGTGAAATTGGACTTCTCTCACAGGAGTACTCTCATTCCATGCTCTAATTTGCAGTGGCTTATGACTTTCTTAGGTCTAAATTACCTTTGTGCTGACAGTTTTAATACTGGTGGTTTTTGCTTATAGGTAATTTGGGGACATAAGTTTGAACGAAATCTACTTAGTGAATTCAGTTATCCACATATAATTGGAATATATCTTACTCTCCTTTTATTTTTTAGATGCCAGCTTACACACACACTCCCCTGTACACATCTATACACTCCAGTGGATGCATCCATGTCCATATACAAATATACACCAACTTTCAGTGAAATGGTTTAGAGTTTAAATACTCAGACATGCCATCATGGATGCAATCTCCAGATGGGCTAAATCATTGTAGTTAATTGCCATTAACAAAGGTGTTTTGGTGCTCTCTTACTGAAGCATAGCCCTGTGTTTTCTTCAGCCTTCTTTGAGTAGGAGAAAAAGAAATGAAAGCAAACCAAAGTAAAACGTTCTGGAAAGTGTAAGTTAAGAAACACATTGTAAATGACCGAGTCAGTGCTTTTTCACCAGTGACGTTAATATACTCTCTTGAGTCTTGCTCCATCTTCCATGCTCCAAGAAGGGACACAGTAGATTCAAAACCTGCTTTCAGAGACCAAGGATTTAGAAAGCCCCTGAAAAGTTCAATGGGTGTTTGTAGCTTATGATCACATTGCTCACCTGGCAGTTGATAACCCATCAGTTGATTGTATCAGTGATGAAATCAATCTGCCAGATAATGGCATCTAGTAGCAGTCATTATAATGACATGCTTAGATTTCTTGGATTTGAAAGAAGAAAATGCACAAACTAGGTGAGGAAAGGAGTAAAATTCAATCTGTAACATGCTTTCTGTTTGCAAATATAATCAGTGGTGACCATACCACATGAGATGATCTACAGAGGATTTTCCCAAAATGTTAGCTAATTGTTGATTTTGTTTGGTTTTGTTTTGTTTGGGTTTGGTTTTTTTTTGAGAATTGGATGGTCTTTTGCTAATGATGGACTACAGAACACACCTTGACTAGTCTTGGTATTTTTGGAAAATATCAGAGCTCTCAGTCTGGTAATTTTTAAGAGGGGGGAAGGAAGAGTGAGATGAGAAGGAAGATAAGGAAATCACAGTCACTTTCTTAAAACTTTTCTGAAGCATGCTACTCTTTAGTGTATGTACTATAAAAGTTAAAATCCTTGTGTAGTTAAAGCACTTCCCCTTTGACTATTGTGGAAGGACAACCTACTCTTTCAAGAAATGCCACTCCACAGCCTCCTTTTTGCTCCAAAGAAATTAGAGAGACCAAAAAACTAATTAATTAGTCATGGCTCATAAGAACAACTGCTTACTGAGGCAGAACAGGTGTCTCCAGGTGCGATGGGGCAATGTAACATTATCTCTTCTAATCACAGCAGAAGTGAGACTGATGTTTCCAAGACAAAAAGCTAAATAAAGGATCTTCATGAGAGTGGACACAAGCCTCTCTTCTCAGGACACAGGCCCTAGGAAAGATTTGGTGGGCAATCAGGTGAGTGTGAGATCTCAGAATAATGGAGTAAGCAAAGGCGATTTACGCTGAAGATTCTGTAGACTGGGGAATATGAGTGGAAGCAGAAGGGTTTTATTTCTACTGCTCTGGACTGTATTGATGAGCTGGCTGTAGTATATTGTGAGTGATTGTAAGAGTTGCAGTTCAAAGGCAAACCCAGTATTGATTTGAGAAGAGAGATGGTATTATTAAATTATTGGAAACTGTCCTGTGGTGTGAAACATGAGAGGAGCAAAATCTATTTCGTTTCTCATAAAGAAGCTTAAAGGAAGCTTGATTCTGATCTAACAGAAGGAGTAATAAGGGCTAGTGACTGGAAGTTGAAGTTCAGCAAACTCAGAACTCAAGCAAGATGCACATTTTGAATTCCAATGATCAATCTTTGTGACAACGGAATGATTGTTGACAAAGATTTAAAAATCAAGATGGATTTTTTTTTCCTAGAAGGTAGGTTCAAGCTCAACTAGACAAGGGTTCAAATAAACTATTTGACCTACTTTGTGTTCAAGCTCAAGCTTAATTGTTACAACTAACTGGCAAATTAATGCTCTTTTATGCCACATCAATCTTCCTGACTAGCTTCTTGGTTATAAAGTGAATCTGTGGAAGTCGTGTTGCTTATATAGAACCTTCAACATATCTTTGATGTTGCTAGTAGGCTGCTGCAAAGGTGTCTTTGTCTCTCAGCTACATTTTCCATTTCTCATAATTTCAAAATATCTTTACTCCTGCTCTGAGCTAGAAATCCCCTCTGTCTGCTGCATTAGTTTTGTGCAGGTACTTGTGTCATTTTATGCATGCACCACCAACCTGGATCTTCTCCAAACTTCAGAAAGCAGTGCTGTTCCAGCAGGTCTCTCTCAGTTTTCTGACTCCACTGGAGCAGCCTTCTGTTTCAGTAGGGTCACAATGCAATAGTGGTTGATACAAAATTCTAACCAGAGGATTCTCCTCTGTTTGAAAACTGTTTGATACTACTTAAGTATCAAAGAAATATGCCACTACAAGTACAATTACATCTTTCTGTACACAAGCAGGAGAATCCTTAAGGCAAGGAAGAATTGCAGATGATGCTGGGATGGATAAATACAGAATATATGTAATCTACTGCTGTATTTTCAAAGTAGCTCCATCATTAAAGTGTCAAATGCTCTCTGCTTCAAATTAAAAAGCAGAATAATGCACAGAATATGTTTTCCAGTCTCACTGTGAGACACAGGACTCCATATTTAAAAACATTTGCCTGATTCCTCCCATTTGTAACTTTAGGCACTCACATATCCTAAATAATCATGAAAACAGTAATGGAATAGGGTAAAGATCATCTTATTGAGTGATTAAAGTATCTTAGACTGTACATGGAATCCAAGGAAACTATGTCCAAAGAAACAGGTCTTATAAAAGTCAAATGAGGAAAGGAGAAGAAAATAATTTGTATCTTAGCATTGTACAATACCTGAAATCACAGACCCTTTTCTTACTGTCTTGATTGCTGTTCTCTTCATCTTTCTTCCTTTTCCTTTCATCCTGTCTCTTTACTTACATTACTCGGTCCACATTTGCCTTCTGTGCCATGTAAGAAAGTATTTTTCACCCTAAAAACATGCACCAGCAATATTTGCATGTTCTGTCACAATCCCACTCTCTTATTTGCCCTGCTTGCCAACTGAGCAAGGCTGACCTTCCACACAAGTTTTGATATACAGCTAATGCTTGGTTTTGATGGCAGCAATTGACTACACAGACAAAAAAATATGCCAATTATATATTTTACAACTGCGTATCAACTTTGGACTATCTCATCACTGGATCAACCCCAGAGACATGCTAGTGCAAACGAGAGACAAACCCAGCTGTGAGTGCAAGTGAAAGACACAGTGCCGTAGTAACTAAGAGTAATGTTTCTGGCTGTACTCTTTCAGTCATAATACCGCAATAACATTGGTTCTACATTTAATGATCATTAATCGTGGACTGATCTCTATATGAATTATAGTAGTGATGAACTTGATATATCACTGAGTTCTTTATGTGCTATATTGTACAAATCAACCTTGAAAGTATCCCCAGTGTGATGATTTGTGAGTTTCCCGCCCCCCACACTTTGTAAAATGACCCAGACTAGAACTCAGCCAGCTGGAAGTTAAGGAATGAAGCTCTATTTACAGCTTAGCACAATATACAAGCAGATATATACACAATATACAGGAATATTTACAGACATATACAAGTTAAAGGGAATACAGAAACACAACTCCCCTCCCAGAAATCAGAGACCCCAGGAGGGGCTCCCAACTACCCTTGCACCTTCTCCCCACCCCTATACCTTACCCCAAGGTTTGCCTTATGCGCAAAGTGAGCTTGGAGGGTCGGCCTGGGGGGTTAGAAGAAAAATGGTTAGTGAGGTTACTTAGCAGAGAGAAGAAAAAGCCAGAAGCTGCTAGACTGACTCATCTATGTTTTGAGTACTTATTCTTATACATCTCAGCAAGCCTATGAGAGAAGTAGACATCACCATTGTTTCCTTTTCACAGCCTATAATATAATTTTCTCTATTAAAATATTCCAATTAGCTTCAAACTAGCACACCAGGTTACTTGAGCTTCTGTATGATTTTTTTAAAGGAGATTTACACTGATGTAATTTCTACATGCACCTGGCACTCCAAATGACTTTATACTCAGATCAGTTCTGCTCTGATTTGAAAAAATAAAAAAAAGGTTACTTCTTTGGAAAGTTGCAGAGATTTAGCTAATGCCAGGGTAGCATTGTTATAATGACCTCTATCGGTGGGGTACAGCTGGTGTCTTCACTTTACCACCACCAACCTAAAAGAAGAATCTTCAATACAGTTGCTGTGCTATAAACCTGAAGAGTAAGGTAAGGAAACTTGTCATAACTGGTTGCTAGCAGCAGTGGGTGTTGTAAATCACTATCATTTGAGCGCTGTATTTATATGGTAGTGAGTATGTCACAAAATTGCTATATATGTTATTAGGATGGAGCTAAAAACCTGATGGTGTAGCTTTCACAGACACCCTCATGCTCTGAAAAGCACAAGACTGGTTCATGATTAAATATTGCTTGCAGGAGTAAGTTTTACAAAAGTTGTGTTAGTATCTGGAGAGTGGATGAATATGCAGTTAGTACAGAATTTTTTTTTTTTTTCCCAGTGTTTTGTCTGGGAATCTAATTCTGGATTTCTCTCCAGGTGCCATCTGTGGGTATTCCACACTTCTTTATTGTTAGATCAATCCAAATAATTTCATTAATATTTATTCTGAGTCATATGGGTAAAATCAAATTCAATTCTTTAGGGCTTCACTGGTCTTCCACACATCTCTCCATGACAGATCTTATCTAATTCTCCCCCAGTTTTCTGTTGCAAGATGTATTTATACTTTCAAAAATTATATGTTTAGAAGTATAACCAAAGTGTTTTAGAATCATAGAATCATAGAATGGTAAGGTAGGAAGGGACCTCAAGGATCATCTAGTTCCAACCCCCTGCCATAGGCGGGACACCTCCTACTAGTACAGATCACTCAAGGCCTCATCCAACCTGGCCTTGAACACCTCCAGGGAGGGAACATCTACAATCTGCCTGGGCAACCTGTTGCAGTGTCTCACCACCCTCACTGTAAAGAACTTCCTCCTAACATCCAGTCTAAATCTTCCCTCTGCCAGTTTAAACCCATTGCCCCTTGTCCTGTCATTGCAAGACCTTGTCAACAGTCCCTCCACAGTTGTCACTGATTTCCAGGTGAACATTGTGCCCTTGATCACCACTCTCTGTGTGCTACCATCCAGCCAATTCCTTACCCAGCAAGTGGTCCACCCATCAGTATTTACCAGGGTCTGTGGCAACAGGACAAGAAGTGATGGTTTCAAACTGAAAGAGAGTAGATTTAGATAAGATATAAGGAAGACATTCTTTACTGTGAGGATTGTGAGACACCAAAACAGGTTGCTCAGAGAAGTTGTGGATGCTCTCTTCCCAGAAGTGTTCAAGGGCAAGGTAGATGGCACTTTGAGCAAAGTCATCTAGTGGAAGGTGTCCCTGTCCCTGGCAGGAGGATTTGAACTTGATGGTCTTCAATGCCCTATCAAATACAAACCAGTTTAGAATCCTATGATGATATTAAAACTCACATGAAAACGACAATGGCATTGGTGGCAGTTTAAAGACAATGAAAAACACAATGACTGGCACAGTGTATATGAATATGCATTTATATGTTTGTTTATACTGGATATTTATTTTGTACATATTGTGTATTATGTGCTTAGATTCCCTTTTCTAATTCCAGTAGTCTGTTCATGCTTTTGATGACATTTTATTTTTTTTTTTCAAATAAGGAATGGAAATAAAATTACTAGAAAGATGCATTTACACAAAATAAAATCTTCTCCAAACTAAAACGTTTTTATTCCACAATAATGCTTTCAAACTATTTTCACTTTAAAACAGAAGCCACATTTTTTGCATCTTGTTCTTATTATGAATTGCATTTTCCTCCTTGAAATGTCAGCAATTCTAAAGAAACAGCAATTTTGTTTCCTGGCTAGCTGTGCACAATGGATTCAGCTTTCCTGATTTGCAGAACTTGCTGTATCATGAACTTTAATGATAACTATTCCACTTGGACACACCTCTTATTCAGGCTTTTCTTCAGAACAGCAGTGATCTTTAGTGCATTTGAACAGTAATACAAAATTAAAGGAAAATCCAGAGCTTTGGAAGAAAAGATAGCCTTTCAGAAATTCTTCTTCCAACCCACGACCATGATCTTTCCTCTTCCAAGACAATCCTGCTGTGAAAGGCTGTGAGAGTTACCTACTGGTGTTGAGATTTGTTATCCCTTGTGCTGTGTGGGGCAACAGCTGTAGCAAAGATATGTAAGTACTTTCTTCATGTGTTCAAACATCACCCAGAATTTGCTGTTAAATCATCTTCCCACTAGTAGCCTCTTCTGGAATGTGTAGATTGGACACCTGTGTAAGACCAGGGACTACTCAGGAAACACAGATGACACTTTGCCCTCTTCTTGTTAAAAAAGGGAAAGAAAGTATTCCTGCACATTAGGAATCAAAGTCATTCCTTTTTTTCCAGCTGAAGGAGAAGAAAAAGCTTATGGAATAAAATAAACCCAGACTCTCCTTCGTAAGCAGCACAAACAGAGAACCGTTACTACAGAATTGATGTTCATAAGGAAAATTACAGGCTTCAGATGTCAACTTTCAGATTTTCAACATGCAATAGTCAGAAGAAATCCACCCAAACTCAAGACCAACGACTTGAAATTCTACCTCCAGAAATGCAACCTGTAAGATTTCTGTTAAACAGGTTGTACACACCAACATAAAAATTGTCATTCAGCTAAAACTATGACGATGACTATGCCTTTTTTTTTTTTTTTTTTTTTTTTGGTGAGGGGGGGTGGGGAAGAGAGAGAGGGCAAGATTTTTACCTTGAGTGCAGATGAATGTGTATGCACGCCCTAGTCATTACAAACGGCATGTGTAAGAACTCCGTACCCAGAATTTACATTTATAAGAAGTGATCCAGTACCACACAAATTGAAAGTAATATTCAGATATTTAGGGTAAAATCCTGCTGCAGGTGCCACCAGTGAAGTTTTGAAAGCATCAGGAAAGGATCCAACATTTCATGTTTTACATGTTTTTCAGAAGTATGTATATTCTTAAAACCTCACTGTGCTGTTCTCTTACGATATCTGTGAGTTTCTACCACTTTCCTTCTACTCAGCAGGCAACAATAGGAAGTCTTATTAAAATGGCTGCTAATAAGCAAATTTTAAGATTAGCTGTACTCATTTTTCTAGATCCTTCTCTGCCCCCACTTTTTGATTCAGTATTTTCTTAATTTTGAAAAACACCTAACAAACCACTGAATAATATTAACAGTAACAAACTTCATTCTTTTGGAAGAGACCTGTTATCATAAAAAGTGTCAGCTTTGTGATTCCAAAGAAGTTTCTTCTAGCAAAGGCATCTGTATGTTGCCCTGCTAGAGAAGGTGGTAAGAGCTGCCTGATTCTCATTCATATCGAGTCCTTTGGGCACCATACAAAAAGAGAGGGATGAAATAGGATGTTCTGAGGCCTCAGAAGAAAAAGATGAGCTTGTGAACTATGGAATAAAAATTCCAAAGGGTAAAGAAAGTAGAAACTTCTGAAGAGAAGCATGACCAGGTAGAATACTGCCATGACATCTCAGGGAAAGAGCTTACACAGCTATGAATATCTTTGTTCCCCTTTTCATATATGGCTAGGCCTTTTTTCACAAACCATATCTGCTCCTAGGGGATTCTTCAGGTGAACTGCCTTAGAATAGAAGTCTTTCTTCCTTAGTACAGTAAATTAGTTTTGAGACTTTTGTGGCCTGTAAAATGATGGTGGAATTTGTAATAAGTAAAAGGGCATGGAAAAGTGATTTACAAGGAGCCTGCAAGCACTTTGGTTCCTATGTTGGCTCCTCAAGCAGAAAAACCATGTAAAAATTGGGAAAAGAACATAGCAAAACTCCTGCACTTTACAGAGTTACCAACTCAGAGTCAGAAAGATAAGAAGTAAGAAAGACATGGATCCAAATTCTTCCTTAAAGGCAAGAGGAAGGAATTTTTCACAAGAAGTAACTGGCCACCCTCCAAGATAAAAGCTATCCTACCTGCACTAGGGTTGTGTGTCAAGTTCACCCCTGCCTGTCAGTGCTGCAGGAGAATCAGAAACATTAAATGAAACCCAGGACAGGAGGAACTCTGCTCCTTGGACCGCTCACACTGTGAGAAGCAGCACACACCAACGCGTCCTCGGGACAGCAAACAAAAACATCCCAGAATGTACTTCCAATTCATCTAGAGAAAAAGACCAAGGGAACTACTACTGAGACAAAAGGAGAAATTTTCACAAAATCAAAACACTGATGGAGTCCAGGACTTCATAATTACAGACAAATGTCAAATCGCAGTCAGAATGTGATTCCCATTACTAGGACATCATGTTTCCCTGTCCATCCCCTAGATTTCTCTGTTTAATCACTCTGATATCAATCACCTGCATTAGTGTGTTGCTGATTTTGGCTGTTATTGTGATTACGATGGAAAAAATTAAAAAGGTAACCGTTTGCAGTCCCCAGCGTGTTGTGCTACCACTGAAACGTTTCAAGTGTTTCACAGCTTCCCAGAGCTATGCTACTGCTGAAAACCTGACTACCTATCACACATTTTATAAATTCAGAGGCATGCGCTGGGTGATGTATTTCTGTTACAAAACAAGATGAAAAGGGGCAGAAATTAGAGAGCAGTTTCAGTTTGGTGGAGAACACTGAGTGGTAAAAAAAAACCCAGACTGTGGAATCAATGATGAAGCTGAGTCTCTTAAACACTCATTTACAGTCATTCATCTCTGGCAGAAGATGTGAGCTATTATTCTAGGTGTCAGGAGCAAACCAAAATACTGCGTCTGTATGAATCGTATGTGAGCAGAATACTTGCGCTGGTGAGCACCTCCTCAAAGCTGCACAAATCCAGTTCCCTAAAACATGTAGCTCAGGACAGATAGAGAATAACACAAATTCTCCATCATTATTTATATTTTTTAGTACAAGTAGCTTGGCTTTAGTTGAAGCAAAGACCCAGATAATTTAGATATTTCTCCCCCCTAAATTCCAGAGAGAGAGTTTTGATTGGTTTGGACTTATGATTTTTCTGTTAACAATTTTGAAAGAATAAACATAAGTTCTTTGTTTTGTTTTGATTGAAATCTCCACCAGACTCCCCTCTTTCATTTTAGGAGCTGTGTTTTTTTGTTTCTTTTATACTGCAAAAATCAGTACCTTTTTACAAAGTCACTATATTAATGACAAAAGTTTCTAAGTTAGTTTTCCTTAAAGATTTTTTTTTTTTTAAATTAATGGTCAGTTTGTGAACATTTTTTAATGAATAGAAGAGAATTTATTATCAGCAAAGGTGGTATTACTGCAGCAGTGAAACTCCATGGTCATATTCTAGCTTTCTGTCATCCAAACAATTCTTTTCTGCTTTGCGTAGGGATAAAACTAGTTTGCTCCCTCAGCCAAATATTTTCATGGGCTTCAAATAAAGTATTGATAAAGGGAAGTAAATTATTTTTATGGACTCAAAATAAGGAATGAGACATTAAGACTTAAAACACTGACTCCTGTTCAAAACACTATATTATATTCCTTTCAAATATGCTATGGACTGTTTTGCTGGAAATAGATTGTGTTTATGCTCTCTTGCAGACATCTTCATATAAAAAAAACAACAAACCACTAACCAACTGTCTGTTATTTCTCTAATAGCTGGAATACCAGAAATAACTAGAAACAGCAGTCCTGTGTACACCTTCAGTACTGAGGCTGTAATGATATGTAGGAACCGGATGCAGGATCCAGATGATCCTTTCCCATCTTCTGTTCCAGGGCTGCTATTTATCTGTGCTGACCTACATGGTAAATCAAAATCTCTGAAGGAGGCAGTAACACAGAATTGTATATATCTCAAATGAGTTTATGGATATTTATTAAAACGTTTTTGGTTTTTTTGTCTTGATTTAAGTCACCTCACTCTCACAAACTCCCCTTCCCCACAAATTGGGAGGGAAAGTAACACACAAAAAAAGAATCTGGGTTGAGATGAAGACTTTAATGAGATGATATAGCATACAGTAACCTTCGCCTATTTCACAGGAATGCACAGCAACAGCAGAAGCAGTAGCAGAAGCCAGTAACAAAACGATTCCCCCAATCCTCACACTCCAAGTGTGACCCACACTCCAAAACCAGAACCCAGAAGCAACAACTGTAAACAGGAAGCCTCTCATGACACAATCTGAACTACAAGTCCCATGATACTTTGCTTCAACCAGCACTTTCATTTTACAGCTGGCATGACATCAGTGTGATATTGAATACACATCAGCAGATTCTGTTGGCTAAACTCATGAGATACACTCATAATACAAGAGAAAACTTGATACCAAAAAGAAGCTCGCTCTCTCTGGTAAACTTCCATGTTTCACTACTATCACCACTTGTAAGAGTTTCATTGTACAAACAGAACTGTACCATTGACCAACAAGAGTAAATTTACATCTACAGGACACAAAGCCTTTCATGAATCAATCACAGTTGAAACCTGACCAACAATTACACAGCTTTCACATCTAAACATAACCATTTTCTTTTCCAACATCCATTCTCACAGGACAGCTCTAATTTTCTCCATCCCTAAGTCAAATCATCTTTTTCCCAAAGGCAAACAGACTCATCATACTTTGACTTAAAACAGTACTCAGGCATGTGACTAATGAGAACCACAAAAGTACTCAAAGAAAATGATAACTCAGGAATGAAAATTTATTTGTATGGATGAGACTTAAAAATTCACATTTCTTCTACCTTTTTTTTTTTTTATTTTAATAAAGACATTAACTTCCATATTTAAAAACAAACAAACAACAAAAAAAAATCCCAACCCAAAGACGTTAACTCTTGCAACTGTTCAAAGAAATCCTGGAATCAAAATGGCTGAATGTTTTGCTTATGAATTTCAGTAGAGTTAAAAATGAACAAAAATACACGAGAGATAATTATACTTTTTGCAGTCATCTTCAAAATGTATAATAACTCATGCTGGGATTTGCTTCCAGATAGCTTTATCCATATTTTGAAGCAGATCCTTGTTGGGTGTAAATGGTTAAACCTCTATTGGCTCTGGCAGTTTACTGGCAGCTTTACAGCAACCTGCGATAGTTCTGAATGTGTACTTGAGTAGTCATGAGGTTACCTGTTCACATAGATACAGACATGAAGAACCTGATTTATTTAGGTAGTTTATGTAGAAGTATTTTCTTGTGGAGCAGAGGGGTTAGCGACACATCATGCAAACAGGGTACTCAGTATTTTAGATTTCAGAATATACCTTCTGCATATTTTTGTTAAATGAAAGAAGTAATGTGATAAACAGTATTTTAATAAAGGAAAATCCTTGTGGTGAGAAATCAATGGAAAATAACTTACGTTAGCGCTTTGAGAAGTCGCCCACTTTTTATGGAGGATTGCCTCTCTGTAGCAATAGGCATGAACCATTTATCATTTGCTATCTCAGAGAGTCTGCCTGCAATCCATTCCTTAGAAATGCATTTCATCAAAGAACTGTCCAGCTAAATGGATAGCATTTCACAATGCTAAATTTATGGCTCAATTACAATCAGTCTTACCCTATCAGCTTCCAAAGTGTGCGTACAATTAATACAAATAAAATGGAAACTCATATTTTCTGCTGTCATAGGGGTCAAAGTAGAAAAAAACAAAAACAAAAAGAAAAACCAAACCAAAAAACCCACCAATCTTCTCTTTACAGGTAATGGAACTTAGCATATGTCTATAGGCTGTGCTGCTTTCACCTGAGCTGATAAAATGCAGGCAGCACTTTTCTTCCCCGCAGATCAGTAATTTATTCCAGTTTTGTAGGTTTAAGCCTGATGTCCACACAAAAGCTCACACAAATGAAAGATTTAGGAGCGGTATTACCAGGAGGTTGTTTGCTTTGCCCTCCAAAACATGTTTATGAAGCCCATCCAATTTAAGTGCTATTCAAAACATACAGAATTCTGCTTGTTGTTGCTGTGCTTTATATGAAGCAATGAAAAGATCAGGACATGTCAAGCAAACAGTAGAGCCCCTACTCTGTCTCAAGACCGAAGGATGGGAGACTCCAGCTTTTGCCTCTGAGGATGTCTCAAGTAACAAACGGACAATAACCTGCCTATCACAAGAGCACCAAGTTTTCTGAGGATGTTTTTATACAGGGCTCAAAAACATTTTAAAATTATTTTCTTTTCTTGTGGAAAAAAAACCAAAACATTGCACCATACAGGTTATCAGAATACGGATTGGATATAATAATATTTTGCATGTGTTTTCTTTAAGATTTAGAGAGAACCCATCACAAAGTTTATAACCTAAATACTTCAGTTAGTGACTCAATGGCCTGCCCTTTTCAATCATAGAATGGTTTAGGTTGGAAGGGACCTCATCTAGGGATCATCTAGTTCCAAACCCCTGCCATAGGCAGGGACACCTCCCACTAGCACAGGTCACTCAAGGCCTCATCCAACCCGGCCTTCAACACCTCCAGGGAGGGAGCAGCCACAACCTCCTTGGGCAACCTGTGCCAGTGTCTCACCACCCTCACTGTAAAGAACTTCCTCCTAACATCCAGTCTAAATCTCCCCTCTGCCAGTTTAAACCCATTGCCCCTTATCCTATCATTACAAGACCTTGTAAATAACCCCTCCCCAGCCTTCCTGTAGGCCCCCTTCAGATACCGGAAGGCTACTATAAGGTCTCCTTGATACCTTCTCTTCTCTAGGCTGAAGAGCCCCAACTCATAGCTTGTCATCATAGGAGAGCTGTTGAAGCCCTCTGAACATCCTCATGGCCCTCCTCTGGACCCGCTCCATGTCCTTCCTGTACAGGGGGCTCCAGAACTGCACACAGTATTCCAGGTGGGGGTGTCATGAGAGCTTCTATTTTTATAGAGATCCATGCCAGGGAAACAATGCATAGCTGTCAATAAATCCTGTCAATACATTTAACTGCTTTAAAAGAATAGATCTGAATATGCAACAGCAGGATTATAGAGGATCTACAATCTACTGAGGGTATTATTATGTCTTCATTCTCTGGATCTGCAAATATCTGAACTGCATAGCAATATGTTTTCTTTCAGGTTTTATTTTTGTGTTTGTTTTTTGGTGTGTTTTTCTTTGGGGGTTGTGTGTGTGTGGTTTTGTTTTGTTTTGTTTGTTAGTTTCAAGAACAACAGTTTGTCAGTTTGTCTTGGCACCATTCCACATTATTCAGTAATAGATGTCACCTCAATAATTCATCACGAGCTCGTCTCCAAATGCAGTCGCTCCCGATCTATGCAATTTTTCAGAGCTGGCAACAATACAAAGTCCTATTTATAATTGCACTGTTAAAGCTTTTTAGCACTCAGTGAATTGATTTATCTATTTGTGCCTGCTGCTTTGCTTAGCATGGTTTTCTCAAAGAAATGTTAATATGGTGCACTAAAACACTGACACTGGTAAGTCATAGACGATGCCATTGAATACTCAGGCCAACATGCAACATGTATGCCAGAGTAGAATAACTTAATTAAGTCCTTCCTCTGAGGATTGAGTGTTATTCTGACAGGCTTTTACAAACCAGGGCGTGCTCGCATGGCACAGAGAAATGCCGTGAAGAGACAGACAGCAGCATCAGTGCAGTGCAATGCGGACAGCTGAGCTTGCTGGGAGATAACCAAGACCTGAAGGATGCTTCACTCATTGATGTGCTCAAGAATTGTCTCAGGATGACCCTTACACCTGACCTGAGCATAATGAGAAGGCTTTGATAGCAGGAGCTGAAGGGACGGCTGTGTGGGAGGAGGTCCAGGAATAAGAATGGTGAAGCAGAGACACTAGCAAAGTGCAGCCATGGGTCACTCATGCTGGGACAGGGACACTCCAAAACACACAGCAGCCGAGGAAAACCAACAAAAATTAAATATTAGCAGGCAGGGAAAAAAGTGCACATGGAATAATAAACAGAAGTCTACATGGGATAATAAACAGAAGTCTACATGGAATAATAAACAGAAGTCTTCATGCCCATAACCCCAAACCTTTTGTAACTCACAGGTGGAACTGGGATGTGTGGAGTGTAATCTGTAGTGAAAATAAGGGAATTTGAGAAGAGGGATTGGGAAGGACAGGTGTTTTATAAAGTGTTTAAGTGTTTATGCTTTTTTTTTTTTTTTTTTTAAGTCTCAATCCCCGGAAGCTTGCATTGTTAACAATTAATTCTACTCTAAAAAAAATAGGTAAAGATTTTCCAAACTGAGACTTTTTCAACCATAACAGGATCTTAATGGCTGTGTATTTTTCTGCTTCTATGACTGTACTGGGTTTGCATGGTGAGGTTTTGGTAGCAAGGGAGTAATAGGGGTGGTTTCTGTGAGAATCTGCCAGAGGTTTCCCCTGTATCTGATAGAGTCAATGTCACCTAACTCCAGGACGGACTTGCTAATGACCAAGACTGAGCACATCAGAGATGGTGGTAGTGCTTCTGGGGTAAATGCCACACAACTGCAGACAAAGAAAAGAGTGAGAATATGTGAGAAAAACAACTCTGCAAGTCCCAAGGTCAGTGAAGAAAGAGAGGGAAGGGGTGCTCCAGACCCCAGAGCAGAGATTCTACTGCAGCTTGTGGTGAAGACTGTGGTGAGACTGGCTGTCTCCCTGCAACCTACAGAGATTAATAGCGGAGCACATATACATCTGCAGGCTACGGGAGACCTCTTGTCGAAGCAAGTGGGTGCTCAAAGGAGTCTGTGACCTCATGGGAAGTACATACTGGAGCAGTCTTCTGACTGGACCTATAGCCCTGTGGAGAGAGGAGCTTATGCTGGAGCAGGTTTGCTGGCAGGATGTGTGGCTTTGTGGGCGACTCATGCTGGAGCAGTCTGTTCCTGAATGACTACATTCCACGGAAGGAACCCACAATGAAGTGCTTTGTGAAGGACTCTAGAAGAGTTCATGGAGAGCTATCTGCTGTGGGAGGGATCCCATGGTGGAGTGTGAGGAGTCCCCACTCTGAGGAGGAAGAGGCAGCAGAGATGTGATGAACTGATTGCAGTCCCCAATCCCCATGCCCCTGTGCCTCTGTGGGGAGGAGGTAGAGAAATCAGGAGAAAAGTTGAGCCACAGGAGAAAGATGTCTGTGTGTGTGTAAGGTGTTATAAGATTTAAATGTATTTATCCTATTCTCATAAATTTCCCCAGACTGACTCTATTTCACCTGTGACAGTAGCTGCTGAGGGATCTCCCTGGCCTTATCATGGCCCACAAGGCTTTAGCCATTTTAGTTATTTTCTCTCCCCTGTCCAGCTGAAGGAACTGACAGAGGAGCCTTGGTGGCACCTGGAATCCAACCAGGGTCAACCCACTATGATGATTAAAATATTCTTTTACTTCTCTAGTATATTCACAAAATCTTCCTCTTGTAGTCCTCTGTTTAGTCAGTCTCTTCTCTCTTGCTTCTGTCAAGATTCTTTATGAATTGTTGTCTTCCTGTACCATTTCTCCCTTTTTCTCCTCCCTTTGGAGGCTTTCTTCACACCACCAAGTTACTGCTGAAACCCAGGCAACTACTCATCTGTGGCTGTTCATCATCAGTTGAGATTCTCAGCTTCTGTTTCTAGGATCTAGTGTGAGCTGTCCCTGCCCATGGCAGGGGGTTGGAACTAGATGATCCCTCTGGTCCCTTCCAACCCTGACTGATTCTGATTCTATGATTCTATGATATTGCCCCTCAACATGGCCCTGAACCCATCCAGTCTTTACATTTCTTTCACTTACTGTAACACACCTGTAGATTACAAGCATCTTCCCAGTCACATACTGGTCTGGCAGTAGGAAGAAA
>VWZE01014691.1:42031-66711 GCA_013396675.1 Eubucco bourcierii | reverse complement strand
GGCTGCATCAAGAGCAGCGTGGCCAGCAGGGCAAGGGAGGGGATTCTGCCCCTTTACTCTGCTCTCGTCAGACCCCACCTGGAGTACTGTGTGCAGTTCTGGAGCCCTCAGCACAGGAAGGACATGGAAGTGTTGGAGCGGGTCCAGAGGAGGGCCACGAAGGTGATCAGAGGGCTGGAGCAGCTCTGCTGTGAGGACAGGCTGAGGGAGTTGGGGGTCTTCAGCCTGGAGAAGAGAAGGCTTCGAGGGGACCTGATAGTAGCCTTCCAGTATCTGAAGGGGGCCTAAAGGAAGGTTGGGGAGGGATTATTTACAAGGTCCTGCAATGACAGGACAAGGGGCAATGGGTTTGAACTGGCAGAGGGGAGGTTTAGACTGGATGTTAGGAGGAAGTTCTTTACAGTAAGGGTGGTGAGGCACTGGAACAAGTTGCCCAGGGAGATTGTGGATGCTCCCTCTCTGGAGGTGTTGAAGGCCAGGTTGGAGGAGGCCTTGAGCAACCTGTACTAGTGGAAGGTGTCCCTGCCTATGTCAGAGTTTCGGAACTACAGTGGGGGCTCATGTTGAGCTTTTCATCAACCCAGACCCCCAGGTCCTTTTCCTCAGGGCTTCTCTCCAGCCATTCATCACCCAGACTGTATTTGTTGATATCTCACATAGCTCTTTCACTCCCCACATTGAACATATGTCATATACCTCTGTGAAATGTTTCTATCCCCTTTTTGAAGATTTTCATAACCATGTATTTTCTGGTTTTCATCCTTTCCTCCAAGTTCTCATTTCTTTGCGTATTAAGAGGATATAATTTCCATGTAGCCCAACACTTGCTTTCTTTCCAACAGCACTTATAGTGGAATCTCAAGGACTGTCTTATATCTGTCTATGGTAGTAGGATTTACTGTACTAAACAAAAGTAATAATTATTTTAATAGGCTAAAAACACATAACAGTCCTTTTGGTTTAGTGGGTTTGCCAGGTGAATATCATAATGAAAACTCTCATAATAAAGTTATGTCCTGGTACAATGTCCTTTTTCAGTTCTGATCAGGAAAAATGCCATCAGACAAGAGCTCTCCACAAGTTAAAATATCACATAGAATCTTGGGTGAAATCCTAGGGAGCAGGTAATAGCTTTCAGATGAAAATCCTGAGTTTACACTATAACTGGTAGTCTCAACTCTCTGAAAGCCAGTGGGAAAAAATGAGGCAGATAGAATATTTAAAATATTTAAATCTTCAACAGGAAAGATTCAGCACTTTTTGTCTTGGGAATGAAAGCAGTTAGCAGGGGTGCACTTGCTGGAAGGTTCCCTTACCGTATTTTCCCTTCTATTTTATGAGTACTTTATTACTTCAACAGTAGGTCATATCCAAATAGAAAACATGAGAAAGTTGTTGGAAACTGAAGGATATACACACTGTAGAATTAATTTATGGATGTTCAGTGCCTTGGTAGCAGTGTCTAGTGGTGCTAAGAATACAAAGGTTGTGTTCTGTTATGTTTGCTGTTGGAAATGAGGGTTTGATAGAGATTAAACCTCCGGTTTGAATGAATTCTCAATATTGAGACCAATTTCATCAAGTGAAAAGATAACTCTTCTCTTTGATCTTGCTATTCTCTAGGGAACACTGATTAACACTGCTGCACTGTCATATGTCTACTTAAGCTAGTTACTTGGATGTCAGAAACCCCCTAGAAAACAGTGTTAAAGTGCTGCTTAAAGCCTGACATGATCTCTACAGACAGATAAACCTCTGTATTGTGTTGTGTTACCCTCCTTGGTTGAAGATTAAGGCAGTAATTGCAAGATATCAATTTTGAAAGACTCCTGAAACTCTGAGGCAAAGTGGGATGACTTAAAAAAGGAAATGTGGGCTTAACTCTGAAGTTTTCTGGCTTTTGTGGATATAAACCAAACCCTTTATTATTTTAACTGTTTGACTTGTGCTAATTTTTTTGCTCACCTTTCAGATTTCACTCTTTTTTAGTTTTTCTGTTGTACTTGCAGTCCTATAAAAACGTATTGTTGTTATATAGGATCACCAATAATACTCAGATCTATTGATTCTGCTAGGCAACATTAGTGAACTTACTTAATTCAACTATGTTCTTGATGCTGTGATGAAGAATTAATTCAGAATTTATATCTGCAAGGGTTTTGTAAAATGTTCTCAACATTACAGATCAAACTCCCTCAGGTCTTACTAAAAGCCAATTTTTTTTAAAGGTGCAGAGTACCCAAACTCCAAAGAGGCCTATAGGTGCCACAAGTCCTTACCAGGTTTCTAAATCATCACTGTGTATTTGAAATGTACTAAATTTGAAACAAACATCCGTATCTTTGAAAACTAAAATCTCCGTTACAATCACTGATGCGTGAAACAAGCAAAGAGAGACAGATTGTTAACTTTTACTTCCAATACTTTCCACTCCAAGATTAAGGACATTGAATGAAGTCAGCAGGAAATCAGTTCTAATTAAACAAAAGGAGGCTGTTCTTCAAACAGAGATGGCTAATCTGGGAAACTTCTGGAAAGTGATTGTTGTATGTTCCAAAGATCTGCATAGTTTCATAGGGGAAAAGTACCTGGAGCAGAAATCCATCAAAGGACACAGTTAAACCCACGCAGGAAGTTACACAGACTCAAGTGTCTGGTTGCTGAGAGGCTGCTTGCTCTGCTTAGCTCACAGAGTTCCAGCCATGCTCAGAGGCAGGACTTGTAGATTTATGTACCTTCAGCCTGACCCAAGGCAACTTTGCATTACTCCTCTTCCATTCTTAAGGAATCATTTAAAATTGTATTTTTTTTTTTTTAAACTCTGTGGCTCTTTCCTCTTCTTTCCACTCCTCACACCTCCCTTATCTTTTACTTCACATCTATGCAATATTGGGGAAAGGATTGACCTTTTATTTGTTGCCTTGTTTTGGCTTGCTTGTTGGTTGGTTGATTTGATTTGTTTTTTATTTTAACTCTGAGAGTTACCTTAGAGCTACTAGTATGTGCTGGTGCTGCAAATGCATTAATTTTCAAAATTGCCAAACAAATTCTGCTGGCACTTCCCTCATGGACCTGTCCATCTTATAAGGCTGAGGAAACCTGTCTGCATTGGGACTGTTTTAGTTGGGGTTTTTTGTTCGTTTGTTTTTTCCCCTCCAGTGATACGTGGTTGTGCTTTTTAAGATACCCCAAAACAAATCTCTATATTGAAGATCAGAGTGAGTAACCACTAAAGTCCAAATCTGGAAATCCTTTCTTAATTTCTGATCAGTAAATGAAGAAAAAATTCAGGAAGAACATTTAATCAACAACAGAAGCATTGACCTGCTTGGTGATGTCATCCACATCCGCAGATGTGTTTGGTCCACAGATTTTACTCTTAAATGCTGACACACATTTACTCTTGCAGTGCACACCATGATGTTATAATCATTCAGCATTTAAGGTACTACTTGGATGACTGCTTTCATGTAGCAAAGTTGGCAAGATTTCCATTTGGAACACAACAACATAAAGTTTTCTTTATGGCTGCAGTTAAAAAACTTTATTTCTCAGTTGAGGAGACAAGCAGTCCAGGGACTGTTTGGTTCTTTTGCAGGAGCATAAATTTGAGCAGAAATAATGGTTTGCAGTATCACAGTATCACAGTATCACCAGGGTTGGAAGAGATCTCAAAGATCATCAAGTCCAACCCATCACCACAGACCCCCAAGACTAGATCATGGCAGCAAGTGCCACGTCCAAACGCTCCTTGAACACCTCCAGGGACGGTGACTCCACCACCTCCCTGGGCAGCCCATTCCAGTAGCCAATGACTCTCTCAGTGAAGAACTTTCTCCTCACCTCCAGCCTAAACTTCCCCTGGCACAGCTTGAGACTGTGTCCTCTTGTTTTGATGCTGGTTTCCTGAGAGAAGAAGGTAACCTCCCTCTGTCTACAACCACCTTTCAGGTAGTTGTAGACGGCAATAAGGTCTCCCCTGAGCCTCCTCTTCTCCAGACTAAACAATCCCAGCTCCCTCAGCCTCTCTCCATAGGGCTTGTGCTCGAGGCCTCTCCCCAGCCTCGTTGCCCTTCTCTGGACACGTCCAAGCACCTCAATGTCCTTCTTAAATTGAGGGGCCCAGAACTGGACACAGTACTCAAGGTGTGACCTAACCAGTGCAGAGTCCGGGGGGAGAATGACCTCCCTGCTCCTGCTGGCCACACTATTCCTGATGCAGGCCAGGATGCCATTGGCCTTCTTGGCCACCTGGGCACACTGTTGGCTCATGTTTAGGAGGGTGTCAATCAGCACCCCCAGATCCCTGTACCACAGTACAAGTGGTTTGTGCTTCAATTCATGAGGTCCAGCATAGATGGTTGTTTTCTTTTACCATAACCTGGTTATCTATTCACATTGACTATGGAGTCAGAATAATCTGGGGCATTTTCATCGTAAATGTTTCTGTTCATCCATGTTTACCAGTTGCAGAGAGTTCACACAGAATCTCTTAAGCTCTATTCCAACAGCATTTCGTAATTTATTAATGGTATACAACCTTCTTGACAGTGTTGGTGGTGGTTTCAGAAAGGCATAAATAAAAATAATCTCCAAACAAATTGAAGTAAATTTGTGTTAAAAAAAAAAGTTGAAAAACAATTTCTCATTTATTTTTTAAACTATTACTGGGTTTGGTTTGACTTTAAACAACTCTTTCCAGTTGCAGTAATTTTGAAATAGATACACTTCTCCCACACCCTGATGAAAAAGAAAAGAGGTGAGAAGAAAAGAAATAAAAAGTGAAAAGCTAAACTGAAAACTTGGATAATTTAATCTGGAAAATGTCACACCACCTATTTTTTTTTCTTGTTTTCACAAAAAGAGTATCAGGGAAAAGTAAATTGATTCATTTAATCTTTCAGGGATATCTGGTTCTGGTCTTCATAAATGTTGCCCAACTTTACCATGTAATATGTCTCCTTTTGCTTCTCTATACATCTCAAATATGGAGGTGGTTTTTCATTTATTTGCTGCAGAGACTCTAAAAGACATGGTCTCTTTTCTACTTTTATGCCTTAATGGTTGTCCCTATTCCACTTAATGTGAAATAGATCAGTTGATCTTGTAGTAGTTATTTTACAGCCTTTGCACCTTCTACTACACCAGTTTCTTACTTTTTTTTTTCTACTTCAGGAAACCAATGAGAGATTTCTGCTGTGCTGTCCTTCCTATTTTCTCTGAGGACCTGTTTAAAAGCCTACTGAAGATTATGGACGAGCTCTTCTTGATTTCAGAGAGCCTTGGATATCAGCCTAGTGGCATTCAGTTTTTTCCTTACAGATTTCTATGTCCAAAATGTTGTGGCTTTGTTTTTATAATGTGTATACTTAGATAAAACTTTTTTTTTTTTCTCTCTCTCATTAAGCATTTCTTGTGAATATCAGTAGGATAAATGGAAACATATGGAACATTAATTAGGAATATACTTTCCAGGTGTAATATTCCAGATGCAACTGGTCCATTTCTGTTCTCACCAGAATTTTAACAAGATCTGGTTTTCATTCATATATTACAGTCTGGAGTATTTTTTTGTGGCTACAGTAGTATCTGAAAAATTATAGTAGTGTACAATTATGTTTCAAAACAAGAAACATTGAAAAATAAAACCAGAAGTGGCAACAACATAATAATGTATCAAACTTGCCCCTTAACCCTTGTGAGTAGCTTGAAGTTAATCAATCAAATTTGTTGGCTGCACTTCACTAATAGCATCAGAAGCACAGGGTGGTTGAGAAACAGCTGTGGGTTCAGTACAAGACCATATAGTGGTGTCTCCTTGGAAAGCATATAAACATGTCTTCGCTAAATTTGCAAGGCTTGTGCTTTGAGTGTTGCAATATAGATCCATGAAATCCACAGCAAAATCTATCTTGATGCCTCTTTGGTGTCAGAGGTCTAGTGAAGGAAGAGCTACTGCTGTGGGGATTTTGGGCAACCTGTACTCCTGCATGAAAGTACCAGAAACAAAGCAACCCAGGTCTGAAGCTGACTCTCAGGGAAAACTTTGATTCCTGTATCGGCACATCTTTCCTAATACCAGGATGCAGGGATCTGAAGGGATCAGCTGTTACTCTTTTAGAGTGTGTGAGGAAAGAATTAAAAAAAAATTAAAAAAAAATATATATAAAAAGGAAGAAAAGGAAAAAGGGAAGAAAAAAGATTCTTAGTTGATGCATCTAGTGTAAACATTAACATCTTGAGAACACAGGCACAGGACACATAGATTGCCACCTGCAGAGAAATGTGCCAAAGTTGGTGGGAGAGGCAGATGAAAGCATTCAAATGAATCATGGATGAACACACTATGGAGTTCAGTTTGCTGCAGGAGCATTGAGGATGATGTGAACACAGTGCTGGATGAGGATACCCTAAGGAGACTGGTTCAAGCCTGTGCTGAACAGAAAGAGGAAATGTATAGCCTACCACAGCTTGAAAGAATGAAGGTTAACTTCTACAGATAACACAGACAATTTTCCCACGTGCATATCACATTCATATCTGCACAGATCAGGGACATGCCTTGCTTATATGTCCTGATGGAAGTTCTATCCAATTTATTACTTGGTACTGCAGATTGAAAATTTCAAAAGACAATGCCTGTATATACAGCAACCAAATTCAAGCCACTGTATGATGCTCTCTGACTGTGTATTATGATGATTGTAATGTTTTCTGACATAATTTTGATTGTGTATTCTTGATGTTTAGACTATTAAACAATAAAATGCTATTAATGTTTATCCTTTATAAGCCACTGATACATATTAAAAACTTTAACTCAAGCATAACAAACATTTTCCATATCCAGGAATTCAGAAAGTGATTCGGTGTGGTATTTTTCATGATAATACTCTATTTCTCATAGCACAGCCAATTACTGCAGCTGGTTTAATTCAGATTTTTTTTTTTTTTATTTGAGAAGAAAGCAAGAATACAATGCTTCATGAAAACACTCTTCTATTACATTAAATTTAAGTACTATCAATAGTGATAAGGAAAATCTCCACAGAATTGGTTTCCATCTCTGAAAGCATAGTGTTGATGGGATCTGCAAGTAAAAAACACTCCTGTCATTTTTCTTTTCTCTAAAATTTTCTACGTTTTCTAATAAATTATTCAGTGTTTCACATTATGATTCTTGAGCTTACTCTCAGACCTGTTAAATCCCTGTATACATAATTTTCTGAACACTGTTTGTAAAGATCATGTAGAGGCTAAGTGCATCAGTGGCAGGGGTCATGAAATATTGAGAGATTTAACTACATCTGTGAGATAAATAAGTATTTCTCCCAGAAGCTTAGGAGTTTGTCTGTTCGCACAAAATACAAAGGCCTTTTGCGATATTAACACATGATACCCTGCTCTTTGCATTAATCCATAAAATAACATTAGCTCCCATATCATAATATTAGGGTACTACAACTATCCCAGAATTTCAAGGTGATCCAGGAAGATGTTTTGTCATCACAACAGTCACAGAGAGAGGGAAAGGAAATTAAAGAGAAAAATGAAATATTCTTAAATCAACAAAAAAAATTTTTTTTTTAGTTAAAGTCAATTGACTGAGTAAAATCCCCTTTTGTGTTCTTTTTTTTTTTCCTTTCCAGTCAAGTTCACAGCAGAATATCAATGAGGTTTGTTGAAATGGAAACTCTTCGCTGTGCATAATTAGAGTAAATGAAACGCGTATCCATTTTCAATGTGCTGCTTTTATTTCTGTAAAATTTAATTTCTCCAAGAATCAAGGCAGAAAAAAAAATTGGGGTGAAGGTTGGTTTACATGGGAAGAGACTGAAAATTTCAAAGCTGGCTCCCAATGATTGGGATCAGAATTATTCCTCTGTGATGGGAAAACCACTTCTTCCCAACACGCGTGTCTCAGTTTTGCCTGTGGAAAGTGGACACTGCTAAGATTTAAGCACGTGGAGGCATAAACTAACAGAGCGATTTCTCCCTCAGTACACCGCTGGAGTAGTCTTATCTGAAAACCTACCACTGCTCCTTTTCCTTGAATTAGCTAAGCATCAAGTCCCATTAATATTGCTAGGAGCAAACTGCATCCTGTCACAACTTTCTCAAGAAGAGGGTCCGCCAGGGATGAGCCGGCCAAAATTGCCTAGCTTGCGATCTGTGTCAGATGTGAAAGAAAAGCTGTGCTCATGCCACATCACTCTGCACCAGAGACTGGAACTGTAAAGTACAGGATTTTGGTGAGTCTGGTCTTGGGAAATGGAGTGCAGTTAACTTAAAGCTCTGGGGTTATAACAAACTGAAACTCTTCCCATTTCAGCAGTGACCCCATCGCCACTGCTGCTGTGCATGCTGAGAGGAGAACAGGCGTTTGAAGTAGACAGAGCAAACAGGGAAGAAAGAAGGAAAATAATGGGATAACCTTTTGCATGTGGACAGATGGGTCAGGTGACTGTTGTACAAGGAGACACAGGAAGACCGGGCAGAGGCTGAGCCTGTGCTCTGAATGTCATACCAATGACCCCGGGGCTATTCTCGGAAGCAGGAGTGGTCTGTTCACACTACTTGCCAGTTGCTTTTGTAGTGCTCTTCTGTTGCCCCATCTGCAGAGTAGTATGCCTTTGCTGCAGCCACTGTCCCAATATTAGCCGTGAACAGTTTTTCCTGTGCTCTTCTGAGACGCTAGCTGCACTTGAATCACAACAACCTCAAGCAATGCTACAGGCTTGGTGAAGTGTGGCTGGAAAGCTGTCTAGCAGAAAGGGACATAGGAGCCAAGCAGCAGAATATGAGCAAGCAGTGTGCCCAGGTGGAAAAGAAAACCAAATGCATCCAGGTTTGTATGAGAAATGCTGTGTCCAGCAGGACTAGGGAGATGACTGTCCCCTTGTACTTGGCTCTGGTGAAGTCATAGCTTGAGTATTGTGTTCAGTTTTGGGCACCTCAAAACAAGAGAGATGTGGAGGTGTTGGAGTGAATGCAGAGGAGGGCAACAAAACTGGTGAAGGGCCTGGAGAAGAAGTCTTATGAGGAGTGACTGAAGGAGCTAAGACTGTTTAGTTTGGAGAGGAGGAGGCTGAGGGGAGGCCTCATTGCTGTCTACAGCTACCTGAAAGGATGCTGTGGAGACGTTGACGCTAGTGTCTTCTCACAAATAATTAGTGATGGAACAGGAGGGAATGGCCTCAAGCTGCAACTGAGTGGGTTTAGGCTGGACATTAGGGAAAAAAAAATCACAGAATGGGTAGTCAGGCATTGGAAGGGGCTGCCCAGGGAGGTGGTTGAGTGACCATCCCTGGATGTGTTTAAAAGTCATTTGGATGTGGTACCTGGGGATATGGTTTAGGGTGAACCTTGTAGAGAAGGGTTATTGGTTTGACTTGGTGATCCTGAGGGTCTTTTCCAACCTGATTGTTTCTGTGATTCTGTGAATGTGCTTGCAGTTAAAGCTACTAGAGCACAATGAAGATATGGCAAACTCCACTGACCACAGATAGATTGCCATGGATCAGCCATGCTCCTGTGAACAGAGCCCTTGTCTCAAACCAGCTGGTCTCAAACCAGCCCTTGTCTCAAACTGGGTATTTTCTTGACCAAATACCCAGTCTGGATCAGTGGCATGAGCGAGATGCAACAGGGAAAGTGGTTAAATGCAAAGATAAGTTTCTGTTTTAGTAAATCACTCTTACGGGGCTATGAAATCCTTCTGGATGTGCCCACATACACTTGTACTCCTGGTGTGATTTCTTGGATACCATTGGAATCTATGGAGAAACCAGCATAGCAGAAGTCTGGAAAACTTTACCTTGCCAGATATGAAACACTAGACCTTGCATCATGAAAGGTAAAAGACAGAGAACAATACATATTTCACCTCGCGGGACCAATTTTCCTGATTTTGTTGTCCTTGTATTTTTAAATGACAGAAGTGGAGACACAAAACAGGGGATACTGTCTTAGGATGGATGTTCACACTCTGTAGTTCTCTGAATTCAGATGCCTCCTGTCTATGTAACTTGAAGTTCACCAAGCCTGAAGCAACTCTCTGCTGCTATTATTCACTCATTACTGCAGAACTACTTAGCAGTCTCACAGAACACCCAGGGCTCTGTTACGCCCAGTGTTACATGAGCATGCTGTAAGAGTCTGTCCTGAGGAGCTGCCAGACTGAGCAGACAGTCCTGTCCCACGCAGGATAGAGAACTGGCCAGCTGCCCACTTGCTGCAGACAGACCACAGTGGGAGTTAGCTGGATGCTAAGCTACAGCTGCCAAATTGTCTGCTGAGCAGATCATCCCAACTTTAGGAGGTGTCTCAGCTCAGTGGAATTAGATGCTTATTGGACATTCCCACCTCTCTCTCTCTCTTTAGTTTAAAGAGGATGAATAAATTTTACATGGCTGGAAGCAGCAGTCTCTCCCAAAGGGACATGCTCAGTATGGCCAGGAAACCTGTCAAGAACTGAACTCAGCAGGTCTTTTTCAGTCCTGGTTTACTACCTATCCCACAGAAGTACCTTTCTTCTCTAGCTCCTGAGAGGCTAATATATCACCACCAGTCTGTGTCTTAAACCAGACATAGATGTTCATATCTCACTTTAGGGCTTTAGGGTATGTGTCTTCCTGTGCACCATCTCTTCCTCTTCCATATGCAATGCACAATATTATTTTCTAGAAACACCATCGACTTTCTTTCATCCTCTGAAAAATGCTACTCTGACATTTTTTGTTTGTTTTGTGTGTTGTTTTGGGTTTTTTTCTTGATCTACTGATGAGATACACATAACAGTCAGACCGGGAGATGTGAAACATATTGTTAATAATTTGAGTCCACATAAATCTTTGTCACAGAATAATAAAAAAAAATAAAATAGATAGACTATTTTTAGAAAACATTTATTCCTTTATCTTGTCTGCCAAGCATTTAGAATATGAATCTCAGAGAAAAAAGCAATCTGTTACACTCAGAGGTTTGTGTGATGAGAGGGTCTATCAGGTGACATGGCAAACAAACGTGTTTCGTGCAGCATGTTCAAAAATTCCTCCAATACTTCTTCTCTTCTCCAAAGTACAAACAGTGGTAGCTATGCCATAAACAAAGACTCAACCTAGACCTAACTTAGCTGTGCTTGAGGAGAAACTCTGCCCGTGTCTTTGTGCATTTTCTTTTTCTTATATTTCCTGTCAGGTTTTTTACCCTGGTGACCCTGAGCAAATTTGTCAGAGCAAGATGGTCATCTCATTTTACATGCTTGGGCAAAGCAAGCAACCCAAGACTAGAAAGAGAAAAGCAGAACACTGGACTATAAATTGCAAAATCCCAGAAGCTAAACTCAAGGAGGGGTAGAAGTCAAAACATTAATGCAGTATGAAAAGAGGTATGACATTTACATCAGCAATGCAAAGGGTCAGTCTGCTTTGAGAGCATGGGAATTTTTGCCAGTTACTCTCTTTTTTTTTACCTTGTCATGTCTTTAAAGGATTTTGTTTCTCTGAAGATGAAGACATTACATACTTCCTTGAATACAAGATGATTTTCCTGGTACTGCCCTCAAAGTTAAGTTTCCACTAGAGAGTACCCAAATTAAACTGTAGAAACTGAAGCAATGTGATCTGTATGGAGGGTGCACAGGAACCATTTTCTCTCATGTAATATTTTTTTCCAAAGTACTTTCCAAAGCTTATGTCTACAGTAAGATAGCAATGCTGCAAATTTAATAGGTCTCATATCTAATCTCCAGATGAAATGGCAACCATAAACAATAAAAACTTCTCCCTGACAACAGGCTGACACTACCGACACATGAATCAGGCCTCATATGCTGGCCACAGGTTCTGCTGATTGGTTTCAATATCCTGTAAGGAGCTGATGCATTTGTATAAAAACATTCCAATATGTTCACTTCTCTCTGCACAGGGTAAATGCTGTTGGGCAGTAGCTTCTCTTCCTCATTCCCCCTCCTGCTCAGGAAATATCTGACATGCAGAGTTGCACAAGTCCTGGTCTGCCTGTCACTTCTACTTAACATCCTGATGGTAGGGCTATCATGAAAGGAACTCATCTGGAAGACTAATAAAAGCTACTGAAAGGAATTTCGGAGTCTTTCATTGTCTTGAATTACAAAGGTAAAAGTACTTGGATAACACTGTTCATGCAGCATATCTGAGCTTCATTTATCTTGTTTCAGGTATCCTGAGCACTACTGGCTAAGTGAGCGTGAAGTGTAACATCTGCTTCACTTTTTGGAGAGGTGTAGCACTCGGTAGGATCCCCCTGCATGACAGAAAGCATTAGGGAAAGCGAGGGTTGCCTGAGCTGACTCCTTCCAGAGCTGCCCAAGAACAATTACCACACTTCACCACCATTACTGGTGAGTACTCCAGTGGAGTTCCTTGCTATCTCTCTACCTAGTCCACATCAGCTAAGAAAGTTTCCTGTCCTGACAGCACACACCAGTGTTAGAGTATATAAATTATATAAATATATATAATAAATAAATACAAATACAATATATAAATTATATAAATATATAAAATATAAATTAAGTATTTAATATCAGTTGCACGAGATTTGAAAGAAAAGCTTTAAGGTACAATGGGTAATTTGAGTATCCAAACTGGAGCAGCTTGTGTAGCCAACTCAATGTTATTCAGATTACTCTTGGTAAGAAGCAGAGAATATCTAAGAATGGAATAGGAACCATTTTTCTGAAATCTTGAGGACTGAAGAGTGAACAAGCACAGTTCTTTTGTTGAAAAAAAAAGAAGTGAATTACATGGAGTAACAAACTAGGTAATTTACAAATCCTGCAAATGCACCAAGCACGACCAAATTATAGAAAACATTCTTGTCAAAGGTAATGTGTTCTCCTGTATGTTGTAAGGAAGTTCAACACCAAGACTTTAAATTTTGGATCCTCTGTTCAGCACAGTGCCAGGGGAAAACCAGTTCCGATCCTCTGGGCTCATTTTATGTCCGTGTTTGTTCTCCTTACCTCTTCCATTCTCTCCACCTTATATTTTTTTTTTTTTTGCCTTAGTTGTCACCACTCTTCATGCTTCAGGGTTTCAAATAATCTTTGTTTGACAATAATTAAGAATAAATCTCCTTGAAAAGCTGATTGCATCACAGATAATCAATAAGTGATTTTCAGCACTGTGTTCTGAAGCACCTGATTCTGTTTTCTAGAAGAAACAAGATTCTAGGCATCAAGGGCACTGGCACAGATCTGACATGAGAATTTTTTATATTGCTCATCCCCTCTTGATTTTGTATTGCACATTCCCTTGGAATTCTGTTTCCTCTGCTCTCAGGTAGTCTTCTGTAATTCCTTTCATTTTTCAACCTCCCTTAACTCGGCTCAGTTTAATTTCTCACTTTCATGTTCTCTTCCACTGACCCATCTCTCAAATACACAGAATGCTTATATTTTTGTTGATATGACCAATAGATTAATGTGATTCATTTGGCTCCAACAGTAATGTTAGATGTAATTTTCTTAGTGTTTCTTAGGTTGTTAAGAGAAGTGAATGCACTTAGACTCATAATGTCTTTGTTTCACAGCCTGCCCTCCAAGTGAAGCTCCCATACATGTAGATGCAGGGAAAGTAACAAAAAAAAATCTCTCTGGGTTGTAATAAAGAGTTTAATGAGATTATGTGATGTACAATTACCATAGCAGAAAAGCATAGCAAAATTAGAAACCAGAGATAAAATGGTTCTCCCTTTCCCAAGCATGCAGCAGCCAGCCTAGCAGAAAAGACCAACACCCCAAAACCTGAAAGCAGAAGCAGCAACAAGTACAGGAAACCTCTGATGTTGTAATATGAAATACAAGTATCATGATACTTTGCTCCTGCCAATGCTTTCATTTTGAAGCTGGCGTGATATCAGTGTGGTATCAACAGCAGATTCAATTCAAACCAAGACAATGAGCAGGGCAGGACATTTCAGTGTTTGTCCCAGGTATGTATTTCTCCACACATCCATTTCCTAACAGAACCCACATTTATCAGCTTTCAGGGTATAAGCGTCTCTTCAACCCTCCAATTACCTGGCATAAGAGTAATGGTATATCTTTGACATTCAATATTTCATTAGTGTTTGTACCCTATCTGTATCCTGTGTTCTTGTGGTGCCTCAGCATATCTCCTTGGACTGAATCAGTTAATCTGACCAAATTCAGAGAGCACAGCTGTTTATGTCTAAAAAGAATGCTCAAAATTCCTATCATAAAAATTCTGGTATTCAGTTAATCTCATCCCAAGATAGACTTCTGAACAGTTAGATGATTTGCACCCTAGAAGTGTTCTTCTGTGCTGAGATACAAGCAAGAGGAATCTTGCCCACTGAAAAGCAGGAGGTCAAGGAAGCTGATGCCCTTCATTTAAGACAGGCATCACTTAAGGTAGGCACAAAAATCAAGTATTTGTCCTTTATGAAGTGATCTTCACCCCATATGTAAACATTCCACTACTATCCAAAATAAATGGACGTGAAAGATGTGGTGGATGAGATGATTTCTGCCAGATAATGGATTTACTTATTGATGGTACTAGGCAATGAAAAGGGGGAAGATGTGAGATAGTCTGGACAGACACTGAGAGCATCATCTAAGGAATGGTTATGACATGGAGGTACTTCAGGCTGAACGGTAGACAAGAACAACTTGGGAGTTTGGTCTCATGTCTCTGCTGTTCTGATTCTGCTTTTCTGAAGGAAAAAAAAGCTTTGTCTGTTAAATACGTGGGCTCACATCAAAGACCAGTCTGATTCTACCTAATTTTCCTCCACAAATGAAACATCAGCCAGGGTTTTGACTGGCTCTTAATATAAACACTGAGACTGTGTAATTCCCTTCAGTACTGATCCTTCCAGTTCTGAAGCATCAGCGAGCCCTTCTGTTTGTCTGACACCACGGGGGTGGGTCATCCTTTACCGAAAAACTTACTAACATTGTTTACTTTCACTTTGTGAACTTCAAATATTTATATAGCAGCATTCCGGTATTTTATACTACCAATGTTTCTTTACACGTGAACCAGACAAGTTAGTAAGAGACAGCTGGGTTCTCCTAATAATAATTATTCTGGGATACAAATTCTTTGATTTCTAAATTATATTTTTTCCAGCCTTAATCAGTGTTTGGGAAGTTTAAAATTTCTTCTTTTTTAATAAATGAAGGACACCAAATTTCTCTTGTACGTTGATATATATGAAGGATCCACAAATACTTATACTTTCTACTGTTGAAGCTACAATGGAGCTGGACCTGAGTATCCCAATTATGGAAGAAAAACGATTAATGACTGGAGGGAAACTAGCACAAAAACCCAATACTAAACCATCAGACAAAAGCTTTTCAGTAAACATTTTGCTATGTGTGGTGGTTTGAATCAGAAAAAAACAGGTCAAAACAAACCAGTGGGTTAACCTGGTTGCTTTCCCAACACAGAAGTAAGGGACAAGTAACATAGAAAAAAAAGACAAGAATAGAGTTTACTGACCAAAAATCAGATAAACATGGTACAAAATGCATAGTTACCTTAGCCGGTTTTCAGAAGAAGCATGACGCAAAGCAGCAACAAGCAGAAGTAAGCAAACCAAAAGCTCACATCAGAAAACTACTTTACCATCACTCCCCATCCCACCACCATCCCACTGGAAAAGACCAGCACACAAAACCCCAGAACCCAGAAGCAGCAACTGGAAAAGGAAGCCTCCCACGTTACAGTCCAAACTTCAAGCCCCACAATACTTTGCTCCAATTAGCACTTTCACTTTTGATGCTGACATGACTGTGGCATGGTATGAATAATAGCAGCAGGTTCCACTCCATCTATGACATTAGGCCCTAAACAACTCCAGTGAGTAAAAGCCACACAGTGGTAGAGAGCTCAAAATGCTCAAAATGGAGTAAGGATGTTGAGGAAATCACCCTGTGTGTATAGGCACTGTGGAACCAAGAGAAAAGCAGATCACGGGCCCTGGATTAATATATGGAAGGTAGGTTACATATAAATCAAACAAGGTAGAGCACACAGAGGATGTTCAAACAGGGAGGACATTGTATCTCAGGAGAAAGGGTTGAAAGTGGTCTACAAGTAGACCATAACTGGGATCAATGGCAATATCCTGGGAATGATCTCCAGCATACAGGCCTCAGATGTGCAATGCTGGCACAGAAGGATACAAGTCAAGACAAATGCTTGCAAAGATTCAAATGGCCTCAGAGAAGAGGCCTGTGCCTCATATAATTAAATGCTTCTACCTGAGGAGACTTCCTAAGCTCTATATGACCATAAATGGAGACTTCTGCAAGAGGCAATGCAGAATAAAAAAGATACTCAACTTGAGAGATGAAAGTGCAGAGCCATAAAATTAAGGAAGTTGAACGTCTTCCTTATATGAAGAGACTAAGGGAACTGGGGGTCTTTAGCTTGGAGAGGAGGAGACTAAAGGGTGACCTCATTCATGTTTATAAGTATGTAAAGGGTGAGTGCCAGGAGGATGGAGCCAGGTTCTTCTCAGTGATGCCCAGTGACAGGACAAGGGGCAATGGGTGGAAGTTGAGGCATAGGAGGTTCCATGGGAACCTGAGGAAGATTTTTTTCACTGTGAGGGTAACAGAGCACTGGAATGGGTTGCCCAGAGAGGTTGTGGAGTATCCCTCTCTGGAGGTATTCAGGAACCATGTTCCAGTGTGATCTGGTATAGGTGATCCTGCTCTGGTAGCGGGGCTGGACCACACGATCTTTCAAGGTCTCTTCCAGCCCCTGACATTCTATGATTCTGATTCTGTGATTTTCCATGGGCTGTCTAGGAAGGGAAAATTACCTCCAAATATAAGCATCTCTATAGCTACAATTAATTTTAACACATCCTATTCCTTACTGGGTCTCGTTTGAGGGAGCACAGGGGCACAATTTTTTGTCCTCCAGCTGCCCTACTTTGCTTGCTGCTTCTTAAGTCAGAAGACATTGTCCTGTAGTTATACTAGCATCTTCTGGGGGGGAAACCAACACTGCTTTGATGTTGTTCCAAATTACACAGGGATGTTTGAAGCTTTTTTCCCCCAGAACTTAGCCCATTGTTTGCCATTTTAGTTCCAGTCTAAGGATGTCCAGATCCAGTCATGGATTTTTTTGTCAGATGGACATATGTGATAGCCTGCCTTCTGCTGGCAGGTTTTATGGGTCTCTTTCAGAAATACACAGAGTGAAAAAAAAAACCAAACATGTATGTAGGTATAGCATAATAGAACAGATCAATGGATTTAGGATTAGGATTTTTCTTCTTTACAAATGAAAGCAGGTCTCTCTATTCACCTAATATATATCCATGTGAAAGAAGCTCCAGGTACCTGAGGCCTTTAACACCTGAAACCCCACAATTTCCAGGCACAGTTAGACAGCCTAAAGACCTGCGATAGGTTCATTTGTGGCAACAAGTTGCATAATAATATAGAAAACTCTTATGTGGCTGCATTGTCAGTTAGTATTCTTAGTATTCTTTGGATGCTTTTATGTTTGCAAAAGATGAGTATTTATTTGGCTGTAACATTTCAGAAAATGTGTTACTATAACATGCCCAGAAATTTTCATTATGCAGCCTAAATATGTACAATATGTTTAAAGAACATGAGGTCCTACGTATATAAATGCTCTTCTTTGGGTGCAGAAAAAAAAAAAAAAAGTGATCTTATGATGACCTTGCTTACTAAAAACTTTTTTTGCCCTTCATAGTTCTTACATATTCAGTATTTTAACTAAAAGCTGTTGTGCTGAAGTGTGGCATCTTTTTCTCTAATCATTTCACATGAGAATTCTTCTCTCACAGTTCAAAGTCAAGAAAGGCATTCCAGCCAATGACTGAAAAATAATAGTTTAAAAATACACATTGATTTAGATTTTCAAAATTGATTAGCAGCTTAAGACTATGACAGCAATTTATGTGGTCTCCCCAGTTTACTAGAAGCTAAAATTGATTAGCACTTTTTGAAAAGTACCATGCTAATCAAGGTAAATTGAATCATGAAATGACTTGATTACCAGACAATTTGCCCTTTCAGAGGTCCTTTAAATAAAACTAGTTTGGGAAACATTTTTCTGACAGCAGACTGCTAAAACTATTTATTAATTGCAGTGGGAGAAGGCTTTTGTCTGGGTTTTTTGTTTGGGTTTTTTTTTTTTCACGCTTTTATATTTTCTTTCATCTCTTCAGTAAATAACAATTCTAGTTCATATTGTTTTAGTGGATTTTTATTTTTTTTTTCCTTAACTATACTAATCCTGATAAATAATTCTATGTGCTATCACCCTGGCTGCAACCCCTGTATGCTAGAGAGGATTGTGGACTACGATCCAGGAACCTTAAGCCTGCTACCCTAATTAAAAATGGTTCCATCAGGACAGATCATCTACAAATCCATCTTCAGACTCCTTTCCAAGTGTGTATTTTATGTTCTAGACACACATATATAGTCTTAATGTGAAAGACTCCTGAACATTATTTTCACTTAAGGTTGAAATTCAGATACACATTAAAAATGTATTAGGCCAAACTAAATGGATTTTAAATTTGTTCCACAAGAGGTGGGCAAAGTCAAACGATCTTCACCGTCTGTGAGCACACTTCAACTCTGCTAAAGGTGAGTGTTGTCTCCCTTAACCACTCTCACTATGGCCCATTTGTCAGTTTTTTCTCCCAGTCTGTCCTTGTTTACTTGATGAGGGGATCATCACAGGTCAAGGTACCTCTGAGGACAAACATTTGCATAGATTAAGGTATCACCTTTCTTGTATACACAGATTGGCAATGCCAAGCTGAAGTTTGCTTTGTTTTTCACTTTATCTTTTGCTCAGTTCTTTGCCGACAGGAAAAAAAATCTGCATAAATACAGATGTGTAATAGAGAATTGCATGAACACACTGTATGCCAGGCCAGAGCTTTCTACACGTCAGCATAAATCCTTGTCTGGAGCCCATGATACCTCCAAGAAGAGAGCCATAGTCTCTGCCAAACCCCTCCTAGCAATGCTGGCACCAGCGCTTCCTGCTGTTTAAGCCAGATGCTTCCTATTTAAGGAAGCAATTGGAAACATGTAGCACTAAGAAACCAATGTTATCTGTGTTCACATCTGGCCAAGACGTACAGAGCTCAGGGCTTTTTTGCTTTAGGAGAGGGCTGGAATTCCTGATTTGCTCTTGGAGATGCTATACTGAACTTAAGGGTGTATAGTGAGGTAGGGAAAGAGTTTTGCAGTGGAGTTGTTCATCAAGTGAAGATTTTTCAGGGTGATGTGATACTGAAGTGAATGTTACCCCCTGGAAGGAAGTAGCATACACAAGTAGAAGGAATACATATACAGAAAAAAATAATTAAAATCCTGATGTGTTTTTGTATTTCCATTTTCCTCTTCGTACATCATCATTTTTTTTCCCACAAAGGTTCAGATATAACTAAACATATGTAGATCTATGCAAATCTGCAGACATCTGGTTTTTGTTCTCATGATATTGCCAGTACTACATAGCTTGTTTAGAAAAGTTAAAACCTAATAGCAATAGTTCTCTGCATCCAAGATTCCTACATTTCTGTTTTCCTTTCCTCTCCCTTTTTGTATATGAATCGCAGAATCACGGAATTAACCAGGTTGGAAAAGACCGTTAAGATCATCGAGTCAAACCTAGCACCTAACCCTTCTAATTAACTAACCCATGGCACTAAATGCCTTATCCAGCCTCCTCTTAAACGCCTCCAGGGATGGTGACTCCACCACCTCCCCCGGCAGCCCATTCCAATGCAGATCACTCTTTCTGTGAAGAACTTTTTCCTAACATCCAACCTAAACCTGCCCTGGTACAGTTTGAGACTCTGTCCTCATGTTCTGTCACTGGGTGCCTGGGAGAAGAGACCAACCCCCACCTGGCTACAACCTCCTTTCAGGTAGTTGTACAGATCAATAAGGTCTGCCCTGAGCCTCCTCTTCTCCAGGCTGAACAACCCCAGCTCCCTCAACTGCTTCTCATAGGACTTGTGCTGCAACCCCCTCACCAGCCTTGGTGCCCTTCTCTGGACACGTTCAAGCACCTCAACATCTTTCTTAAATTGAGAGACCCAGAACTGGACACAGTACTCAAGGTGTGGCCTAACCAGTGCTGCGTGCAGGGGCAGAAGGACTTCCCTGGTCCTGCCTTCCACACTGTTTCTGATACAGGCCAGGATGCCAATGGCCTTCTTGGCCACCTGGGCACACTGTTGGCTCATGTTCAGTCCTTCTTGTAGCCCTAATTTTGCATGTTTCCCTAAACTTAGTTGACATTTACCTAAAGCCAGATCTTCACTCTTTGATTTGGCTTCCCTTAATCTTTGAATGATGTGTATGTAGTGATATCTTGGGGCCAAGACCCCACACCGTTGTGTTGTGTAACAGCATAGAACATGGGCTTTGCTACAGAAGGAGTTAACAATGGCAGAGAGCATTTCCTGTGAAATTCAGGAGTACCAGGAGCCTCCTCTTCTCCAGATTGAACAACCCCAGCTCCCCCAGCCTCTCCTCATAGGGCTTGTGCTCCAGCCTTTCCTGTTTTCCTTCAGACTGTTTCCATCTCCAGTGAGGAACTGTCTTGTGTAAGAATCCTACCTCTCCTTTCACATCCTCCCCACCCTCCAAAATATTCAATGGTATTGATATGGTTTTGGCAAAAGAAAAGACTTCTTATACCTTTTCAATCTTGTTTTATCCAGATTGTGCCTTATTCCCTTGAGAAGCCTTTCAGCCTAAAAAAAATATGTAATTGCTAAAAAAACCCCACCAAAACTAAACACAAACACAAACCAAACAACTGAACCTTGAGGATTACAGTTCAGAATGTAAAAAAAATATGTGTGGAGTGATAAGTAAGCATGGGCAGCCATGCTGTATGGCAGAGATTGCAAGCTGAGTGTTTTGCTAGTACTCATATTGATTATAGCTATCTTTCCAGTTTCTCACACATGCCTCATAAGTTACACACCCTTGCAAAAGTGTGCCAATTGGCATTTAAAATTTGCCCCTTTACCACTTGAAGAAGTGGAATAATTAATGAAACAGTGACAACTGGTGCTTCCTCCCTTCCTAGAGAGACAGGAGACAGAACTCATCCAGTGTGGATACTCAGTTACTACCACCACTAAGTGAAATCCCTTGGGCTTAGATCTGAAAGCAGAGCAATACATTTTAATATCTCATTTAAAAACCCTTTTTAAACATATATATATATATATATAAAAAACCAAAAGCTTTTGCTTCTCTGCATTTTTCATTGCAACTACACTCCAAAACCACATGCTCCTTACTGCTGTAAATACACTGCTTCAAATGTCAGATCTCATTTATTCTGTCCCTTGGAAATAGAACAAAGCAAGTCAATTTTTAAACCAAATAATGACAACAAACAGCAGCAGCAGTTTGAAAATAGCCCAGATCAGGAACTAAACAAAGAGGACATTCTTTCTGCAGTTAACTATTATCCATTATTTTTTCTACTAGCTTTTCGTCATGCAAGCACTTTCATTGACACTACCAGTGCCACAACCTTGAAGGACAAAACATTTGTGCATCCTTATTTTGCACTGTAGCAATGACAAGACAGTTGTCTTCAAACACACATGGTGAAAACAAATATTAGCTCTCAACTTGGATATCACATTGAGGGTGGTGAGGCACTGGAACAGGTTGCCCAGGGAGGTTGTGGATGCTCCCTCCCTGGATGTGTTCAAGGCCAGATTGGATGAGGTCTTGAGTGAGCTGTACTAGTGGGAGGTGTCCCTGCCTATGGCAGGGGGTTGGAACTAGGTGATCCTTGAGGTCCCTTCCAACCTTACCATTCTATGATTCTATGATTCTGTTTGTATACACCAGCATGGCATGACACAGGCCTATGTAAAGGAGTTCGGGCTAGAAGCAGCCTGGTGCTGTTCAGGTTGTGTCCAACCAGGTGAGCATATCCACCTAAAGCAGCTATATTATTTTCAGTAACTCATTATTGCACCCTGATGGTAAGCCCAGAAGACCATATTTAGAATGTAGTGATTCTATACATGTAAATGCTGATATGGATGTCTTTCAGAAGTCTGTTTGGATTCCTGATTTTGAAAATCTTGCCCTTTTGCACCAAAAATCCAATATCAGTCAAACTATCCTATCTAAATATGTTAAATCAGATTTACTCCAGTAAATATGAAAGACATCAGGCAGCATAATGTTCTCAGACAGATCACGTCCTATATACAAGGAATAATCCTACTTTTAGAAACGTGACGAAGCTGTATTAAAGTAAGAGTGGAATATTGTCAACATTTTTCTACATGGAGCTTCTTCACACTTTTGATAACTACATCTCAGTCTTCTCTGCTTATTCAAAGCTTCCCAGCAATTAAAACATCAGTCCTGAAATGGAAAATTTCATGAAGACAACATTAATGGTGGCGTCTTCTTATTGACTTCTTGCCCCCAGCAGGATGCATGAGGTTTTTTTCACATGGCGTGTACTTAATTTTTTACTATGTCTAAACTAGGCAGTAGAGTTGATGAACTTGTTCCTGTTAATTGACAAATCCTCACTTTCTGAGCCATATGAATTTTCTCAATAAAATATCACAGTTGGTCCTCTCAGAAGAATCTCACAGCATGTATTTGGCACCAAGGCAATCACAAATTCCTCAGGACTCACACTGGTTTTTTTGGTTTTTGGTTTTTTTTTTGTCCTGAATCTGTGGAATAAAAACTTTGAATTAATTCTGGTGTTTTGGTGTTTGTCCCATGTGTGGGGCTGTCAGTTTTTGAACAACCTAGGTTGAGAAATTGTGCTGCAAGTAAAGTTCCTCTTCTTCTCCTGTTCTTGTTTAACTGCTGCCTGGACTCCAGGCGCTGCACACCAGGAACACCACAAGAAATACAGTTCTGATCTGTTTGCAATTTCTTTGTTAAATAGCAGTACCTCTAATCTCATTGTACTAATTTTTCCCATGTATGGGGGTTTCATTTATTTATTTATTTTTCCTGCAAAAACTCTGTTTCCTGTAGCGCAGAGTCCCCTGGCTGCCTGGGATAAAGTGCTGCATTGTTTAGGTTCATTTCAGCCTTATTCTGCCATCCTACACATTTTTGCCACCAGGACATTGGGTGCAAATTTTATGTGTCTCTTAGCAGGTCTAGTAATCTCACTGGTAATATCTTGCTTGCTGCAGCTCTGGAGACGTGCCTGCTATATCAGGTAATGCCATAGCTCTGACTTTATATTAATGCAAACCTGAGCCTATGAAAAGTGCTGCCTAGTTTCACCCATGCTGCCGAGTCTCATGAGATGAGATGGTAGAACAGAAAGTATAGTCGGCACAGACTCTGCTGTACAGGGTGGTCTTTGCCCTAGGGAGCTTCCAACTGCTGCTGCTGCAAAAGGAATTCTGAATAGGGAGCAAGACCTCACCATCATCCACAGGAAAAAAAACATCCTCAAGACCCTACTTAAGACAATATGAAAAAATGGAAAAAAACAAAGTAAAGATTTTGATGCTGATTTTAGCATTCCTCTGGCTCAGGTGCTTCACCATGCCACAGAACCGCTGCCTTCTGCCCTACAGAAGCTTGCATTAGCACCACTACATGCCTCCCACTGTAAAGTAATCTGACCTTCATGAGAGGCTGCTCCTGGCTTTCAGTGTGGGTGTGTTGTCATCTACACCCAGCCTTTCTTGATTCTGACTTCAGCAGCTTCTGGGTCCTGGTGTGTCTAAAACAGTACCAGATACTTGCCAAGACTTCGTGCAACTGCACAAAGCTAATCTCACCTTGCTGGTTGCCAAACTGTCAAATGAACAAATGGCACCAGAACTACCTCATGAGTTTTTCTAGTTTCATTTTTAGTCCTCAAGCTTATCCCCTTGAACTTTTGAATTAGAAAGCACTTGTGGAGCTCTGCAGAACTGTACCCATTATGGACCCATTAGTTGTCTCCTTCTAGGTACTTTCTGGTACTACTGTCTGTCTAGAAACAATGCCCCACACCAAGACCTGTTTTAAAATAACAGATATTCTGAAGCTTCCTACAACATGTATCAAGTTGCTCCAGTGAACTGCCTGTGCTTCTGCTGCTGGAGAAATCTGCAAATGAGAAAGTGGGTCTGAAGAACCCGCCACCCACATTTATTGTTCTTTCATTTGAGGCAGTGAAGGAGAAGCAGTGCATGTGTGCACTTCTCTTTGGTTCTTCAGAGCCTCTCTTCCCACAGGTGGTCTTCGTTAAGGATTTTTTTTTTTTTTTGTAGCTGTCTTCTAAGGTCTAACAAATTAGATAGACTACAGTCTTTTCTCTGATAAGATGAAAACATAGGTCACCAGTATTAGACAAATTTAGTGGCTTTTTATGATGAAGTCACAGCGACAATGGACAACGGATGGGCAACTGATGTCATCTACCTGGACCTGAGTAAGGCATTTGACTCTGTCCCACATGGCATCCTGGTCACCAAACTGGAAAAACATGGACTTGATGGATGGAGCACTGCTGGATAAGGAATTGGCTGGATGGTCGAACCCACAGAGTGGTGATCAAGGGCACAATGTCCACCTGGAGACCAGTGCCAAGTGGTGTCCCTCAGGGGTCAGTGCTGGGACCAGTGCTGTT
>VWZE01014691.1:30880-41751 GCA_013396675.1 Eubucco bourcierii | reverse complement strand
GGGTCCAGAGGAGGGCCACGAAGATGATCAGAGGGCTGGAGCAGCTCTGCTGCGAGGACAGGCTGAGAGAGTTGGGGCTCTGCAGCCTGGAGAAGAGAAGGCTTCGAGGGGACCTGATAGTAGCCTTCCAATATCTGAAGGGGGCCTACAGGAAGGCTGGGGAAGGATTATTTACAAGGTCCTGCAATGACAGGACAAGGGGCAATGGGCTTAAACTGGCAGAGGGGAGATTTAGACTGGATGTTAGGAGGAAGTTCTTTCCAGTGAGGGTGGTGAGGCACTGGCACAGGTTGCCCAGGGAGGTTGTGGCTGCTCCCTCCCTGGAAGTGTTGAAGGTCAGGTTGGAGGAGGCCTTGAGTAACCTGTACTAGTGGGAGGTGTCCCTGCCTATGGCAGGGGGTTGGAACTAAGTGATCCTTGAGGTCCCTTCCAACCTTACCATTCTATGATTCTATGATTCTATAATTCTATATTTGCCCCTAGAGTTTGCAAACATGTTCCAGAAAAGCATTCTTTAATTTTATTTTAATTTAATTTTATTATTTTATGTTATGTTGTTTATTTATTTTATTCTATCTTTAATTTTATCATAGGAGGTGTGCTGGTTTGAGGTTAATTGGAATATTTTACTGATAGTAATTAAACCCTTAGTTGGAGAAGAAAGAAAAACAACAGTAACCTATATCACTCCTTCTTCCGCTGAGAAACACGACTAGTCAAAATATAGATAAGAAACTCACTTCTCACACATTTCTCAGTTCTCAGTTCTATTCCTTCACTCTGGTGGTTTGAGGTTGGATCTGCCTTAACTCTTATCTGACCTAACCCTTTATTTCCCCTAAACTTCTTGTCGTCTTTTTGACATTTCACCTCAGATTTCTCCAGATTTATTACGTGAGATATACTGGAATTGATCTGGTTATTTCTGAAGGGAGGGAGAGGGGGAAGGGGAAGGAGGTTTGGGTCAGGATCCTCCTGGCAATCTAATTGTTTTGGGAGGGATTTTGTGTTTCTGTATTACTTTTAACTTGTATATAACTGTAAATATTTGTGTATATAGTGTATATATGTGTTTGCAAATTGTGCTAAGCTGTAAATACAGCTTCATTCCTTAACTTCCAGCCAGCTGAGTCTAGTCTGGGTGAATTCATTGTGTGTGGGGTGGGGATGGATAACTCCCAAACCATCACAGGAGGATTTTTTTCTCACCTATTGATAGACAGATATAATGTTGGTTTGGTTGCTTGGACACCAGGTTGAGGGAGGTGATTCGCTTCCTCTACTCTGCTCTTGTGAGACCCTACCTGGAGTGCTGCATCCAGTTCCAGTGCCCACAGCATAAGAAGGACATTGAACTGCTGAAACAGGTCCAGAGGAGGGCCACCAATGGCTGGAACAGCTTCCCTATGGGGATGGGCTGTGACATTTGGGGCTTTTCAGCCTGAAGTGAAAAAAAAAAAAAGGCTATGGGGAGACTTTATAACAACTTTCTAGTACATGAGGGGGGTCCTACAAGAAAGCCAGGAAGGGACTTTTCACAAGGGCTTGTAGTGATAAGATGAGAGGAAATATATCGAGGTTTGAGGAGGGCAGATTTAGAGTGGATGTTAGAAAGAAATTCTTTGCATTGAGGATGGTGAGAGACTGGAACAGGTTGCCTAGAGAGCTTGGGAATGCCCTTGCCCTGGAAGCGGTGAGACTGGATGAGACCTTGAGCCACCTGGTCTAGTGGAAGGTGTCCCTGCTCATGGCAGAGGGATTGGAACTAGATGATCTCTAAAGTCCCTTCCAATCCAAATCTATGATTCTATGACAGATTGACTTTCACTGAGTCATGGATAAAGAGTGTCTGGGGGTAGTCTCAGTACACTAGTCAATGAAAGGGAACACACAGATTTGAACTACTAGAACTAACCAGTTATGCAAACAACAAATCATTACCTGTACTCCATGTTCTAATGAGTGATGTTTGCACTGCAGGATGACAGACAACAGTAGCATGATAAAAAAAACTGTAAAAACTACCTTTTTTTTTTTTTTTTGCTACTGAGAGTTAAAAGTTCTGGTATACATGCCTGGAGATTTCTTCCAGTCTGATCTCTTATGCTATCAACACCAATGTGTCCATATGATGATACTGAAGCTGGAAAAAGTTGAGTGGACAAAGCTTGTGAGCTTTGCATGGCAATGTGTCATTCTAAATTGGTCCTGCACTAAATACAGAGGGACTGTTTACTGTTAGTGAAACATTCTGTCACTGAAAACAGACTGAAAATTCCCATGTATTTCTGTAGCCCATGCTCACTTTCTCTCATGTTCTCATTTTTTCCGGTTGGAAAATGCTCACTCTTCTTTATTCATTCTAAAATCAACCTTCTTCTACAGCCTTCTTCAAACAACCAAAAACCAATCCAAAGTTTGGCTGAAAATCCAGATGGAAGATTACAGAATCTACATATCTTAAATGAGATGGATGAGTAATGCAGCTTACTTGTCTAAATCACTCAGAAATCCAAATTACATGCCACATGTTACTCCTTAAGCTAGTCAAGACATTTTCTCTTTTATTTTTTTAATTAATTCAGGATAAATGCCTTTAACAAATGCAGAGCTGAGATGAAAGAACACTGCTCTAAAGAATGTTTTGATTTCATCTGACCCCTGCATTATGAGATCAGATTTTAAGATACATTAGCTGGCAATGTAATGGTCCTTAATTTTTTTTTTTCCTTCAAGTGGTGCTGGTTTTAGGAGATTTCAGAAGATTGTCAGCTCATTCCGTCTGTAGGAAGTAGCTGGTCACTCTGGTATGTTCTCTGTTACTACTTACAGATGAAAAACCAGAGCTGTACAGGTGTCACAGGTGCCTGAGGGAACATCTTTGGAGTACAGCTGTAGAGTGGGCACCTCCAGACATAGATATAGATCTATATACAGATGAACACATCTTTATGTTTCGGCTGACACTTTGCTGAACCAAAATCACAACACTGAATATCTTAAGATGAGATTAAATCCAGACTTAAACCAGGCAGGCTTAGCCAACTCTAATAAATAACATACTCATTACAGAGCTAGAGTGTTGCTTGTTTAGAAGTCCGTGCATAGCTGGGTGGATTAGTTGCATATTAGGAGAAGTAAGCCTTCTGACTTCCAATAGCTATCTTCATGCAAACCCAGACACCTATGGCTGCATCCATCACCACAAGTGAAATGGATGTGATTTGTGCTTGAGAAGAGAGTGGAATTTGTTAACTAAAATGGATGTTATCTTTACAAACATTGTCCTTTCCTTCAAGAATTCTAAAAATTGAACAGATGGCAAAAGCCTGATGACATTTCAGATATTTTATCTGGAGCACAATACAAGTGACGCACTACCATGATGCACCTTCACCCCTCTCTCCATTAGCCTGTTCCCAACCTTGCTCATGTCCAGATATTCCACTGCTAGCCAAAGAAAATATAAGGTTTGTTTTAACATAGACCAAATTCTGAGCCAAGAGAATCAAATTTTAGTGAGAAAGGACATGCAAATGCCCTTTTTATTAGTCACTTTTGGGTGTAGGCCAAGTTGAAAAGCATGGCAGCTAGCTAAGTTACAGAGGTGCTGAGCTCTGACCTCAGGCACACCTGGCAACAGAATATTGAGCTAGAAAAATGTATTCAGGAAATTCAAAGGGGATCTGTATTGAAAGTAAGGCAATATCTCACATTTGTATTGCCTTGGAAAGCATAATCCAATGGTGCATCCCAAAGAGCAAAGAAGGAATGTTTGCCTGCTTTGCATGCCATTCTCATGAAGAAATCAATTTTTCATTTTTAAATATTGCACCTATTTACAATTACTAAGGCTATGTACTACAATTCGCCAACACAAACAGCCAATCCTATGAACTTCAGCAACGTCAGTTTAACATCTGTGGGGAGTTAAATCAATAAATACACTCTCTCCCCTCTGTTGCTGAGTCATTTCACCACCAAATGACCTTATTTAATTCTGTGAAAGTGGTCAACCATACTGTGTCACTCAAGAGAAAAAGAAATTTGGAACCTGAAAGCATGAGGAGTGGAGAACAACATAATATAATTATTTCCCAGGAGTTCCATCAGTGGGTTTGTGGATAACCATAGAGGTAAGAAGTACTACCTCTTGGGTTCTAATCTCAGAGGTACTGAACATTTAGACATTTAGACTCCACAGCAGGAGGAAACTTGGCACAAGCAGTGCCCCAAAAGTGGTTCAGAGCTGCAACCTCAAACACATGGGACTGCCAGATTTCCCAACTGTACAGAAAAAAACATGAGTGTTTTCTTCTGTGCCAGACTCAGGGTACTTGCTCTGACAATAACCTCTAAGGAGTTGATTAAATCTTTAGAAGGAAGACAGAACCTTGGAGAAAAAGCTTGCTTCCTCCTGCACGCTGAGTCCTCACTTGAGTCACCTTGTTGACCTCTGGTTGAATACAACTAAAAGACAACAGAAGTTCATGAAATGGGTGGATCTGTCTTTAGTTGAAGGTATTTTACAGCGATTCAGTTTGAACACAATGAAAGAGGTCTTCCTGCATCTAAATGTTTGAGTTTTCTTTTTAAGTCTGTTACCAGATATTAGGTTTTTAGTTGAACCAGAGAGATGGGCAGCTTTATTCTGTCTTTCTTAGGAAGAGTAGCATGAAAAGTAATTTTCAACAAAACATTTTATTGGTTTTTAGGCCTATTTTGACTCTTCTCCTGTTCTGGGCTGGGCTGCTGTAACTTGCATTCTCCTCCCAGTAATCTCAATGGAGCAATGAGACATACAACGACATGGAACTGTTGCTCCGTATAGATTCCCTGCCCCCTGAAACAAATCTTTGTCTACTCTGTTCTGTCCCTACCACCAGATTTAATTCCTGTATAGTAAAAGAACTTAATCAAAGATCAGTTTACTAAATGCCTTTTCTTCAGCTGAGAGACAGTTTGCTGTTTTTTAAAGGCAGTAGAGCACATATTCAAATTTTGTTTAAATATATTTTAATATAAAATATGCAAAGGAGAAAGAGAAGGTAGTTCTCTAAAATCTGCTCCTATTTCACACAGCCTGTTCCAGATAAATGCACCAAGTTAGGCTTGGGACACAGATCATGGAATCATAGAATCATAGAATCATAGAATGGTAAGATTGGAAGGGACCTCAAGGATCATCTAGTTCCAACCCCCTGCCATAGGCAGGGACACCTCCCACTAGTACAGGTTACTCAAGGCCTCCTCCAACCTGGCCTTCAACACCTCCAGGGAGGGAGCAGCCACAACCTGCCTGGGCAACCTGTTTCAGTGCCTCACCACCCTCACTGGAAAGAACTTCCTCCTAACATCCAGTCTAAATCTCCCCTCTGCCAGTTTAAGCCCGTTGCCCCTTGTCCTGTCATTGCAGGCCCTTGTAAATAATCCTTCCCCAGCCTTCCTGTAGGCCCCCTTCAGATACTGGAAGGCTACTATCAGGTCCCCTCGAAGCCTTCTCTTCTCCAGGCTGCAGAGCCCCAACTCTCTCAGCCTGTCCTCGCAGCAGAGCTGCTCCAGCCCTCTGATCATCTTCGTGGCCCTCCTCTGGACTCTCTCCAACACTTCCATGTCCTTCCTGTGCTGAGGGTTCCAGAACTGCACACAGTACTCCAGGTGGGGTCTGACGAGAGCAGAGTAAAGTGGCAGAATCCCCTCCCTTGCCCTGCTGACCACACTGCTCTTGATGCAGCCTAGGACTCAGTTGCTGTCTGGGCTGCATGTGCACACTGCAGGCTCATGTTGAGCTTTTCATCAACCCAGACCCCAGGGTCCTTTTCCTCAGGGCTGCTCTCCAGCCATTCACCACCCAGCCTGTATTTGTGCTTGGGATTGTGCCTATCCAGGATGCATAAGTGCAGTGTGCTGTTGTTCCAATTGTTCTGTGCTGGGTTTTACTGAAGGTGCCAGTTGTCAGTGATATGAGAGGGTTTCTGGTCAGAAAGAAAATTCTGCAAGAATACACTTTGTTAGGGTATCTATCAGCTCCCCATGGATTCACCTTATCTAGACAACTGTCAGAAATAAACACTTAACAGTAGCCAGCTCTGTGGAGCTGATATAATTGTCAAAGAGACTGATACTTCTCAGTTTTCTTGATATATCCATTCCCAGATGCTGATTCTAGGAATGCTATGTTAAATCTCTTCTTCAGAAACTTGGGTGAGCAGATTTTGTTAGGGTTAGAGTGTTAGATGGAAGAACTGAGGTTCTCTGGGACCACAACACTGATCCTGGAAGGGGTTTGAAGCCTGTGTGTTCTTCTAGGCCCACCACATCTCTGAAGGGAAATGATCCCAGCATCACTGGCACTATCCAGCTGGCCGAGGCTGATAGTAAGAATAATGGTGTGATTATGTGGGGAAAATTGCTTTATAGGAGTACCTACAGGCAGGAACCAAAAGCAGCATAGGTGCTGTGTAGATATTGTGCATGTAATAAGATGTATTTTCTACCCTCAGCATGCAATATAAGCAAAGAAGACAGATGGAGGGTGTATACACGGAGGAGGAATCAGAAATATTAACTCTCTTTTGCAGACAAGGAACCCTACAACCTTGGGGTCTGAATGCTTGTAACATCAGGGTCGGATTCCCATAAAAGCAATTGTTTACCAATGTTTTTGATTTGCAATAACATCTTTTAATACATTCAGAAAGAGAAAGGAATGGTGTTGCATCTGAATGAAAATCCTTAGGTGTTATGGAAATGTGTTAAAACATATCACTTCTGAGTGTTTGTCAAGTACGATACGCAAGTGGCTAATGCTGCAGTCAAATACATTTCTCCAAAGAATCAGCTGCTTTCTTATTGCATTTATCAAATATATCTCCATGAAATGATATTTTCTAAGACATGAATCAACTCAACATATGTTATAATGCTCCAGCTTTGTTTTCATAATGAAAAGAAGCTGCTTTAATAGCTTCTGTTGCAGTGCTAGGAACATATCCTGCCACATCTTCACAGTGAAAAACTCCAATTTCAAGTCAAAGAAACTGGATCCAGGTTTAAAGGAATGGTCACACTAGATATGATCATATCAGTTATCTGTTCTTTCCTCTCTTTAATTATTTAGAAGAGTTAATGCAAAACTACTGTAAAAAACCCACTCAAACTCAGCATAATTTATAGATGCAGAAATTCTTCTCTAAGACAGCAAGTAATTTTGACTACAAAAAGTCCTAGTGAAGTAATATTTTTTTTCCCCCCATTTAAGGTTCTGTCTTCCCAATGCTGCAGTTTCATTCTAAAATGTACATTGTAGATTATCTTCCTTTGAGAGAAAAGTAAAATGAAAACTTGCTCTACTGGGACTTGGTAAACTGCTTTTAATCTAATTTATATTATGGGGCACCAATTACTGGGGAATTCAAAATGCTACTAAATGTCAGTTCCACTCTCGTCCTAGCAATGACAAAAACAATTTGTAAGTCATTCTAATTGCACGAATGTCACACTGGAAAAAAATCCTTATTGTTCCTTCAACATTCCTCTGATGACTGCAAGTGTATGTTCTTCTGAGGTCCTTCCACCACTGCCCTGCAGTGGAAGAAAGTAGCAGCTGTTTGGATTCTGGAACCTTTCTCCAGGGGCAACAAGATAATAACAAAAAGATAATTACAGAACATTTGAACAGGTTTTTCTCCTTTTGACCCTGCTACGAGGCAAGGAGGTACACAAAAAGTAGCAGTTAGTATCAGGGGAGTGCACTGGGTTTTTATTTACTCCAAATATTCTAACTGTGGTTAATATTTCATACTTCCATGCGGTGTGATAGGCATGAAGATGTGCAATGAGTGAAGATTTGATACCTGTTCCAGAGAGCTTTGATCTAAAGCAGACCCAAAGGAATGTCACATTAAAAGGAGAAAGAGGAAAGATGTCTGAGGACAACAGGGAGGGCCTTTAGTGCATTAAACTGCGAATTACAACAGTCTCTGCTTCCTTAATTTGGTTTTGCAATTCTTATAAGCAGAGCTGTAGACAAGTTAAGCAAACAAAAGTAGCCCCAGCATAGGGAATTTCCTTTGAAAATCACTGTTTATTCAGAAGACCAGGATATATATACCCTTATAAGTTAGTAATGGGTGTTGAAATGTCTGGATTGATACATTTTGCTATAGAGAGAGAGGGGAAATAGAAAACTTTGACATAAAAAATACGATAAACTAGAAGCGTAATTTAAAAGAACTCTGCCAGGACTTCAGCGTCGGGCATTTTCTGCTTCATGAATTGTGATCTTTGATGGGAGGCAGGGATGAGAGCTCATTTAAAGTCAGAGAAACAACAGAGAGAATTTCTGATGAAAATCCAGGTTGGCTTGAAGGTACATTTAGATGTGTGCAGCTCATGCTGGCAAGATCTGAGGACTCTTTGTATTAGCAAGAACTTAGGACCGTGCCTGGTCATCTTCCAGAAATAACCCCTCTGGGGCTGGTAGGGTGGATGGAGTAAGCCACTGTCTGGAGACACATGCTGAGTGCATACAAACACAACTGGATCAGCCCAAACACAGACAATATCTCCTGCCCACCACTTACTAGGGCACCTACTATATAGATGTGTGGGTACGCAATAACATGTAGGACTGTGTTGTCTGTCAGGTGCATGTAGTCCCTTTTATAGAGAGAAACCACCTCACATTTATAGGTTCCTGAACACATCACATTCCTGTGAGAATGGAAGGGAGGTAAATCACTTGTTCTGTGGGTGAGGTTCTGAAAAGCATACACTGCCCACAATAAACACTAGCTTTGCTTATCAGCAAAGATACATTCCTAGCTGCTTCTTCTTGTGCCAGGTTGTACCATCCTCACAGAATACAGTACTTCCAGCAGGCAGAAAGATGATGGCATCTGTTAAAGAGCTCCTAAGATTTTTCTACCATCCTGACCTGGTACTAAGTTGCTTTGAGAGAACATTCTGCCATGCTGATAAACAGATGACAAGTCCACTGACTAAAATGAGTGCAAACATGGCTGAATTTCATACAAAGATGTAGCACAGAGCTGAAAAGAGCAACCTGTTCCTGCTCTATAACAGAATTCTTTTCATTCAGGTGTTTGTGCTCTTTCATACAACCATGCAGATGGTGAAAGCAAACCGAACTTAGTAAAAGCTGGCACACAATTGTATTTGAGACTACTCCAACAAAAAGCTTAGGTAGCTGACGGACAAAAATACAAAACCAACCAAACAAGTAACAACCAAAAAATCCCAAACAAACACCAAAAAAGCCCAAACCTGTGTTACACCTCAGTATTATATTTAGTGCACTGAGCATCCCAGGTTATGATGCAATTTTGACAACACTTTAATTTGTTAATGAAATAATGTTGCCTCTGAAAACCTGGAACATGAGGCATATTCCTATTTGTAATCTCCATTGCATCAAGCTATGTAATCTCATGTATCAATCCCCTAGTCAAGCTCTAGCATGATTCTCCTGCCAGTATAATGCAAAATGACAGAATCAGGAAACAGTATCTATTCTGTGCTTGGCTGCAAGTCTCAGTTCTGTTTTAATACTAGCTTATATACAGTTGTCCCTTAATAAAAACTGAAGTCTTCTGAAAGGGGATAAAAAATTGTCAGTCTGGTCCTTTTGACCTGTGGAGGAGATGTAAGTTTACTCACACTAACTGAAAAGTAACCATTGTAGACCTAAAACTTGATCTTTTGAGCTATCATGTTTGTTCAGCAGCAAAGAAAACTGTCTGGGGACACTAAGCAGCAGTTTCATGCCACAAGTGTGTGATTTTTAAATATAAGGAGAGGCTTTCCCCCTCATAGTTATAAATCCGACTATGTCACCTATATGATCCAGTGGGCAGCTGTAGCCAGCAGAGGTCTGGACTGGACTGACAATAACAGATGAGCCAGTGGCCTCATACCCTACTAGTCATGCAGTCAGCTCTTCTAGATTGGATTTATCCATCAGGGAGTAGATGAGGGTTCAGTTAGAAGACAGTCATTCTGTTAATGTTCTGTATTGCTAGACAACAACCTCTGGCCTGTCCCTGGAGTAACTCATTCATACTTTTCAAATCAAAATGTGACCAGCTCCAGGGTACCGGGACCCTCAAATAATGGCAGCGTTCCAGCTTCTCATTTCAAATGCCATTACACAGCTGTGACAAGGAGACTTGTGACCTGACCACTCCGATGGCTTCTGCTGAGCCCAATAAGCTTAATTCATAGGATGAAGGTAAAGAACAGTGCCTGACTGGGAGTGATTTTTACTACATATACTGAAAGGAGCTACCTGGGGAGCACCACTTGTCAGGCAGGTGACTAATCAGACATGTGGTACAAGCACACTGAACAAACACAAACATTGGTGTCTTGAGCAATAACATGCATCTTTGAGATTTTGGACTTTTTCTGAGCATGGTAAATCTATACAATCAACACCAGAACCCTGGACGAGAATATACACATAAAAATCACAGGTATCTCCTCTATTTCATCCCTCTTCTGATGGAAGTTCTATATTTCAAAAATCATCAATCAGCAGGAAAACATATTTTCTTCTTTCTGAGCCTTTTAACACATTCAACACAATAAAACAGGAGAAGAAAGCAAGAGGAAGATGATAGGGGAAAACAAAACAAAACAAACCTACTTCCCTTGCAGTTCTGAGAAGCATTTACTAATCTCATCTCCTGTAGAAGAATTCTGCTCTGTTTCAGGCACTCCTGAATGTACTTAGCATTGCTCTTGAACACACAAAACATTCCTTCCAATTACCTTTGCATCCCATCGCCCACAGAGAATCTTACACATTTATTATAGCAAATCTTTGAAATTGAATAGACCTTAAGCTG
>VWZE01014691.1:0-30722 GCA_013396675.1 Eubucco bourcierii | reverse complement strand
AACTCTGACTATAATTATGAAAGCTCCTTTCTACAAATTGCAGCAGCAAGAGAGCCCTTTAGCAGCCTTTTTAACACGATCTCTTCAAAAAGGAGTCCCTTAAAAGAAACACTGCATCCTTCCTATTCTCTTTTTCCTTCTATTTTGTTTTTTCCCCTGTAAGAAAAATTGAAACCAACTCTCTCAGAGATTTAGTCACTGATGTATCATAGGGAGGTTATTGTCATTAGGAGTTTTGATTTTTTTTCCTTCTTTTTATACTGAAAGTTTTATTATGAATTTCAACCTGGTTTGCAGCAAAAAAAGAGACCTGACTCCACTCTTTATAAGAAACAACCTCCCAGGAAGGCAGTGTAGATCAATAATTTCATGCCTTTAATGACAGTACTTATGAAAGAAAGCATCTATGCTAAGCAATACACTAGCTAAAAAGGTAGCAGTTTGGTAAATACATATCACTACCTTCTTGTACCTACATACACCACTAAGGGAAAAACAGTCCTATGTGTACCTTAATAAGAAGACATATAATGGAACTCCTGAACTTCAAAATATTTAACAGACTGCAAATATACAGCCCCTGTGCCTTGGTTTCACAAGGACCGAGTGTCCTAATAAGGAAAGTAAAAATTGTTGTTAAAATTTTGGAGTATCATTGCATTTGGCAAAGGGATTTGAAGGATTTAGGAAAGTTAAGTCTTCAAGACAGATCCTTTTTCTATTAAAGAACCCTCTTTCTCTGAAGCTTAAAATTATTTATCCTTTCATTACTTCCTTTGTCACTTTTGATAAAAATCAGATAAAGTAAATCCTCTCCCTAACTAAAAGAGGAAAGTGTTCTGGAAGATCTCTCTCCATCCATTCCTCTTTCTCACACATAATCACCCATACACCCACTTACACACATACCCAATACAATAGCAAATGTAACAACCTGGGGGGGGGAAAATCATCAATTTCCATTATTTTGCTCCGAGATAGCTCCCCAATGGCTTTGTTCAGATCTTAGTAACAACCTCAAATACCACAGAGTGATTTTTAAAGCAGATGAAAAAAAGGTGAAGAAATTAAGCAGTGTTTATGAATGTGAGCAATGCAGGTAGTACTGCAGAGCCAGGTCTGCAGAGCTCTAGTGTGACAATGGCTTTAAGGAGTGTTGCTTGGTGCCACCATTCAGAGGCATGAGGAAACCTTAAAATAAGGGTGAAGATGCAGATACAAAAGAGAAGATAATTAACAGAACCCTATTTAAAATACAGTCACAACTGAGAGTCACCCTATTGACAACTCTATCTAAAACACATTATTGCTCTGCAATGTTCCATGATGCCTTTGTTCAATCTGTTAACCTTTCTTGCAGGAGATGTTTTCACACAGCTGTCCTGTTGTTTAACTCTAAGACATGCACTTTGTATTTAATTACCCTTCACCAAAGGCAAACAATTCTGAGGCCCTGCCAAGTTTATTAGGAAGTCATGAACCATGAAGTTTTTAGGCAGAGGCTACTTTTGAACCTTGTACTTGTCTAGGTAGCAGAAGTCTTGAAGAGATTGGCAACTCTGTCTCTCTTTCCTTCTTCCTGCTCAGGGTGGAAAAAAGGACAGCAAGTGGTGGATATAAATTTGTATTTAAGCTGCAGACCAGCCCTGACTGGTACCTCTCTTTCCTAAAGGTGATGCAGGGAACGGATATTAGCAGCCATGACTTCCAAATATCTGTTTTTCCTGATATAAAAAAGAGAGCCTACAACCTGCACATTGCAGCATCTCACTCTTAGCATCATTTGCTATGGAAATTCACCCTTAACAAATATATGCTCAAGGACTTGGGGATGCTGGTGGATGAGAAGTTCAACATAAGCCAACAGTGCTCACTTGCAGCCCAGAAAACAAACCAGATTCTGGGTTGCATCAGGAGAAGTGGGGCCAGCAGGTCGAGGGAGGTGGTTCTGCCCTTCTACTCCACTCTGGTGGAATCCTACCTTGAGTACTGCATCCAGTTCTGGAGCCCCTATTACAAGAGGGATGTGGACATGCTGGAGTGTATCCAGAGAAGAGCCACGAGGATGATCAGAGGGTTGGAGCACCTCTCCTATGAGGACAGACTGAAAGAATTTGGGCTGTTCAATCTGGAGAAGAGGAGGTTCCCAGGTGACCTTATCGTGGTCTTCCAATATCTGAAGGGGGTCTACAAAAATGCTGAGGAGGTACTTTTTAGGATATCAGGTAGTGACAGGAGTAGGGGGAATGGAGCAAAGCTGGAGGTGGGGAGATTCAGACTGGACGTGAGGAAGAAGTTCTTCACTGTGAGAGTGGTGAGACCCTGGAATGGGTTGCCCAGGATGGTCGTTGAGGCCCCATCCCTGGAGGTGTTTAAGGCCAGGTTGGATGAGGCTTTAGCCTCATCTAGGGTAAGGTGTCCCTGCCCATGGCACAATGGGGGTTGTGGTCCCTGCCAACCCTGGTTGATTCCATGGTTCTATGATCCCTACTTGTCCTTTGCAGCAGTCGGGCAGGAGACTGGTGAGTTGCAACGCCTGCAATACCAGAGAGCTTCGTCCAAGTTCAAAGCTGCTCTCTCAGGATTCCTGGGGCTTCCTGTCAGTACCCCAAAGAAAACACCATGTTTTCCCTATCACAAACACTCTTGCTGCAGAACTGTGAGAGTCAAATCTCCTCATTACACTTCCATAGCTAGCCTATCTGTACTAGTATAGCAGGATAGAACATGCCTTAGGGAAGAACTACAGGTTATCTGCCATAGGTGGACATACATCCCTGCCTTGTGAGCTGTACTAGTTCAAGTCGGTATTTTTCAAAAGCTTGTTTCTAGAAATGACAAATAGGCACTGGAAATCTCTTAATATCATAAGGGCAACATGAATAGCTGACATTTGACATCTTTTTGCACTGAAACCAAACTTTACCGTTCTCTTGCTACTCCTCTGCCTGAGCTAGGTAAAAGAAGAAGAAGGGTTCAGAGAAAAAAGGGTTCAAAGAATGCCTTTTGTTTCTAAAGTAATAGCAGGGCTCTGTTTTCTAGGGGGTTGGATTAATTCATCCAAGTCCATGGGTTGTCATTTGTGAGGACATACAACTTAAGACTTTAATAGCAAAGGTTTCTTTCTGTACTTCAGGTAAAGAGATTGAAGGATTTCTCCTATAAAGTAGTGCTCTATAACTTGGAAAGAACTAACAAATCTTGGAAAGAACTAACAAATCTTTTGTGACCTGTGAATGTAATTTTATTGTGCAAAGAACTTCTCCTCTAAGGCTGTTTTCCTGATATATGTATCTATTTGCCATTCTCCATTGACATAAACCAATTTCTGTGGTTTGCCTGCCAATAACAGTACTTAACTTCTAACATGTAATAGTAAAGCCATTGATCTCCACTAGAAACAAGTTCTAAAGGAAACAGCTCTGATTTTCCCTGGGATGTACAACGTTCTGTTTTAAACACACTTTTGAATTGAAATATGCATTTAATATACTAGAGAATGAGAGTGATAAATGGGATATATGGGATAAGTAGGAATTTTTATTTCTGGCGTCAATGTTATTCTCCATCAATATCAAACAGGAGTTGTACATACTAATATCTTGCTTAATGTCTGAAAATAGTAAGACATAGCTAATAAGACGTGATACTTTGACAATCAGTGTGGAGTGGATACTGACTGGTGCTGGCATGTCCTAATGATGTTTTTTTCCCTTCTATCTCTTAATCTTCTTCCTAACACTCTCCATGCATGGCTGATTGACCAGAAACATTATACTAAAGGACTAGGTATCAGCACATATTTTATAATGATGTCAGAATCATCCCAGTGTCAGTATTGCTAACACACGAGAATCAGCATCAATTTCACAATGAAAAGAAATCTTAAATGTGAATGATCCAGTATGGAAATACACAACTCACGCATGCAAACAACCTCTGCCCTTCAAGTGACATGACAAATGCATTGTCCTAATGAGCACATTTTTTTTTTTTATGATAACTTAGATAAAACTGATTTCTGAAGGCATGACCATCCCTTTTCCCTCCTTTCTCCCAAAATCATAATAATTTTACAGTGCAAAGATGCACAACCTATCTTTAGAGCAGTGTTTTCTCTGTGTGTGTTAGACCACCAGAATTAAGCATGCACGTGTTAATGCCAAAAGTGTAAAATTTTAGCCCGTTGATTAAAGGTAATTTATGGAATTAAATGGAAAGAATGAATGATAATATTTATATTCAGTTCTCATTTACATCCAGGTAAACATAATTTCAATGTAATTGCTATTGATTTGCAGCCACGTTAACTGAAGTCCATGATACAAAATTAAGCTAGTGCTGTCCAATCTAGGACAGAATGTAAAAAACTCACAAATGCTGTCTGACACATCAAGCTTTTGTAAATATAAATACAGAATTGTAGCTTTTTTAAGCCAGTATGCCATCACCAGGAACTTTTGCAATGTTGTTGCAGAACTCAAACCTCAAGGTCAAACCCTATCTCCCTCAAGGTTTCCAGGCCACATTTTGTGCCACTGGCAATTTGAAACCATTCTTCTAACCATACTGTTCCTCTGTAAATGGAAGAAGTTGAAGGTAAATTACTTTTTTTTTTTTTTTAATAATTGTGATTGTGTCAACAGAAGATAAGCCTAATTCACAATAATGTTTATTAAGTAATTAGAATTACATAAAGTTTTGCAATCCAGGAGGAATGCACAGGGAGAAAATGCTTTATAAAGCCTTTGTGTTTGGTTTTGGGTTTTGTTTTTTTCTCTGTTTAGAAGGATACACACAAATTAGTCCTGTTGTGCTTCTAAAAAACTTAAAATACTGAGCAGCAAAGGTACTCTATTGTGGGAAGCTTTTGTGCTGTTCGTGGTAAGGAAGATTCTAGGGAGGTCAGTTTAGAAACTCTATGGTTCTGACACTGCCTGACCTAGCAGATTGAGAGGTAGACCAAATATAACACTGGACAGGCTCTCAACACATGTAAAGCTGCCTGTTTCTGCTACAAAGATACAAAACTGAGTTAGGGCAATCTGACTGGTAGCTCATCAGTTACTGAAAGCAAACTTTAAACTGTGTTTCCACCTTCTTATTTGCATTTGGAGAGTTTTAATGGCCTTCAATGCCTATTGAAATCCGAGGAAGCAGAAAAGCAGTTTGAATGGTAATTACCATTGACTTACTACCATTGATTAAAATATTGGAGAACATTAAAGGAAGACATTAGAAAAGGAAGTACTAATGTAACATCATGTTACAGCTCTCCTGGAGAGGTGACAGCTAGCGAAACACTTCTGTGAAGCACACAGCGCACAGCGCCACCGAAAACCGAGGTGAGTGCAGAAAGTGGTTGGTTGCTAAGTCTACTGTTTTTCCAGCAAGTCCTATTCTCCCCTCTGCTGGTTTGAGGCAAATTGGGATATTCTAAGAAGAGAAATTAGATCATTTGTTATGAAAGAATAGAAATAATAAAATCTGTATCATTCATTGGTTTGCTAAAAGAGGTAAAAAAGTATAAACAATTTGTCTCTTTTGCTTCTGAGCACTTGTTCTCTTCAGATCTCTTCTCTGCTCTAATCTCTCCACTAACCTTGGCTAACCAGGTAACACTTAAGCTTTGCTTGTGGTTTTCTGTCTGAGAGAGCGAGTGGAATTGAGCCTCTTATGGGCTGCTTTTGTTTGTTTGTGAGGGGAGTTTGGATTTCTGTATTATTTCTAAATCGTATATAGTTGTAAATACTTGTAAATATATTGTGTATATATGCTTGTAAATTTAGCTCTGCTGTAAATATAGGTTTATCTTACTTCCAAACCATCTTGGCTGGTCTGGTAAATTTCAGTTGGGGTCCCTTTAGGTTCTACCACATACCAAGCTGCTGTAGCAGTAAACCCTAACTGATATAAAGGAGACTTTTCCTTTCTCCTTACACTAGATGTCTGTGGTGGTGGTGGCTAACAAGCATGTTACCCACTTGCTATCTTTGAATGGAAAAGAATCATGTAAGTGTGACAGGAAAAGAAAGCTCTAAATGGGGGTTGTACTATTTGCTTTGGAAGTGTTGAAAAGTGTGTGGGTCACAGAAGAAGTAGAATTTCACCCTGGTGTGGTGTTTGGATGCAGTCTGGGTTTGCATCTTTGCACAGGATCTTAGTTGTGCTCCCAGGCACAGAAGTATGTGCAGGACCAATGTGCTAATGCCCTGACTATCCACTTCCTTCTCAGGCATTTCTGGGCAATAACTGATCCCCTCTGTTGCCTCTACCTCATACCACCACAACATACAACAAGGAGCTTAGAGGAAGGAGCATTAGAAGGAGATGAAGGATAGCTGAGGGAGTGAGCTTGTCACATTGCCATCAAAGCAGTAGCTTTGGCAAATGATTGTCTCAGTGAGGACATGCTATTGTCTTTGAACTAAGACTTGTTTGTTAGAACATAACCAGTGGTGGTACAAGGCCTTTCAACGAGACTTACAGCAAGAGTACTATAAACAGCCTCCAGAAACAGAGCTAAGAGGCATCAAAATCATACTCTGACTGTTATAGAATCTGGGTTGCCAGATAAAAGTTGAGCAGAAGCAGTGGAAGCAAGAACTGGGGAAGAAAATGAACATTAACTATTATTGTTGTCTCCCTGAGAGAAAGGGATGAGAGGAAATAATGCCAAAAGCACAAAAGAAACTGATAAAGGTTTACTCATCTTAGAAAATCCTACTCTTGAACAATTTTTGTTCTGTGAAATATAAATTAAGCCATCAGTACTTGAGGGGATTTTGCTTTCTGAATAAGTACAGATAGAAGTACATCCTACTTGGTGTCTGAAAACCTTAAAAAACCTGAGAAAACTTCAGATTATCCTAACTACATGAATAGGGCACTGTAGGAAATATTCTCCTTTATTGTTTGCTCAGTCATGGGTAAAATAGTGTAAATTTACTACTTTTATTAAGATAATATACACAGCAGTCAAAGTATTTGGAGTAGAAATTTAGCTAAAAATGGTAAAAAAAGAATTAGTCCAGCTTACACCTGCAGAGCATCTGTGTATCTGAGGAAAGTGTAAGAGAGGAACAAAATACTGCTAAATTGGTTTGTTCCTTTTGTTTTCAATTAATTCCCCTAACACTGCCTGTGCATGCTTTAGGCATTTTTTGTAAAGATTGGGTTTAAATTCACCATGTTGCTATACACTTAACTATGGGTTTATATTTCCACTCAAAGAATTCATGTGTAGGGTTGTTTTTGTCAAACTAAGTCCACAGAGGAATAAAAGGTATAGAAAGATCAGATAATAAGAGCATTTAGAAAACAATGATAAATCCTCCAACAACATAATTGATTATGTTGTAAAATTTAAATATCATTTGTGGTTGATCCTTTCCTCCTCCTTCTCAACCCACTGCACTCCAAAGACAGAATTCCCTCTGCAACTAGTCAGACATAAGTGGAGTAAATCTCTTGAGTGATCAACACTTACAGAGGTGCAGCAAGGCTTATTGTGAGGCATGCCAGAAAGCCAAATTTAAATTCCTGGATATAAACATTCTACTTAACATTTCTCACAAACACTGGGCCTACTGAGGAAAGACAGGACAGGATTTTGCTTCAGGATAAGCAGCAGCATAAGGAAGGCAAAAAAAGCCCACCAGTAGAAGTAAATGTGGTCTGAATACATCTATGCTGTTGATTGTTCTGCATAAGTGTGCTTTGGCAAAGACAGCAAAGAGCCCACATTCTGCTGCAGCGGGCATAACAGGGAAGATTGGTTGCCATAGGCATATCCTTTGAGGCTATCGGCCTAAAGGGGTATGAAATGTGATGATCAGGTTAATCCAACCACATGCAATTTATGAATTCTGGCTACCATGCGGAAGTTATTGCTTTGAAAAGGCTGCTGTTAGGGATTGGACTTCTCCATTTGTGGAGTGACCAGGAAGAATAGAGGGCAAACCTTCATAATCTGAGACAGATAAGCCATCAGGCTGACTGAAACCTGGGAAAACTAGCTGGCTTTAAACATCATTACCAGCAAAATCACTTTTCCTCCCTACAGGCTGTGCATGTGTGCATGTGCATGTGTTATTGACTCCGGATTTTAAACGTCCCTGAAGATATATCCAATGGTCTTAGAGTGCCCATGACTTGAAGATAATGTCAAACTTGTAAATGGCAATGGGAAAGCGCTGTGCTGGCCTAGAACAGAGAATCCGAGTGCTCCAGAATTTAATTTCCCTGAAGAAATAAATGCCTATGCCAAGGACATGCACTAAAAAAAAACCCATAGAAAATTAAAAGCAGTACACAAGTAATGAAAAAACTGGGAAACTACAAACTGAGTAGGCTGAGATCTGCGGCAGTAGCATGGAGCATGTTCATGTAGGAGTTGGGGATTTTGACTCTAAAGCCTGTGGCACTTCCCTTACTGGCATCAGCTAAAACAGGGCTCCTGGATGCTTATGGAGAGTTTTTGAATGGCACCCAGACTAAAAAAAAAAAAAAAAAAAAAAAAAAAAAAAGAAAAATAAAAGGTGTATGTTGTTCTTATGTCAGCAGTGGCTAACATATGAAAGTCTTGCTGAAAACAAGGTTGGAGAAGTGACTGACCTGGCCCAAGGGAAAGCATCTTTTAAAGAACTGTGAGAGGACATCTATTAACTGCATATATGGTTCTGCCATCATTGATCTAACTTTTCATGTATACCTTACCAGTAAAAGAGTAGTCTGCTATTAACAGTGACTATGAAGTTTTTCTTTGATCTCTGACCTTGGAGGCAGACAGATGTCATTGAGACCAACATTCCTACTTTGCAACACAGATCTGAATGGGTTAAAACCACAACTCCATGAGATCGAGTCGTATAGTACTGAATGTTATTTCCTAATCATGACTGTTTTAAAAGAACAAAATCCAGCGCTATAAAATTACTTTATCTTGAGTCTAGTAAATCTTATTATGGTTACAGAAGTGATTTTCTCAACACAAAATGCTACTTGACTCTATTCCTCCCAGTATTTATTGCCCAAAGGAGTAATTGAAGTTGCTTCAAAAGAAAGTAGATAAAGAGATTTTGAAGAAATGAAGTACAAAAAGAGTAAGAGCTAATGGCTATTAATTATTTCCTCTTCATGTACATAATACACCACTTTTAGATGCACTTACTTGTAAAGTTATTACGCATTTTTATGAAAGTGTCAAGCTGTTCACCAAGCCAATGCAAAACATTTAAAGCAGTACTAAGTGTAAAACCAAACGAATTAATTGTTTTTTTCATGGAGTTTCTTTGTTTGTTTCCTTGCATTTTACTCCCAAGAGAAAGTAAAAATGAAAACCAGAGGCCTGTTCCTGCCAATTTTTGCACAACTGAACCATCCCATCAATTTCAACAGAATGGGGGAAATGTCTAAGAATTACCCACATGGGAAAAGCTTAAGGATGTCAGCTACCATGATTGATTGCAATGCTTTGATTTCAAGATATAAAAAGATCAATTTCAGTTTTATTGTTGTGTCTTGTACCTAAAGTAGACTGGGCCAGATTCCCTGTCGCTTTGCATACAGTATAAACATTAACACTCAGTGTAACAATTTGCATCCAGCCTGAAGGCAATGTCAGTGGCCAAATGAAGAAGCTGACCAAGAATACAACTCTGGCTGCTACATTTCATTGATAAGAAATAATAGGTCAATTAATTTTTTAGGGATAGCCATTCTTTTTTACCTTTTTTTTTTTTTTTTTTTTTTTTTTTGGTGGGAAATCAAGGTATTATTTGGAAACACTGGACTGAAAGTGTGTAGAGTTCTTTCTCACTTCTCTCAGAGTCAAAATCTGGTTTCCTGAACAGCAGGATAATTACCTTGCTGCAAGTGGCATCCATGTCTCTCTGTTCAGATCCTGTGATAAAATAAAGGTAGAGATCATGGTTTTCTGTATTTTACTGCCCAGGTACAAAGGCTGGTTCACCAGCAGTACATTTCAAGTTCTTAGTCCTTCACACACAGCCTTGGAAATCACTCTTTCAGTGTGAGACATGAGAAAGAAAGAACCTTTGCTTTTAAAAATTCTAATTAGAAATAACGGTGACAATTCCTATGAAGTCAATAGTTTGTAAATGCTTTATTCTTTTTTTTCCTTAAGGACCTCAAGAGAATGTTAAAGCAAGATTAGAGAAACCAGGGGAAGTTGTTTCCACCAGCTTGGTGTCATCTATGAACTTGTTGATGACACACTGCATATCTCCATCAAGATCGTCAATAAAGATGTTAAACAGAAGTGGTCCCAACACTGAGCCCTGGTGGACACCACTTGTGACCAGCTGAATTTAAGTCCATTGACCACCACTCTTTGGGCCCTTTCATCCATCCAGTGCTGTATCCAGCAGACCTGTGCTCGTCTAAGCCCTGAGCAGCCGGTTTGTCCAGGAGAATCTGTGGGGAACAGCGTCAAAGGCTTTTCAAAAGTCTAAGTAGACAATATCCACAGCCTTTCCCTAACCCAGCAACCGGCTCATCTTGTCATAGAAGGAGATCGCGGTTGTCAGGCAGGACCCACTCTTCATAAATCCCACGCTGACTGGACCTGGTTCTTCATAGACGGTAACAGTCCCATAAGACCATTCCCATTGATCTTGGGTTGTTTCTTTTAGCACACAACTTCTGGATCTGTAGTAATCTGACACACTTTCTTTAACTGTGAGGAAAATCTGTCTTTTTCAACCAGAACAGCACTGATTGATTCCTTGCTTACAGATGGATTTTTTTCATGGGCCCTTATTCACTGGTGTTTCAGAAACCTATTGGTTAGTTGCATTCCCACAGGTGAAATAAACTGATGACAGAGGAGAAAACTACCACATTTACTGAAATGCCACAGATGAACTGCTATTCCTTTAGGTAACCTTATTTTTTTATTATTTTCCAAGAAATGTGCTATATTTCTAAAGAGACCAATCTCAGGGAAGCTGAACATTCTGCCTTTATAAAGAAAAATGAGATAATATGGGGGTGGGGAAAGAGGAGAAATAGTTCCAGTTATTCTGAAAGTTTTTATTCTTTCCTCATAACATCTTATTTTTAAAGTACCCAAAGTTCATTGCTGAAGTTTTGTTTTTTTTTTTTCCTGAAAGACCTTTAGTCTTAACTCATAATTCAAGTGAGTTGTCCAGAGAGGTCATCAGGCCCATTCGAGTGAGTGATGACATTTAGCAAAATCTTGCAGGATGAAAAATGAAAACTCCAGTTCTATAAGCTGCCTCACACCAGCAGGTGTGCCCACGTCTAGACTGTCTTTCAGAATGGACACAGGATTTCATTCTGGTGCTGACATTTGGGATAAATAGGTAATTTTTTCTAATGCCCTATCATACTGTCTGTGCTTTGACGTATGTTCATGTGCATGGAGAAGAGCATGGAAGGCCTGAGTCTATATATGAGCCGAAGAAAGTGAGTAGTTGTCCAGTCTGAGCTCTGTTCCTTTGAGGAAAAGGTTTTTACACTTTTGCTCTTTCCAGTCAAATTGCTTTGCCATTATCTGTATCTCTAATTTTCTTGCAGGTTTCCCCTGGGAACAGAGAAAGTAATGGACATATTAGAGGGATCAGGTAACTGTGAGTACAAATTATTGAGAGTCTAATTCTGGGGCATGCACAGAATCTACAACCTTTTCTAAAGTAAGAATCACAGTCCGTTGATGCAGATATTGGCTATAGCAAAACAGAGACTCATCCAGGCTATTGCTAACATTGACAGAATTTTTAGACCTAAATTCAGAAGAGACCTAACCTCCAAAATTGAGACTCCCAAAGCACACTGTCAGTTGTGTATCCTGACAGATATTTATATATTAATTTATGTGTCTCGGTGTCCACCATCGCAAATACAACTGTCAATTTTGGCACTCTTGAATTTGGAGCAAGGCTTCTTAGCACAATCTTGGCAGGGAAATAGCTGTGTTCATAAATGTAAGATCCACACAACTAGAAAAAGATTTGGTATAAGTAATCTAGTAGTCAGCGAATAAGCCACAAAACTCAGAATTGTTAACTAGCCTTAATTTGAACAGTATTCAGATATGTTTCATGTCCACTTCTGCAGGTGGTGAAGAGTCTACTCTCTTTTTTTAGAGTTCATGGTGCCCTAATTGGAACAACAATACAAATTACAGGACAAAAAAATTCTGGGGCTTGAGGGTTACCTAGGTTTGGTTGCACCACTGGTGAGTTCTGGAGGGTAAGAGTAGCACTAATGCAATAATAATAATAATAATAATAAATAACAACAACAACAACAACAACGTGATTTTAACATAATTGTTTGTTTCAGATATAGCTGAGTTGTTGTCTTCTGCATACGTCTGGTCCTCAATTTAAAATCAGTGGACCAGTGTATTATGCCATCAAATGTGTCAATAGATGTGAGATGCTGAGCATGGTTAAGTAAACAATTACACAGTCTGAAGGAAAAAAGGAATGGATATCAGAAATAGCAAAAAAATATTTAACAGGACAGCAAGGACACCAAACTGCTGTGTTTTAACCTCAGCTAGCAACTAAACACCATGCAGCTGCTTGCTTTTCTATCTTGCCACAGTGGGATGGGTAGGAGAGTAAAAAAACCTCAAACCCTAAATCTCAAAAAAATAAGAATAATGACTAAAGTAAAATATAATAACAATAATGTAAAGCAGGATTAACGTATCAAAAGAAATATAACAAAAACTAAAATCCAGGGAAAGACAAGTTACATACAATGCAATTGCTCACTGTGTGCTGATGGAAGCCCAAACAGTCCTTGAGCAGTGCAATCTGTAGCTCTCAGCACACCCCTCCCAGTTTATGCACTGAGAGTGATGTTCTGTGCTATGGAATATTCCTTTGACTAGTTTGGGGCAGCTATCCTGGCTTTGCTTCCTCCTAGTTTCTTGTGCATCACCTTGCTAGCAGAGCATTGGAACAACAGCTACAACAAAACCATCAGTGTGTTATCAACATTATCCTCATACTGAACTTGAAATACAACACAATACTAACCACTAGTGAGAAAATTGACTCTATTTCAGCTGACACCAGGACACAAACAAACATTGTGAGGATAAAACTCTAGTACAGATTGTACATACATGTATGACAGGCTCTATTTTTTTATTTTTAGGGTTACCAACATGCAAATTACTCTAAGTATCAGATATAAAAACATACAGAAGGATTAGTGTTTTAGTTTGCCGTGTAAAAATACTGAGAGGTTGGAGATGTGACTGAGATTAAGGCAGCTCTAAGTACAAGGTGTCAGGATATATATTTTCAGTAGATGGGCAGCTAAGGTGTATTGAGTCTTGAGGGCAATGCTGACTTCTAATGCTAACAAGTGTATTATCATAGCCTGAGTTATGAGGACTAGTGAATTACGGTACACAGTGTGTGTGAAGTTGAAGAGAGCCTTTCCCCCTTGTAGGAATCTCTCTTGTCTATTTCCAAATCAAGACATTAGACCTGGACATTTTCTTGTTCCTTTCTCTTTCTTCTTCCTGTTAGAGACTGTAACGTGAGGTGATAGTTGTGAGTGTTTACTCCTTCTCCTTCATTTCCCTGTGACCCAGATGCTTTTTACCCAGCAAATTAAGATAACACAGTATTGCTGGAGTTTAAACCCTAAAAGGTCAATTTTTTTTTATTTGGTTCTTTTATTATCGCCTGAAATTGTACCTCCTGCACTCTTTTTCGGTTGTTCCTTTCCCATCTCTAAGCTGAATTCTTTTATGTCTCCCTACAAGTTCACTTTTTTTCCTCCTTTCTTCTGTTTCACTGTTTCCTTCCCCTTCTTTGTTCCATAGCCCTCGCCTAAGTTTCCAACCCCTAAACCCTCTTCTGTTTTCATTCTGTCTTCTCCCTTCCTGTCTCTCTCTCTCATACCTTTTCCAATTTTCCTCTAATGCCCTTAAATTCTCTTTTGGCAGCCTTTGTCTAGTTGTGGTTGCCACAATATGAGGGGGAACTGGTCATCCACCTATTGCACTTCAGGCTCTTACATATTCAAACGTGGCCTCACCAGGTTCATCAAGCTATTCTCTGCAGAGAGACACATTTCACCAGCACAACACATCAATATTTACTGATACAGAAAAGTACTCTGTGGGAGTGGAGGCAGCCTAGGAGCAGTTCTTCCAGTGGTAGGTTACCAATAATGAATGATGATCGCTTTTAGTTCTAGAATTAAAGAAGCTTTGATGGATAAATTCTCATTTGCCACCCTGTTTCTTGTATTGCTGACTTCACGGAGTCATGGTAATGATTGGTGTAATAAACCAATAATTGGACTATTTAAACTTGAAGATTGATCTCCTGTCATCATGGCCAAAAAAATAAATACCGTGTAACACGGGGTCTTTTCCCCATTGATTCTTTTTCTAAACATGTCAATTTACATCACCAGGTTTTAAGACAACATTGATTTAAGCAAGTAAACAGATGTAGAAATATTAGTGAGGGTGCAATTAGAACGGTTTTACTTCTTTTTCAAGATTGAGTTAAGATACCACAGTGACAGTACATTTTTTTCCAGTTGATAACCAAATACTGCCTTAGGGAATGTGTCCTCTTATGACATTTATCCCATCCTACTTAAACAGAGATGGGTGGATTTATTGCAGTTCATTTCATAGCAGACGCACTGTTATTGCTGAACACAGACTTACATCCAAAGTAGGACATTTCCTGGTTGGATTTCAAAAGCTATGACAACAATTTCCCTGAATCACTTAATTAGATACTATCTGTGAAACATTTATAAATGCAATTGCCTCCTAACAATATATTATCTTTTCACTCCACTATTCTCAACTTAATTTGGTGTATCAGTCTGCCTATAAATATAAAGATTGAGGTCTTGCCATCACTCGAAATGAAACAGATTTATTTGTGCCACAGTAATCACTTTGCCCCACTGATGACCTCCACCTTGGTTCCTAGGCTGAACTTGTGATTCGATTTCTTTCCCAACCGGGATCCTCATTCATCTCATCGGGTTGCTCTAAGCATTATGTGCAGGGGGAGTGTTATATTCTTTTTGACTGCAGACTGGACTAAAGTAGCAATTGTCTGTAGTATTCACCTAGGGCGTTATGAGGGATGAAAATCAGACTTCATCTAAATGGGAAGACAAGCCTTCCTAAAATTCCCACTCTTCACAGCAAAATACTGTGACATTTACAATGAAGGGAACAGTTATAGAATGACAGTTAAATTTATTAGGAGTGTGCAGAATAGAACATTAACTAGTGAAATTAATTGTGGATAACAAACTTACTGGAAAGTGGGTTTCAATTTATTAAAAGTTTGACATTGACACAGAGTTTGCATATACACATACATCCTAAGTGACAGATCTGGAAAAAAAAAAAAAGAAACAACTCTCCTTTCTCAAGTAAACACCCATCTTGTAGAAGGAAGAGGTATTGAAGTCTATCACCTTTTCCGTGCATGAGGATGGTGTGAGCATATAAAGGTTTACACCTAGCTATGTAGAGACTCTGTCTTTATTTTTAGTAATGTACCTTGTGTTACTGTCAGGCTTTACCAACCTGATAGCTTTCTATGATGGTGTGACCAGCTGAGTAGATGAGTAGATGAGAGGAGAGCAGTTGATGTTGTCTACCTTGACTTTGAAAAGGTTTTTAACTCTGTCTCCTATAACATTGTAATAAATAAGCTTAGAAAGTGGAGGTTAGATGAGTGGATAGTGAGGTGGGTTGAGAACCAGCTGAATGACAGAGCACAAAGGGTTGTGATCAACAGGGTCTAGTTAGAGACCTGTAGCTAGTGGTGTTCTCCAGATGTCAGTACTGAGTCCAATCTGTTCAATTATCTTCTATAATCTGGACAGAGTGCACTTGCACTAAGTCTGTTGATGATGCAAAACTGGCAGGAGTGGCTGACACACCAGAAGGCTGTCCTGCTGTTCAGTGGTCAGGTCTGGTGACCTGATCAGGCTGAAGAGTTGGACAGAGGTGAAGTTCATGAAGTTCAATGAGGACAAATGAAGTATCTTGTACCTGGAGAGAAATAACCCCATGCACCAGTAGAGGTTGGGTGTTGACCTGATGGAAAGCAACACTACAGAGAAGGACTTGGCAGTGCTGGTGGACAAGAAGTTCACCATGAGCCTGCAATACACAAATTGTGGCCAAGAAGGCCACCAATATTCTTGGGTGCATTACAAAGAATGTGTCCAGCAATCTGAGGGAAATTCTCCTCCCCTTCTAGTCTACACTGGTGAGACCAGACTATCGTGTGTAATTCTGGGTTCCCTAGTTCAAGAAAGATAGGGAGAGATTCCAACAGAGGGACACAAAGGTGATTAAGGGACTGGAACGTCTCTCTCAGTAGAAGCTGAGACACCTGAGTATCTCTATCCTGGAACAGAGAAGACTGAAGTGAAATCTTTTCAATGCATATAAATATCTAAAGGGTGTGGGACAAGAGAACAGGGCCTGGATTTTATCAGTGATAGACAAGAGGGAAATTGGTACAAACTAGAACACAGGAGATTCCACTTAGACACAAGGAAAACTTTTCTTGTGAGTGTGCCAGAGCACTAGAACAGGATTCCCAAAGAGGTTGTGCAGTTTCCTTCTGTGGAGATTTGCAAAGTTCACCTGGGAATGTTTCTGTGCAACCTGCTCTAGGTAAACCTGGACGTACCACAGTATCTCCATGTTCTTTTTGTAGTGAGTGGACCAAAACTGAACACAGTATTTAAGGTCTGACCTCACCAGTGCTGACCACAGGGACACGATCACTTCCCTACTCCTGCTGTCCACACCATGGCCAGGATGTTTTTTGTCTTCTTAATCACCTGTGCACACCACTGGCTCATTTTTGGCTGGCTCCCAACCAGCATCCCCAGGTCCTTTTCTGCTAGGTAGCTTTCCAGCCACTCTTTCCCAAGCCTGTAGTGTTGCATGGATTGTTGTGACCGAAATGCAGGACCTGGTATTTGGCCTTGTTGAACATTGTACTATTGACTTCAGTCCACCAATCCAGTCTGCCCAGACCCTTCTGAAGAGACTTTCTACCCTCAAGCAAATAAATTTTCCTTCTTAACTTGACGTCTTTTACTAGACTAGTAGCATCAAGGCCTCTCACCATCAACATACATTCTGTCAACCATTCAAACCACTGAAGTCTGACTTCCATTTCAAATGAAGTCCACAAGTAGCCTGGAGAAATCATGATACAGTATTGGGTTACTGTTCTTACTTCAACTGCATTTCAGAATGGCCCAATATGACTCTTTGGAAAATTGCTAGAGGACAGTCTGTAAGTATTTTACATTGCTGCCTATGTTTTTCAAAAGTAGCTGACTTCCCAAGGATGTAGAAGTGTTCTCTGGTGACTTGGGATGTACAGGAACTCAAGATGTTATGGAAAATCTCTAAACTGATGAAGCCAGACAACCCATTTTCAGGTAGCTCTTAATTTATTATACAATACAGGAAGCCTAGAAAACAAGCAAGGTCTGTCATGAATGACACAGTTGCAAGTCTTCAATGGTTCTTCTGGGAACTTTATTTAAGCTTCTCTAGACATTAGCTCTGTATTCCAGTACTATTTTCTTGCTGTAGAAATACCAGAGAGTGTCAATGCAAAACTTATCTGCTGACATACAGAAAGACCAGAAAAGTATTGCACTGTATCATACATAGCTCATCCTAATTAAATTGACTGAGATTTTTAAAGTTCTCTTGACAGACTGTACCAGCTCTTGTTCCTTGTCAACAGTTATGTTTAACTACCCAATAAATATATCTTCCTTCCTAAGAAATAGCACTTTGTGTTACTTTTTGTTACTTTGCTTCCAGTGGTCATTTTCTCTCTGAAAATTTCCATTTAAAGTGGAAGAGTAACACAAGTCATGTTTCCTTAAGCAAGACTTTGCAACTGTGGTTTTTACTCCTCTGGAGTTTCCTTTTAAAGATGAACACTTTTTGGGTCAGATCACAAAGAATTTGATCTTTTAAAATATCTGTTCTATGACCTTGAACACCTATGTATGTATGAAATTATGATGATACACATACTTATATTTACAGAAGAAGAGAATTTAGAATCAAAGACAATTCTGTGTATGCATAGATGTATTACATATATGCCTCTTATATAGAGAGAGAGATGGGGCTCGTATGACTAGAAGCTGAAATAGTAACTGCGACATTTGGATATTTGATATATTAGAAGCATTTCTTGTTTGCTTTATATGTTATGTAAGTCAGTGTTTCCGGGGTAAAAAAGGCTAAAGGAAAATGACATCTTGATTAGAAAGTAGTGCTGGACAGTTGAAAGAATCCTTTCTTGTACATGTAAATCAACGAAAATAAAATCACATTTGCTCAGCAGACAGCATCTGCTCAGAAAGGTGGTGGAAAGACTATGCAACAGAGCACCTCCTGGGCAGCCCAAGGATGTGTACTGGAGTCTGAACAGGTAAGAAGGCAAAGAGTGGTGGAGGCCACACTGATGGTGACCTCCTGAAAGGTGCAACAAAGATAAGAGTGTTGTCAATGACCCACCTGATGTGTCAGCTCTGCTCACCAGATAGCACACCTGGAAGTCACATATATTTTAATATGACTAGGGTGTGGGCCAGGAAGAAGCTGGGATTAAAAGAACTGGCTAAAAGACAGACACTGAGATACAGCACATAGAGAGGGACAACACCACCATGAACACCCTGCCTGGAAGCATTATCCCAGGAGCCCTCTCTCCACCACCACCACCAAAGGATGACCATGCCGTGCCCTAAGTTTTGCCTGCTGTAAGAAAAGAACTCCTGGAGCAGAGAACTCCACTGAGAAATACTACATGTTGGAGGCTGCTCAGAGAAGGAAAAATCATCATGGATACTCTCACCCTCCTCCAGTTAAGAACAGCACGAGCTGACAAGGACAAACCCTGGGGCATCTCTCCCTCTCTCTCATCTCTTCCAAGCCAAAATGTCAGCACCCTTCCTCAGACCTCCTCCAGTAAAAGTATCTTGGGGGGAGTGATAATTCCTTTCTTACTCTTCTCCTCTCTTTCTCCAATAGTTTATCTTTCTCTCTCTCCCTCTCTCTTTCTCTGTTCTGTTTGCTTTATCCTGTAATAAATAACCTCACTTTTGATATTGCCTTAATTTCACACAAGTGGATGATTTTTAAAGAACTTACTCTCTCTCCTTCTCTAGACTGAGACAACAGAGGATAAAGTTTAAAGCTAAGCACTTTTTTGGTGTGACCTCATTGTCATACATAAAACCAGAAAAAATGAGATATACAGTGTCGTCTCCGAGAATTTGCATGAATGAAACAAACAAGGCACTACAGAAATAATAGGAATGTTTTCTGAAAAGGGAGATGTTGCAGCTGAAAGGTGTCAGTCTTTTGGCTCCAACAACAATACAGAACATTAAGTAAGATGTGTTTCTTACTATAAAGGTTCACTCACATACATTTGGCTAACTACTGGGCAACTACTTTGGTTAACAGTTGTGGGGTTTTATCATAATCATCTACTGCTCAAACAACAGTATTATCACCATTAGCAAAAACATACTGTGGGGGTGTTTTGTGCATCAGTTTACTCTTAAATCAATTCACTGTGACTTTGGCATCATTTTGAAAAAGAGCAGACACTGGAATAGCAGGCAAAATGTGGGCCTGTTGCTGAAAGAGGTGTGTGATACAGTGCCAGTGGATACAGACTACAAATACCTTCTTTGCTTCAGTCTTTACCAACCCTCAGAAACACCACTCTCTGGAGGTAAGGAAGTAATCCTGGAGGAAGGAAGACTCTTCCTTAGCCAAGGAGGACTGGGTTAGTGATCACTTAGACAAATTAGACATCCACAAATCCATGGACCCCAGTGGTCTCTTCCAACCCCTATCATTCTGTGACTCCATGATTCTCTGAGAAGTCACAGGTATGAAATTTAAAAAAAAAAAAAAAAAAAAAAAAAAAAAGTTGCAGCAGCAGTCATGAAAAGGTTGCATGAACATTCTGCAAATTATCCTTGGGTGACAAGAATATGCCCATCCCATCACCCACTACATAGGCAGTCCAGTTTAGTTACTCAGAAAGCGTCATTTGGGTTGCAGGGACTTGAGTAAATTAACCTTAGTTATTGGAGACACAATGTTAGTTCTTTTATTTCTCCCAGTTATTTTTTCATTAGTCTTTTCCCCCTAATGCTTTAATCACAGCACAAATGTCTATTCATAGATTTTATGACTGAAGGAAACATAACAAACTAAGTTTCCTGTTATGAATTATCTTGATGTTTTCTGTATACCCTTTTCATGCAAAATATTTTTGAAGTTGCCTTAAAATTCAGTAAAATTACCCTCTACTTACTGACTGAGGCTTAAAAAAAAACAATGTTTAAAAGAGTCTTTGAATATTTACTGTTCTTATGGGACCTAATTAAGAAAATGTAAATTTTATTCTTGTAACCCTTTTTCAAAATGATGATAAATAAAATCACTGCTACCAATCCCAGACTGTTGGTCTGTGAAATAGAAACTGTGTTTTGGGTACTGTTATGTATGTACATGCATTTGTCTGCACACAGCTATGTTTATTGCTAAATTTGGAATCTTCATGTTCACAAATAATCTTTGTAGGTTTAGCTAAGAAAGTACATTTGTTCTTGGGGGACTAATTTTAAGTTAAATATTAGAATATATTCCATTGCATTTATTTCTGTCTTTTCATACCAGTTCTCATCATATATTTAAAATAACTTTAGAAGTCACTGCAGAAATAAACTATAAATCAAACTGTAGATTAATTTCTAGAGCCTTTTTTCTACCCTTTATTGTGCCGGTCAGACAGACATCCTCTTTTCCTTCCAGCCTAAACTACCTAGGCGCACATTCAAGAGGCATTGCAGAAGAGTGCTGCTGTCTGATGGTCTGCTCTGAGCCTCTTCTCATTTCATTTGCCAATATGTGAACACATTAAAGGCTTCTCCTTTTTTGATATGTGAGCATTGCCCTGGGATATGCTGGTAACATAATTTTCTCTCAGCAGATAATGATTTCCCTTCCTCTACATTGTCCTGAGCAGGGATTTGTGGGGAAGGGAAAGGCTTGTCCTACTGCCTTTAAAACCCAGTTTTCTGGGACCTGTGAGGTATCTTTTATCAGAAGGGAAATATTGTAAGCCTGCTGGATATACTCTAAAACCTCTTTCCTGTCTTTCAAGGACCTCCAACCCATACAACCTCTCTTCCCAAACTCAATTTTGGCATTCTTTTGGCACTTATTTTTCTGCAATCTTCCTATTCCTTCATTAAATGTTTCATCATTCACTGGAGACTGTGAAAATAAGCACACAAGTTTTACAATCTTCCAGACAGTGAGAATCTTATGGTAATTAAAGACATCAAAGCAAGGTAGTAGTGAAGACAGCAAGAAGGCAAGAGTTCACAGCAGAAGCCTTGAGTGACTTTTCAAAAACAGCCTGAATAAATTCATTTCCATCAAGGAATCTGGGTGACGATTTGCATACCATAGCCTGCAATCTTAGGCATACCTCGATATGAGAGACATGCTTGAGTACTTTTCTATAGCTACCACTCCCAAAATGGCATGAGCAGCTGAATGGCATTGCAGAAACTGTGTGCCACTGTGAAATACTTCCCCTTGTCAGGTTATGAATTCTTTAAACTGACATTTAAATTGCATCCAAGAACAATTTTTCCTAGCTCTAGTTCAGACAGCCTCTTGAAGAGGTATCAGTTGGACAGGCCTGCACTGACCTCCCATAAAAGCTAAATCCCTTCTGTTTGGTGCAACTTTTGGAAGAAAAGAGAGAGAAAAAGAGGCCAAGTCTGTAAAATGTAACCAAGAGATTTCAGAGTGCCCCCCTGATAAAATGCAGTAACCAAGAACAAGCAAACTATTTGCTCCTGTCTAGGCATAGTCTGGCTTTCCCCAAAAAAGTGATGGGGTGAAAGTGGTAATAAATGTCCTCAGGAGTACAAAATGGTACTCTAAAGAGAACTAGCATGATGCATGCCTTAATTGCAACTGCCTGCAAGTATTTTACCTCTTATTTTTCAGTTTTATTAATCAATTTATTGGAAAAAAAGATTGCATGACTGTGAGGTCCAGTTAGCAACCTCAATGTTTTGTTATAACTCAGACTATGAAAGAGTATAAAACAAGTCAGGAACTATTTGCCTTCTTGTTGCCTGAAAATTGTGTTTTCTGCAGCCTGCGTGTTTTGCAGACATGCAGTGAAGAAGCAGTAAAACCTGTGTCTCTGATCTCACTGTGGCAGTACAGTAACTGAACCTCATATATTCACTTGCTGAGGAAATAAGCTGCTGTTATTCATGGAAGGACCAAAGATTTATGTGTCTCGTCTCTGCTGCGTCCATCGATTCCAGCTCATGGCTTCAACAGCTGCATCAGTTAGAACCCTTTGAAATGGCCAGCTGGAGGCAGCAGGTATTCCCAAGTTCAATCAGAAAGAAGCCAATCACAGGCATTTTGGATCTCTAAAGTCAGTGTGACTTCCTCAGCCTACGTTGTGCTGCTAAACCGTTTAATTTGTGAATAGGACATAGCTGATCCTCCCTGGCTAACTATACTATGCTATACTACACACACTACTGTACTATACTACACACTAACTATTTAGTCCATCGAGGAATCAGGTATCTCACAGGAAGCTGCAAGTGAACTTGCAGATAGATGCCACCTACGGTATGATCTAAGTTCTACTATCTAATTCTGGTCAAGCTATGCCATTTGAAAAGAGAACAGAAACAATTCAGCTAGCAAAAATCAAGGTTTTTACAGAAGACTCCATTGTCTGCATTCCCATTTTTATGCTGATGATTTGATAATCGGCTTTTTGTTCTGAAACACTTTCTCATGCAAAAATGAGCAATTGATCATTTTTGTTCCCATTGTACACTGACATTTATTGGAACCTTTAATATGCAGTTTCCATGAATAGTATTATAACCAGACGAAGGGAATAGCTGACTTGAACTTCTAGGTCACTAATTCTTCACAGATTAGCATTGTCAGCACTCATATATGAAAGGGGAGATCTATCAGAATGGATGCGAGGGGTTTCACTCCTGCTTTGTAAATCATGCAGGAAATCACAGTGTAAACTAAGCCTCTGCCTGTCACAAAAGTTAAAATATCACAAGCAGGGTAGTAACTCTCCAGTTAAATTGACTTTTTGTTGCCGTTGATCAAATTTCTTATAATCCTTCCCACTTGTTTTGTGTAGTGCTACCTTAGTGATGAAAGGCATTGGGGTTTATTAAAAGAACATAAAATTAGGACAGAACAAAATAAAACAACCCAGAAATTCATGAGTAGGGAAAAGCCTTTCCATCTGATCTTGTTGGTGAAGGTAGTTCCTGTGGTAGTCTTGTGCGTTCACTCCAGGAGTGACCCTAGGTACTCCACTGGACACCAACAAACTGAGCAGAAGTAGAAAGCACTTTGGAGTTTCTTTTCTAGGAAACAAAAGACTATGTCCATCAGTTTGCCAACAATCTGGGTTTCCTATTATGTATATTTAAAAAAAAAAAATCCTTCTCATAGAATCATAGAATGGTAAGGTTGGAAGGGACCTCAAGGATGATCTAGTTCCTTCCTCACTAGAAGAAAAAGGAAGTTTTTATTTCATATTTCTGTTATAGTGATAAAAACTTGGCAATATCAAGTGGAGCAGTGGTGGATTCTGTAAATGTGAGTATGGTTGTTTGTTTTGAATGGGGTTTTTTTGGGTTTTTTTCCTTAAGTTAAGTGATCCCTCTTAATTCCCATGGTTGCAGACTTGCCTCCTTACAGTATTCTCCCCTCAGTATTTCTTCAGGGTGGGATCTTTATATTGGGCAGAGACACAGTGCTCCAGACTTTAGACTAACATATTTTTTTGAGGCTACCTCTTATAGCTGTGTATTTTTTTTATACGTGATAGAAAGCATTTTCACCTTCTGAGAGGTTTTATTCCTCTCATCTCAGAGACAATAATGCATTTACTTACACTGAAGCAGTTGAATCAGGCTGAAATCCAGTTAGAATTTGTCATTAAAAAAAAAGAAAAAAATATTTAAAAATATCCATGAATTCTCTTCATCCATTATCACAGGGACTGTAGCCTCTCACTCAGCAGATCCTACCTAAGTACTGCCAGACATAACCCGATTTTGCTTTAAAGAAACTCTCAAATGCTGATTGTCAGCATTTATGCCTTGTAGTTTTAGTAATTTATAGTAAGATTGATAAAAGAAGGCAAAGAAGAGGTGACAGAAAAATCTTGGTTGTTTAAACCAGCCAGGAAAGGCTTGGAGGAGAGACAATTTCCTTCTGTGAATAAGATCTGAGTAAATAAAAGAACACAGATCACTGAATAAGCTTCCCCTTGGGAGGAAGAAAAGCTCTTTAAGCACAATAACTGGCTCTGAATAAATTCAGACTGGAAATCATAAGTCTCCTACCACTAGGGCAGGGATATTCTAGAATAACTTTACAGCTGGACTTGAAGGAGTAAGTGAGCCTTCCTAGGACAGAGCTAGACTTTAGGGAGGTATTAACTATTTCGTGGTTAGCAATGATCCAGGGACTGGCATTAACCAGGGTCCTTCCAATCCCATGTTCTTAGGCATAGTGCCCTAAGATAAGAGCTGTCTCTAAGTTTCTCATTTAGTACTTTTAGGACAGAATAGTCAGTACCAAAGTATAACTGTTAAGTCTAAAGCACTCTCAGTGTAAAGTAAGACAGGAGATGTGCCACACATCCTCCTATTAATGTTAATTTTAGAGAGATATTACTGATTTTGATGGAATCCCTCCTAGCCTGAGCATGTATGATTAACAAAAATGGTACTAAATAGTTTTACTTTAAAAAAAAACAACAACAAAACCAAAAAAAATGGAAGGGAGATAATGGAAGAAACAGGATCTAAGTTCTCTCATTTTTAATAGCTGTCTTCTTTTTTAAGTTTCCTGAATAGCTTCCCACTATTTCTGTCTTAGACTCCTCCCAAGTGCCTCTTGAAAAGTCAGGGACATATGGCCCAATCAATGTTTAAAATATAATTGGTCCTGTATTATATGCTTGTAGCTCTAGCTGCAATGATGGAATGACATTTCAGAGTGTCTTTTGATTCTGTGCTGTTATGTCTTGTCTTGATGATCCATTGATATGGTTTGCTACTGTTTGAATGGTTTAGTAAATGCCTTTCAGCCTGTGTTGTACTGGCACATCACTCATTACAGACACTTCAGGAGCCGTTAGCCCTGCAAACAGGGTTTGAGTAATGAAGACCCTTCTTTTTCTGGTGTGAATGCAGAGAATGGGAAATCATTATTCAGGCTCTTGTTGCCGCAAGAAGGTGGTACTTGAATTGCTTATAATCACAAGAGCAATTAGACAAGAAGCTTATTACTTAGTTTTGTCTTACAACTCGGGTTTCAACGGCTGTGGTTAAAGCTGTCACCTGGCGCAACAAACTGCACTGCAGAAAAGGTAATAATTTCACAGTTACCATCTGATAAAAAGAGTTAATGGGCTGTTACATAGTTTGTCAAGCCCAGTTTTCGTCCTAAAGGTCACAGAGACCTCTGTACTAAAGTCTTTCCTGGGTCAGCATCAGCCTGGGACCAAGGTGTGCAGTTTTCAATGCACAGGCAGAAGGGCACAGAATAGTCAGCGTAGACCAAATCAGTATCACCATGGAGATCTCACAGCTGTTTCCATGACATTTATTAGTATTTTCAAATCTCCCTGAGTGGTGAGTAGGAATGAAAATGACAGCATTCTACTACACAAAAATCTTAAAAGAAAACATGCAGCACACTTTACATCCACTGTTTAAGTCATTATTTCAAAATCTTTACAATAACTGTATACTGCCAAGCAGAAAATCTCTTCCATTATGTGTTTTTTAATTATTTGTCACTGTCCTGTGATTACACCTTGTAATAAATATTATCAGGGGTTAAATATAAGAGGAATCTGTTTTACCATGAGAGTGATCAAACACTGGACACGTTGGACAGAAAGGTAGTGGAGCAGTCATTCCTGGAAATGTCCAAACCATGAGTAGATGTAGCCCTGGGTAACTGGCGTTACTTAGCCTGCTTGATAGAGTGATTAGACCAGCAGACCTCTAGAAGTGCCGTCCAGCCCCAGCGGGTCTGTGATTCTGTGATAAGAAAATGCGTAAGTGGTAACAGGATTTCTCTTTGCTGATGTGAATGGGAACTGAACAAGACCATGGGTGGTGTGCAGCCTTGCCACGAAACCTCCCATGTGCTTTGTTAGAAGTGCAGTGTTAACGAAAGAGTGCTTTCTATAAGATCTGTTTCTGTTTCCAGTAACTAAGTGTCACCTGCCACTTTCTCTACTGAACTGCACACGTATTTTCCTTAACTGCTGTTCTCCATTTTTTTTCTGTGACACTGGTACAGACCAATAAATATTGTTCTTTAGGGCAGGACACAGACAACATTACCTGATTGTAAAAAAAACAAGAGGTTTTATCACTTAGATGAGAAGCAAGTCCAAGAGAGAGTGGCACAGCATATGTGATATGCTGATTTTATTAATAGAAGACTCAGAAAATACATTTGTGGCAATGTAACAGCATTTTGCAGTCATCTTTATTCCTTCGTGGATATTCCACTGCAGCAGCAAATGAATACGAAACCCACTTAAATAAATAGTTTAAGAAAACTTAGCAGTCTTAAGAGAAATGTTGGTTTGTTGGGGCTTTTTGTTTGCCAGAAAACTGAATTGCAGGACATCTATTGTTCTACTCTTTGCTACCTAAGAATGAAAAGGTTTTGATTGTTTACTACTCTGATCTTAGAAATAGTTTATAAACATGCTCGGAAAATGGTGGTAACTTCTGGGGGGAAAACTAAAAACATTAGAGGTGCTGATGGTTTTAAAATCACCGTGTGTGAGATTAAGGCTGAGGTAGTTGCTCTAACAGAGTGCTTTCCTTCTGTTTTGAGCTCCCTTGGTATATTTTAGTTCATCTTAAACAGTTTGAGATTTAGATCAACCCCAGGTCTGTTTCATATCATTCAGACATCATAATAACTAGTATTGAGTGGTTCTTTCCCAAGTGGAGAGGGGATTCGAGAGACAGCTGAACTATTACAAGTTCCTATTGAAGTTCTCATATTTTTGAGCAGACTGCCCAGGGTCAAAGAATTGGCAAAACTTTGTCAGTGTATTTTAAGTTCTTATATTAATAATGACAACATGAAAAAAACCCCAACAGTAATAAAATATTTTCTCACAGATTAATTTACAGCAATAGTAATGAGTACCACAATAGTCTGGAAGAATGGTGCAACATAGATATTACCATGGTTTGAGATGTCTTTCTGTTGATTCCAAGTTTAAAAGTGTTTCCAAGTTTCTGCGCAGTGTTACACCACACTGTAGTGCAGTCATTGCGTATCATGCCACTTTACTCCAGCCAACCGTATAATGTATGTCACCATAGCAACTGTAAGTTACTTTACATATGACTTTGAGTATCTTATGTTAGTGCTGTGTCAATGTCTTATAGTTCTCTAGTTTTGCACCATGATAAATTAATTGTCTGCACCAAGTAATTTGCACTGTAAGGACCGGGTCAGGCCCTGTGCTTTGAATTTCCAGTCGGGTGTTTTCAAGATGTCATGGCTACACCTCAGAAGCTTTGATAGGCCCGTAAGGTTCGGATAAACATCCCAGTGACTTCTTGAACCACCTGAATCTCTGAAGCCTAGGAATCCAGACCAAAGAGTTTTCAGAGCATAACTTTATCAATCAAGTTTGACTGATTTCTTCCTCTTACAAATTCTGCTCACATTTCTTCACTCATAAAATATCTTCCTGGAGTTACTAGAATGGCAAAGGTATAAGCAAGGAATTATTCTGAGACTCAGGCTTGATCTGCAATTGGATCTTCCAATAAATGATCTTTTAAAATATTTTTTTATATTTTAGAATTTTCCAGTAGATTCAGATCTAGATTGTGCAAAACCAAGGCACTTAGTGATTAGACAGCAGTGGAATGCCATGTAATAGAACACCTAAAGCAATGGCTAAATAGAGGACTGAAGAGTGTCACTGTATTTGTTTCTGCCTTTTGACTAGGACAAGGCAAAGGGGAATCTAGCTGGGGGTGGAGGGTGGGGGACAATAGGTGAATCTCCTGTTGTTGTTTCTCATCTGCATAAGTGTCAAGCTGAGCAGCCAAATACAGTCAGGTCCTTTGCTTGTCATTTTGAAAACACATGCACCAGCAGCTTGCACACTTTGATAAATCACTAGGTTCTGTGCATGTGCAAATGTTTTTCTGCTAAAAAATGCCAAAGGTCAGTCATATACTGCATTTCTGGTCCATCAGTACCTTTAAGTCTCAAGCACTCAGATAAAGCAACATCATATTTTGCTCAGACAGACCACAAGCCGGTACCTTGCAGGAGAAAAACTGCTTACTGGAACGCACACAGTATTTGTAAGCTACACATTGAGTTTGTTGTGGCCCGTGGCAAAGACCCTCGCTGATTTCTCTGCACAGAACCAGCATTCAGAAGTGGTATTACTACCTTTCCAAAACTATGGACCATAGTCAAGATTAACTACAAAAAAAGTCTGTTACACGAGTTCCCCAAAGAATAGAAAACCGCCACAAAATATTAAGCAAAAAGTTTGAAGAATTAATAATAAAATTGTTTCAGTTGAAAAAGACCTCTAGGATCATTGAGTCAAATAAATAATACTCTGAATGGTGATACATCTAGAGAGTCTAGGAAGTTGGGTAACTTTCATTCTAATTAATTTCTTCATTGACATAATTAACCACAGGTCAATATCTCTGGGACATCTTTTGATAAGTAAACCAAGTGGTAAAGTACCCTGATGGACATGCATCCAAAAAAGTAAGTGTCCCAGGTTGGGAACTATAAGGTTAAAAAGAGTCCTCTGGGGACTGGAAGACTGTTATTCAATCCCATAATTCTGCTGTTTGTTCATAAGCTCACCACAAGGTCAGTTTGTGCTCCTTTCCTCCCCCTCCAGCTTTGTGCCAGGCAGGAGCTGCTTTATTAGGACAAGCATGTAAGGATAGGCAGGGTTTGGGGCCTCCAGAGGCTGTGCTTAGGCCTCTTGGATGGTAGAGGCATGGGGGCGGGGGGGGAGGACTGGAGCACTGGGGATGATAGATTTAGTTTTGGGTTGGGGGAAAATTCAAGGGGAAGGGGTTCGTTTATGGATTCTGTATCTGCTTCCTAATTTCTATCTATAAGACTCTCTCCAAATAAAATTCTGGGGTTTTTTCTCCAATTCATTTGAGAGCTTTACTCTGTTGGCTCTTTAAACCCACGACAGCAAATAAACTTCAAACACATTACATGAAGATTTTTAAGGTCCTGTAAATAGTTTCTTGTAAAATCTGAACTGGATCACAAAAAAAAAATAAAAATCTGGAAAATAATGTATTTCTTGATCCTCAGAAGAGACTGATTCTGTTCATCAATTCCAGTTCTTGTAGGAGAAAAGCTTATTATAGCCGTTATTAATACATTATGAAAATAGCAGCAGGTTAGCTGTTACAGGCATTTAAAAGCAACTGGTAGAAAAACATATAAAGCTATGACAAACATTTAAAGAAATGGTTTCAATTTACTTGCAATGTTCTGATAAAGTGCTACTAAGTGCCTAAAACTGAAGAACTGGAAGTAAAATTTCTAGGGTTCTGCACCAGCAGCTCATCTCTCCAAATGATTATCTAGAGATTTTGTTCTTTGTTTCATCAGCTGAAACAGCCACTCAGGGCTCCCTGAGCGTTGACTCTTTGCAAATTATCCCATTCCATGGTAGGTAATTGGAGAAATAAAACCACAATCCCCTTTGTCTCATCTTTATTACTCCAATCAGATCGTTCACTTTTTTACTTCTATAATCACTACAGAGTGCCAGTAAAGAGAATATTCTGATGCCACCAAATGGATCCTAAATGAGAATCTGATAAGCACTCTATGTGTATTCGATTTGTACATAAATGGTGCTGTTTTTCAAGTACCTTACAGTGCACTCTACTTAATCGGGATGTGCTTAATCAGAAGAAATCATTTAATGGGACATTGTTCTGGGGCGCATTTTAAGCCCCGTGATAATTAACAGCAAGGAATGTGGATTAATGGTAACAGTAACTCATGCACACTGGGACACTGTCAAATTATTCTGTCTTGGTGATGTCTTTTGTGTCTCGCTCTCCTGGTGATTTGTTCACTTTGCTTCTCTAAGAACTGTTTTCAGTCTCTGCACTGTAAAGAGGAGGATCAGTAACTAGATCACCGTTGTCTGTTCCCAGGATTTGATGGGCTCTTGAAGGAGCAGGTAACACTGGTAATACTAAGTCTGAAGTTGTTTGAAAAAGCATTCTTGCTAAACAATACTTACTTTCATCATTTGGTGATCAGTGATGGTCTAAAATGGTAAGTGAGGCAAGGTTTGTTGGGAAAAAGCAGATGTTAACATTTAATTCTCAAAGTGGATGTTGGCGAGGCAGTGGAACAGGTTGCCCAGGGAGGTTGTGGCTGCTCCCTCCCTGGAGGTGTTCAAGGCCAGGCTGGACAAAGCCTTGAGTGATCTGTACTAGCGGAAGGTGTCCCTGCCTATGGCAAGAGGTTGGAACTAGAT
>VWZE01014690.1:62036-78436 GCA_013396675.1 Eubucco bourcierii | reverse complement strand
AAGGCGGGTTTGGATGTGGCACTTGGTGCCATGGTCTGGTCTTGAGGTCTGTGGTAACGGCTTGGACTTGATGATCTTTGAGGTCTCTTCCAGCCTTGGTGATACTGTGAGACTGTGAAATGTAAATGGAATGGTACAAGATTGCCTTAGACATCACAAGTTGCTAGAGGGAGATCATGGTATACTAAATTAATCAAAGAAACTGAATTTTCATGATGCTTAAAGATGATGATGATGATAACAGTTTCGAGCCTGCAGCATTAAATGCTGTAATGTCAATGGAGTGTGTAGTTCGCGGGCAAAGGAAATATCGTTCTGCAGGTACAAATCCTAGCTCTCGTCTTTTAGATGAGCAGATGAAGTTGTTCCTCACAGGTGAAACAATTTCACATGCACCTGAATAAAGGACAGGAGACAGAGCACATAACACATGGATAATCTTACTGCAATCTCAGCAGTGATCAAGGCAAGGCCCCATTAGGGTTACCCTCACCAGGGTAAGCCAAATCAAAGAGGCTACCCTGTCGGCACAGCTATGCTTACCTCTCATTTTATTCCCATGGGCTCCCATGTCCCTTGGATTGCCTTATCCCATTTTTATTGCCATCAAGCAGAAAAGATCTCCTCTCCCTTTTACAGAGGGGGACCAGAAGCATGAGAACAGTCTGGGGCACCTGCTCTAGTGTTTAGTCAGGATTAGAAGTGCACTCTGAGGTGACTCTCCTGCCTGTCTCCACTGAACTGTGCTTTGCTTCTGTGTCTTCAAAGGCACAAATGGAATCTGTTTCTGGAAAGCAAAGCAAAGACACAGCTCCAGGAGCACATTTTATGTTCAGACTACTTACTGGTATTCAGTCCTTGAGAAAAGATCAGAGCAAATACCAAGTACAGAACACCAGACAGATCATCCAGACCTCAGCCTCAGCTGTGTCACTCCACAGACACACTTTTGCTGCACTCCTGCAACAAACTGATCCTTGGATTTCCTGAGTTCAATTATACTGACATCATGGTTCAAACCCTGCTTAGGGGGGCTAAAATACCTCCAGACACTACTGCAGCCATAGCGACCCCAGCTATAAGTTGGAAATATTACTCTCAAACAATCACTTGTGCCAACCTACTGCCTCAAGATTAGGCACAAGACCTATGCCTCAAGACTTTGCATGGGTGAGAATTTAATTCAAAAAATATTGTTCAGAGAGGAATTCTGATGAGCTACATCATTGCTTGTCTTCATGTTGCCATTATAATATACTGATTGACTACATGATTCTCTTGGTGTTTTTTCTGTTTAACAATGATATAAATTCAAGCATTTTATAAGAATCACTTGATACAAAAGCAGCTGTCATAGAATCATAGAATTTTAGAATCATAGGATCATAGAGTCATAGAAACATAGAATGGTAAGGTTGGAAGGGACCTCAAGGATCAGCTAGTTCCAACCCCCTGCCATAGGCAGGGACACCTCCCACTAGTACAGCTCACTCAAGGCCTCCTCCAACCTGGCCTTCAACACCTCCAGGGAGGGAGCAGCCACAACCTCCCTGGGTAACCTGTGCCAGTGTCTCACCACCCTCACTGCAAACAACTTCCTCCTAACATCCAGTCTAAATCTCCCATCTCCCAAGTCAAACCCATTGCCCCTTTTCCTGACATTGCAAGACCTTGTCAATAGTCCCTCCCCTGCCTTCCTGTAGCCCCCCTTCAGATACTGGAAGGTTACTCTAAGATCTCCTGGAAGCCTTTTCTTCTCCAGGCTGCAGAGCCCCAACTCTTGTAGCCTGTCCTCACAGGAGAGCTGCTGCAGACCTCTGAGCATCTTCATGACCCTCCTCTGAACCCATTCCAACAGGTGCATGTCCTGTCATCTGCACAAAAATTCAATAGCTCCTCCTGTTGCCTTTAAATGGAAAAACAAGACCTTTTCCTGATGATTTGATTAAAGAATCTCTTTTGGGAGATGAAAAAAAGTCTAGAATGGCTAACCTGTATAAATCAGTATAGCAAATCAGGAGAAAATGGACTTAGTATGGTCAATTTCTATGTGTAAGTTTAATGGAACAGATACACAATGGTTGGATATAACGATGCTTGAACCACTCTTATCCACAGTAAGGACTATTGGCACACTTAGCCCTTCTGGTTCATAAGATAAGATGGTCTACGACAGCCAGTCGTATTCCTGCAGTGCTAAATCAATAGCTGTGCACCATCACAAGGATTGCAGGTCTTGGTTGAGGAATTCTCCTCATACAATCCTTCTCAGAATGAGCCTTGCATGAATAGTAGTTCTAGGGATACATCTTTCTTCTGCCTACCATGTCACATCAGGTCAGGAGTACATGTGAGGGTATCACAATAGCCCAAAGGACAGCATTTAGAGTCAAACTCAAGGATCTTTATACCAAGGGAGTTTTAATATCTTGCTAACATCTGGGATCAGCTGTCTCATCATCTCTGTAGTGGAGGTGTAATTAATTAATGTGACATGATTAGGAGGAAGTTCTTTACAGTGAGGGTGGTGAGACATTGGCACAGGTTGCCCAGGGAGGTTGTGGCTGCTCCCTCCCTGGAGGTGTTCAAGGTCAGGTTGGATGAGGCCTTGAGTGAGCTGTACTAGTGGGAGATGTCCCTGCCTATGGTTGGGGGTTGGAACTAGATGATCCTTGAGGTCTCTTCCAACCTTACCATTCTATGATTCTATGATATTTTAAAAATTAATATTGTTTATTGCTATTCACTATTCAGAACTCTCACCACCCCTATCACTAATTTAATAACAATCAGTTCTTTTCATCAGTCATGGAAACTTTATCCGCAGGTACTAACAGGCTCTAGCAATAAGCAGTGATGATATCTAACTTGAACTGAACTCGATTGAACTGGCAGAGAAGGCTTTGCGGTCAGTGCACCGCTTGCGGGCAATACTCTGCTTGCCCACTAGGTGGACTCAGGGAGCTCCTATCTGCTGATGGCAGAAGGCAATGGTGAGTTACAAGAGGCTTGAAGTATTTACTCACAAAATGATCTCCTGACTGGTAGGGCTGGCTACAGCTTCAGACTTTACCCAAAGGCTTTCAGGGGATTCTTGTCATCAGCTGAGACTTCTGGTTCTTCCAGGGCTGCTGGGGAAAGGAGGCAGGCATCTCTGACCTGGTCCTCGTCTCCTCTGGATGATTTGTGTTATCTCCAGGACTCGCTGTCTTGGCAGGAGGCTTTCAGGTGCAGGCAGGATGCAATGCCATGTGCAGTCTCAGCACGGTGTCACACTGGCTGTGTAGGCCGATAGCATGGAGGCATTTAGTTCCTGGTTGCTGGAGTTCCACATAGCTCAGGATGCAATGAGGTAGTAAGCAAGCACAGACACAACGGCAGAGCACACATTGAGCTCCCTACTCATCTCCTTTTATCCTTACATCCTGAGACTAATGGGCCTTTGGACACAGAATAGCCAATCAGAATGGCAGTTAGCCACGTTTGACCATGTTAGGTGAAGCCATAGGCTTGCTTTACCCTTTTTAGAGCAGAACACAGCCCTGCACAAGGCATACACAAGCTGAGCCTGTGTACCTTGTCTACCACAGGATGCAAAGTGCCAGGGTCCCCAGACTCAGTGGTTCCAGGTCAGGTTCTTTGTCCTCTTGCCCTTGGTTGCTTCTCCCCAAAAAAGACAGAGAGAGAGCAGAAAAACATTTCTGGGCATGCCAGGACACGTATAAGCCTATTTTGGCCTCCTTAGGCCTACCACAACAGTCCCTACCTGGGAAGAACAGCTTCAGCTACTGCAGTAACAAGAAGGGTAACAACACTTCAGCAGACAGAAGGTATGAGAACTCCATAGCAAGGAAGGGTGTATGGACTGAGGAGTGCATACATGAGGATACAAGAGATCCTGTATCTAAAGCCTAATCACAGCTCTGCTTCATTTATCTGTATATGAGCTGCTCTTTTTCCCAGAGAGTGTCCAGGTTTTGTCATCAGCCATTTCTCAGCAGCTCCTAATTATTCCTCACCTGCTATGAACTTCTCCCTAATTGCTTTTTCCCTGTATCTCCAGGGCTTTTGCTAGAATGACAATGTCATTTGAAAAATCTGCAGTGTCTCTGAGTTCTAAAGCTAACCTTTTGTGCACTTTCCGTTCCTCCAAGATTTTTACCTTCTTATGAAGTATAAACTTGAAAATGTCTCAGCAAAGCCACTTAACTAAAGACCATTCTTCCCAAGTTGCTTTGAGGATGAAGAGGTAGACTGTACAAGAAGCTCTGAAGAAGCTGATTGCATTTTTTTGGTTATATTTAGATTGAAAGGGTGTTGGTAAATGCTCATTTCTGTAAAAGGGACACAGAAACCAAAATGCCAAGTCACTGACATTCCTCTAAACAGCCTCTCTAACTACTTAAGTTGCAAAGGGGAAAGTCTCAGAACTAATCACTTCCTTCTGTTGTATCTGTCCTTATAGCTCAGTTCCTCTCCAGACGGAAATGTCTAAGTGTCTTAATGTCACACTTTCACCCTAGAGTGACACTGACAGGCAAGATAACAAACTACATCCATTCTTCCCACTCTTAATGAAGAGAACAGCTTTGGAGATAAAATTGCCCTTGCTGCTGCTCAAGAACAGTGGTAAGATTGACTTCAGTCTTTCCTGCTTTAGTTCCAGCTTTAACCGGATCAAGCCCATTGAGCCTTTTTCCTAGGATGAGACCTTAGGGTCTGGGTTGATGAAAAGCTCAACATGAGCCTGCAGTGTGCACATGCAGCCCAGACAGCAACCGAGTCCTGGGCTGCAGCAAGAGCAGTGTGGGCAGCAGGGCAAGGGAGGGGATTCTGCCCCTTTACTCTGCACTCCTCAGACCCCACCTGGAGTGCTGTGTGCAGTTCTGGAGCCCTCACCACAGGAAGGACATAGAAGTGTTGGAGCGGGTCCAGAGGAGGCCACCAAGATGCTGAGAGGGCTGCAGCAGCTCTGCTGTGAGGACAGGCTAAGAGAGTTGGGACTCTGCAGCCTGGAGAAGGGAAGGCTGCCAGGAGACCTTAGAGTAGCCTTCCAGGATCTGAAGGGGGCTACAGGAAGGCTGGGGAGGGACTATTGACAAGGTCTTGTAATGACAGGACAAGGGGCAATGGGTTTGAACTGGTAGAGGGGAGATTGAAACTGGATGTTAGGAGGAAGTTCTTTGCAGTGAGAGTGGTGAGGCACTGGCAGAGGTTGCCCAGGAAGGTTGTGGCTGCTCCCTGCCTGGAGGTATTGAAGGCCAGGTTGGAAGAGGCCTTGAGTGACCTGTGCTAGCGGGAGGTGTCCATGCCTATGGCAGGGGGTTGGAACAAGATGATCCTTGAGGTGCCTTCCAACCTTACCATTCTATGTTTCTATGATTTGTTTGCTCTAAATGAATCAAGCTGTGCTTCTGCACGGTATAAGCAGTGCCACCATAGTTTGGCTGGCTTCTTCCTCATGTTTTCTTCTAGATTAGAACACCACTGAAAATAATTTCAGCCACTGCCAGTCTTTCTGGCAGAGCATGATTCTTCTCCTCGGGCACTACTTGCACATGTGATGTGTGAAGGAATGCCCCTGAGACACTTTTCTTCTCCACAGACCATGGAAAGTGATTCCTGCCATTCTTTTTTCCTATTTCCATTGTTTTTCACTCATTCTTTGTTTTTCATTGACTTTCATCTGCCAATATCCAAACTCAGCAGGCAGATACTGCTGAGTAAGTAACAAACAGCAAAGAAACAAGCAAGCAATACCGGATCCCATCTGTTTACTTTCAGCAACCCAATTATACTCTCTCTCCAAGACAAAGCCCAGGAGTAGTCTGGGAGGTGTCCCTGCCTAAGGCAGGGGGTTGGAACAAGATGATCTTTGAGGTCCCTTCCAACCTTACCGTTCTATGATTCTGTATCTTTCCCTGCAAGCCCAGTTTACAAATGGCAGTATGGGCAAGACTGCATTTGCTTTCCTTCCCCCACCCACGGCACTTCAGCTTGGTCTCCTACTCTCAAACTTCCTTGTAAGCTCTCATAAAACATAGTACACAGCCTCAGCATCATCCTATGAACATGCCATTCAGCCCATAATACTGCTCCTGACATTTGAATGGGAAACAAAACAAAATCATATTGTGGGGTCATCAGGACATCACAGGATAGCAAGGAGGCCGTGGCAGTGGCTGAAATTATTTTCAGTGGTGTTCTAATCTAGAAGAAAACACGAGGAAGAAGCCAGCCAAACTATGGCGGCACTGCTTATACCGTGCAGAAGTGCAGCTTGATTCATTTAGAGCAAACAAATCATAGAATCTTAGAATCATAGAATGGTAAGGTTGGAAGGGACCTCAAGGATCAGCTAGTTCCAACCCCCTGCCATAGGCAGGGACATCTCCCACTAGTACAGCTCACTCAAGGTCTCTTCCAACCTGGCCTTCAACACCTCCAGGGAGGGAGCAGCCACAACCTCCCTGGGCAACCTGTGCCAGTGTCTCACCACCCTCACTGCAAACAACTTCCTCCTAACATCCAGCCTAAACCTCCTCTCTGCCACTTTAAACCCATTGCCCCTTGTCCTGTCATTCCAAGACCTTGTCAATAGGGAACAAGAACACAGAACAACTATGGAACAAGAACGCAGAAATTCCAGTGGAAAACAGCCTTAAGCATGGAATAGGAGGCAATTCATGTTCACAGGCAATTGCAAGCAAACAGAAAATGAGGATTTAATGCAGAGAACCAACCAGTCTGTAGCTTCTGCCCATAGACTGTTGAAATGGAGTAATCCTTTATCTCTTTTATTTGGATTTGTTAGCTGCCCCAGCAATTAATGCATTGAAAATGGATTTTGGGGTGGGTTTTTGTTTGGTTGGTTGGTTGGTTTTTTGGTGGAGAGTCCAAGTATGAGTAACATCTAGGGCAACAGATGACTAGTACAATCCAAGAACTCATGAATGTTAATAACTGGGCCCAGCTTCACTCCTTTAGGAAAAGGAATACATCTTTCAAACATATGCTTCTTCTAAGCACTGTGTAGTCAGCATTCAGACAGCCCAGAAACACTCTTATAGTCACTGCATTCTATTTCCATATATCATCTTGCTGAAAGCTTGAAAGAACATCAAAAAGATGCCCAAAAAGCAATTTTGGAAATATTCAAGATTAAGAGGAGTGAGTCTTTGAACAAATGATCCCATCCTTGCACTAAGCATTTTAGCAGCAGGTAGAACCAAGTTACAAGACATAGCCCTCTACAGTTCATACATAAGCTATTTTATACCCACAGAAGAAAATAGCAAACATAGGTTGAAATGTTGGTTTGACACAGGTCATTTCCTAAACCACTTTTGCTCCTCACAGATTAGGTTGTCACAAGTGAAGGATGCAACTGGACAGACAGGAGGGACTGATTAAACTGTCAGATGCCAGCAATACATTAAGCTGCTTTGGTAGGACAGGAGAAGCAGAGTGGCAAGGTTGCTGTCACTGGCAATGTTTCACTACGTATGGCTGCAAATGAAGCTCCTGAGGATGTCAAGAAACAAACACTAGGACACAAAGCAGAGGACCATGTATTATGCATGCACAAGCAGAGGAAACAAGTCATTAGTCAAGGACTTATCTGCAGGGACACAAAGAATGGCACTGTAGCCCTTTCCTCCTGCAGGACCTTGTTCTGGAGTGCAGAGGAGGGCAAAGAACCTGGGGAAGGGCCTGGAAAATAAATCCCATGAAGATCAAATGAAGGAGCTGGGGCTATTTAGTCTGAAGAAGAGGAGGCTGAGGGGAGACTTGATTGCTATCTACAGCTACCTGAAAAGACATTGTGGAGAGGCAGGTAATCAGTGATAGAACAAGAGGGAAGGGCCTCAAGCTCCAACTGGATAGATTTAGATTGGACATTAAAAAACATTTTTTCACAGCAAGAGTGGTCAAGCATTCGAATGAGCTGCTCAGGGAGGTGGTGGAGTCACCAACCCTGGACATGTTAAAAAGTTGTTTGGATGTGGTGCTTGAGGATATGGTTTAAGGGTGAACTTTGTTGAGTAGGGATAAGGGTTAGGCTTGGGGGGTCTTTTCCAACTGGAATGTTTTTTGTGATTCTCTGATTCTTTGCTTGCTTTGGGGTTTGAACAAATCATTTGCTTTAAGTCAAAATGGATGCAAACCATATTCACACAAGACTGGCAGGTCACTACCACGGACTCCATCTTTATAATTGCAATTCCTATTAATTTTCCTGACTAATGGAATGAAAGAGCAAGATCAAGAACAGTCTTTGTGGCTTTGTTTTGGATTTAAGGCAATGATCAATAGAGCACCAAAGATCTAGAACTCAGGTTCAACTGAGTGGAAATGGTTCTAAAAAATGCCTGCTGAAAACAAAACAAACCCCAGTGTGCAGTAATTCTGCAAGGCAACACCCCCTCACCTACTGCATTGTGATCTGTATTGTGACTGAAATGCTGTATGCTCCTGCTTACCTTCTCCTGTCTGAAATGATCACAGAGCACTGAAAATCTAGGCTCTATCCCAGCAGCTGCAGAGCTCAGGCTGAGATGAGGAGATGCTAATGTCAGAGATGGGGAAGGATGGAAAGGGTCTGTGCTAAAATGGTGGAGGCAGGTTGGGTCTGTGGCCCTGAAGAGCCCCAAGATATGTGTGATGATAGACTCAATGATCTGTGGAGGTCTCTTCCAACCCCTAGCATCCTATGATCCTGGCCAGGATTAGCAATGGTGTGGCCATCAGGGGCAGGAAGGAATGGTGTCCCTGTACTGGGCACTGGTGTGGCCAGCAGGGGCAGGAAGGAACGGTGTCCCTGTACTGGGCACTGGTGAGGCCACAACCCAAATCCTGCTTTCAGTTTTGGGGCCCTCTTGCCAAGAAGGACATTGAGGGGCTGGAGTGTGCCTAGGCAACAAAGCTGGTGAAGGGTCTGGAGAAGTGGGCTGGTGAGGGGTTGCTGAGGGACCTGCAGCTATTTAGTGTAGAGAAGAGAAGGTTGAGAGGAGACCTCATTGCTTTCTACAACTGCCTGAGAGGAGGTTGCAGTGAGGTGGGAGTTGGTCTCTTCTCCCTAGCACTGGGTGATAGAATGAGAAAAAATGGCCTGAAATTGTGCTGGGAGAGGTTTAGGTTGGACATGAGGAACAATTTATTTGCTGCAAGAGTGGTCAGGCATTGGAACAGGCTGCCCAGGGAGGTGGTGGAGTCACTATCCCTGGAGGTGTTCAAGCAACATGTGGCCATGGCACTTTGGGACATTGTTTAATGGCCATGGTGGCATTAGGTTAAAGGTTGGGCTTGATGATCTTACAGGGCTTTTCCAACTGAAGCAATTCTGTGACAACACAACATTATTCCCCTGAAAAAAGGGAGATGGAGTGGAAAAGGATGGACATGAAAAGAGAAAGATGGGGGAAAGGAAGGAGATGGAGAGGAAGGATATAAAAAAATAAAATTAAAATGAAAACTAGACTGTAAAAAAGAAGAAAAGTGAGCCTGTTCTGGTAGGAGAGCTGAACTAGATGAACTTTTGAGGTCACTTCCACGCCTTAACATTTTGTGATTCTGTGTGAAAGGATTCCCACTGGCTTCAGGTGTAAGGGCCTCCACCTGGGTAGGCACAATGCCAAGCACAACTCCAGGTTGGGTAGTGAATGGTTGAGAGTAGCCCTGAAGAAATGTCCCTGGGGGTCTGGAGTGATGAAAAGCTCAAGATGGGGCTGCAGTGTGAGTGCAGCCCAGACAGCAACTGTGTGCTGGGCTGCATCAAGAGCAGTGTGGACAGCAGGGTAAGGGAGGGGATTCTACCCCTTTGCTCTGCTCTCCTCAGACCCCACCTAGAGTCCTGTGTGCAGTTCTGGAGCCCCCAGCACAGGAAGGACATGGAAGTGTTGGAGTGGGTCCAGAGGAGGCCACCAAGATGCTGAGAGGGCTGCAGCAGCTCTGCTGTGAGGACAAGCTGGGTGAGTTGGGGTTCTGCAGCCTGGAGAAGAGAAGGTTGCCAGGAGACCTTAGAGTAGCCTTCCAGGATCTGAAGGGGGTTACAGGAAGGCTGAGGAGGGACTATTGACAAGGTCTTGCAATGCCAGGACAAGGGGCAATGGGTTTGAACTGGCAGAGGGGAGATTTAGACTGGATGTTAGGAGGAAGTTCTTTGCAGTGAGGGTGGTGAGAGACTGGCACAGGTTGCCCAGGGAAGTTGTGGCTGCTCCCTCTGTGGAGGTGTTGAAGGCCAGGTTGGAGGAGGCCTTGAGTGAGCTGTGCTAGTGGGAGGTGTCCCTGCCTATGGCAAGGGGTTGGAACTGGATGATCCTTGAGGTCCCTTCCAACCTTACCATTCTATGATTCTATGAAAGCTGTCTGTAGTATTCAAACACTTATTGGACTCTATTCTTTAACCAATATTCCCTTCAGGTTTTTATCACTTCAAACATTATCTACTAGTCCCCATTATTTTAGATTTGCTTTGAACCTCTAGAGAACAGAAAAGCACAACATCTAATCTGACTGGCCTTCAGAATTCACAGCCCAGATGAAAGCTCTCCAAGTCCTGTGCTTGAAAGCTCCCAATTTTGGGGTCTGTTCTGACTTACATAGCAAGGGTTGAATGTGCAATTATTCTAATTAGTTGCAGCCTGACATCTTTTTACACTCCACTTTTTTTACCCCAGGACTGTCCAAGTTTTTATTTTAAACAAATAGCTTCTGTAGAGGACATAAGTTCCCACAGCATCAGAAGAAATGAGATGTTCTCATCCCATGAAAGTAGGGAAGATGAAACATGCCTGTGCACAGCAGCACCACAACAAGGTACGATCAAATTAGGCTTGCAGTTCCAGACCTCATCTAACAGCCACTTGATTTCTGCATTCCTTAAAACAGAAACAAAGAGCAATCTACTGCCCTACATAGAAGCATAGAATGGTAGGGATGGAAGGGACCTCAAGGATCATCCAGTTCCAACCCCTTCCCATAGGCAGGGACACCTCCCACTAGTACAGGTCCAACCTGGCCTTGAACACCTCCAGGGAGGGAGCAGTCACAACCTCCCTGGGCAACCTGTGCCAGTGTCTCACCACCCTCACTGCAAACAACTTCCTCCTGACATCCAGTCTAAATCTCCCCTCTGCCACTTTAAAACCATTGCCCCTTGCGTGCTAGTTTGAAGCTAATTGGAATTACACTATAGGTTGTGAAAAGAAAGCATAGTGATGTCTATTGTAACATGGTGATATCTATTTTACTCATAGGCTTGCTGAGATTGTTTTGGGAAAAGAAACCAAAACATAGATAAGGCATTCTCAGTCTGTCTCCTCTGGGAGAACAGCGTCTGGGGCGGTCTAGCTTCTGGCTCCCCTTTGCAGATTAATCTCCACTAACCACTTTTCTTCTAACCCCCTCTGGCCGATCCTCCAAGCTCAACTTGTGTGTGAGGTATACCTTGGGGTAAGGTACAGGGGTGGGAAGAAGGTAGAAGGGTGGTTGGGAGCCCCTCCTGGGGTCTCTGATTTCTGGGAGGGGAGTTGTGTTTCTGTATTCCCTTTAACTTGTCTGTGTCTGTAACTATTCCTGTCTGTTGTGTCTATCTCTGCTTGTACATTGTGCTGAGCTGTAAACAGAGCTTCAGTCCTTAACTTCCAGCTGGTTGAGTTCTAGTCTGGGTCATTTTACAAAGTGTGGGCAGTGGGGAACTCCCAAACCATCACACCTTGTCTTGTCATTACAAGACCTTGTCAATAGTCCCTCCCCAGCCTTCCTGTAGCCCACTTCAGATATTGTAAGGCTGCTCTAAGGTCTCCTGGAAGCCTTGTCTTCTCCAGGCTGCAGTGCCCCAACTCTCTCAGCCTGTCCTCATAGGAGAGCTACTGCAGCTTTCTGTGATGTTAGAATAAGGGCTTCACTTTCTTTGAGCTGGGTAACAAAGACAAGCAACAAGATGCTATAAGCACCAAAGGGTGCCTGTTTACACAAAACTACAAACAAAAGCCATATTTCTGAGTTGTACTGAGGTTAGAAATTGGGGGGTTAGTAACTCAGAACAAAGACAAACAGCTGACTCATTGCTTCAGGTAAGACTTCAGCAATCACTTAATTACCTGATCAATGCTGCATGATCTAGGAAGCTTAATTGAAGAGAATTAGTACACATTTCTCCAGGGGGGTACCACTGTCAGTGAAGTTAACAGCCTTTGGAAATGCAGCTGCCTCATTTGATTTAAGAGGGAAAATGGTGTGAAATGAGATATAAGGACATCATGGATAATTGACATGCAGAGTGATACCCTTCAACAGGGAGCCTTCAGACTGAGAATTTATTGACACACACAGACTCTGGTGGCAATAGTGCTAACACATACATGCTCACACTTGGAACCCAACAGCAGGAAGTCATGAATTTTTTATGCTGTCACAAAGTTGAAGCTGAATTTTTTTTTTTTTTCTGAAAGGAGCAATAGTCTTTTAAAGACTAAAGAAAAATCTCTTTCCATCTTGAGGGGTTCATTTTTAGTTAATCTCATTAGAGCTACCTGTTAGTAACCATGTAAAACTAGTTACATCAAGTAATTGTCATAGGAGGTGGAAGGAGGCTGAAGATGGCCAGCAGGGATACTGGAAAAGGGACTTTCCATTCTGTATATATGTGTCACACCATTTAGAAGGCATAAAGTGACTGTCTTTGAGCTGTACAAACCAGCCAGCAAAACATTCCACATAACACTGCTAGCAGAATACTCTGAAATCCTGGATATCTTACTGTCTTTTCTCAGAGGTGCACACCACCAGTTACTCTGTAGAGTCCATGTAGTCCTGTGTGCAGTTCTGGAGCCCCCAGCACAGGAAGGACATGGAAGTGTTGGAGTGGGTCCAGAGGAGGACCACAAAGATGCTCAGAGGGCTGCAGCAGTTTTGCTATGAGGACAGGCTGAGAGAGTTTGGGTTCTACAGCCTGGAGAAAAGGAGGCTGCCAGGAGACCTCAAAGTAGCCTTCCAGTATCTGAAGGGGGCTACAGGAAGGCTGTGGAGGGACTACTGACAAGGTCTTGCAATGACAGGACAAGGGGCAATGGGTTTAAACTGGCAGAGGGGAGATTTAGACTGGATGTTAGGAGGAAGTTGTTTGCAGTGAGGGTGGTGAGACACTGGCACAGGTTGCCCAGGGAGGTTGTGGCTGCTCCCTCCCTGGAGGTGTTCAGGGCCAGGTTGGATGAGGCCTTGAGTGAGCTGTACTAGTGGGAGGTGTCCCTGCCTATGGCAGGGGGTTGGAACTAGCTGATCCTTGAGGTCCCTTCCAACCTTACCATTCTATGATTCTATGATTCTATAAAAGACTTACACATGTACAATGCAGCTGAGAGTCCAGTTTGAGTGGCTGGACCTGAAACCTGAACTAGATTCCTGTGCTGCAGACCACAGAGGGTTTATATGCCTCAGAGAAGTCATCTCTAATGCCAGACAAAGAGCTGATCGTTGCTGATGAGTAGTAAACACTGAGGAGACAAAGTGGTCACAGTCTCACAGTATCACCAAGGCTGGAAGAGACCTCAAAGATCATCAAGTCCAACCTGTTACCACAGACCTCAAGACCAGACCATGGCACCAAGTGCCACGTCCAAACCCGCCTTGAACACCTCCAGGGACGCTGACTCCACCACCTCCCTGGGCAGCCCATTCCAGCAGCCAATGACTCTCTCAGTCAAGAACTTTCTCCTCACCTCCAGCCTAAACTTCCCCTGGTGCAGCTTGAGACTGTCTCCTCTTGTTCTGGTGCTGCTTGCCTGAGAGAAGAAAGCAACCTCCTCCTGGCTACAACCACCCTTCAGGTAGCTGTAGACAGCAAGAAGGTCTCCCCTGAGCCTCCTCTTCTCCAGGCTAAACAATCCCAGGTACAAGCCCTCTGCCTCTCTTGGTACCTACAGTCATTGCTTCCACAAATTAGCCAGGTGACTCCCTCATTTAGCAGGTGACAGCTGTCTGACTGTGTTCTGCACCTCAAGGGTTACAGTATACACCAGGAGGAAAGAAGGTGATAAAGGTGAAGAGAAAACAACTGCAACACAGTAACTGTGATGCTATGGGATGCTAACCAAGATTTTTTTCATCCTCCATATGGATATGCACCTGAAGTGGATATGCACTGACTATTAATCCCTTGGTACAGCAACTAGTCCTTTAGCTACTTAATAAAACATGTAGGGGATCTTATCCTTAATTGCACTTCAGAACAAAACAAATAGAAAAGTGTTTTGCATGTAGTTTGGAATTCATTTAACTCACCTGCCCCAGTGGGCTTCCAGAAGACTTTTTCTGGGTGGTGTTTAATTCCCTATCAGGTTATCATGGAGTTCTGCACAGGCAGAAATGGATTGGCCTGAGCAATGTTCTCTCAACTTAAAATAGCTTCAATTCATATAGAGCTGTGATTAGTGAGTTAATATATCACAGGGGATTTAGCAAGATGCTTTTATCAGAACTTTGAACATGGTTTTTTTATTTTGCATACCTCCTGCTCACAGTTCTCAGTCATGTGTCTGAGCTAGCCTCTACTTGCTAGAGAAAAAGCATTCTTAGAAAATCCAATCCCTATTCTCATTCTGAATTCACCCAGAACTTACCATACAACTTGAGCCAGCCAATTTTTCCCCTTCCAGGACCCACTGTGCAGACTGAAATTAAGTGAATGTGAATCACTGAATCACGGAACCTTAGAGGTTAGAAGGGACCTCCAGAGGTCCAACCTCCCTGCCAAGGCAGGATTCCCTAGGGTAGTTCACACAGAAATGCATCCAGAAGGGTTTTGAAAGTCTCCAGAGGAACTCCATAACCTCTCTGGGCAGCCTGCTCCAGGGCTCTGTCACCCTCACTGGAAAGAAGTTTCTCATCATGTTGAGGTGAAATCTACGTTAAAATTTGTAGTTGCTGCTCCTTGTCTTATTGCTGGAGACCACTGAAAAGAGATTAGTCCCAGTCACTTGGCACCCACCTCTCAGATATTTGTATGCATTGATCAGATCTCCTCTCAGTCTTCTCCAGACTAAAGAGCCCCAGGTTTCTCAGTCTCTCTTCATAGGGGAGATGCTCAAGTCCCCAAATCATCCTCGTGGCTTCTCTGCTGCACTCTTTCCAGCAGGTCCCTGTCTCTCTTGAACTGGAGAACCCAAAACTGGACACAGTATTCCAGGTGTGGCCTCACTAGGGCAGAATAGAGGGGGAGAAGAACCTCCATAAACCTGCTGGGAACGCTTTTCCTAATGCACCCCAGGATGCCACTAGCTCTCTTGGCCACTGGGCCATTGCTGGCCCAGTGAAGTGAACCAACACTAGCAACTTCACTACTTTTTCTCCCTCGGAGACATGAGCATTTTCACAAAAGATTCCAGGTGACAAGGAAAGAAATCTACTTTGAATAATAAAGAATATATTTTGTGGAAAGACAAGCACATTACAAATGTTAGAGGACTCTAAGAGCTATTAATATATCGTTCCTAGTTTATCATTGAAGGCCTGAACTTGTTGATTCTACAGCAATGCCTGGATTTGCACCTGAACTTGAGCCAGCAACTCCTAAACCCAGGTCTGACCAGTCCCAGGTCTGTATTTCTTTTAACTGACAATAGCTGAGTTGTTTATAACTGGTGGACCTCCAGTGTCAGCCTGCGCCTCATCTCCTATCATCCTCTGTTTGTGTTCTTGTGTGCCATTTTCTGTGTGTCCACTTCTAGCAGGTTTGTATTCCTCTGTATCACATAGAATCATAGAACGGTAAGATTGGAAGGGACCTCAAGGATCAGTTAGTTCCAACCCCCTGCCATAGGCAGGGACACCTCCCACTAGTACAGCTCACTCAAGGCCTCATCCAGCCTGGCCTTCAACACCTCCAGGAAGGGAGCAGCCACAACCTCCCTGGGCAACCCCGTGCCAGTGTCTCACCACCCTCGCTGCAACCAACTTCCTCCTAACATCCACTTTCAATCTCCCCTCTGACAGTTTAAACCCATTGCCCCTTGTCCTGTCTGTTGTGGTAGGCCTAAGCAGGCCAAATCAGGCTTGTACATGTCCTGGCTTGCCCAGGCACGTTTTTCTGCTCTCCCTTCTTCTGTTTTGGGGAGAGTAACCGCGGCAAAAAGGACAAAGAATCTGGAGCCACTGAGTCTGGTGTCTGTGGCCTGCCCAGCAACTGCGGTAAACAAGGTGCACAGGATTGCCTTGTGCAAGGCTGTGTTCTGCCCAAAACAGGGTAAAGCAAGCCTATGGCTTCACCCAGTATGGTCAAATCTTGGATAACTGCCATTGGATTGGCTATCCTATGGCCAAAGGCCCCTTAGTCTCAGGCTGTATTGGATAAAAGGAGATGAGCAGGGAGCACTGCGTGTGCTTTGCCATTCCAAGGTGTG
>VWZE01014690.1:42541-61869 GCA_013396675.1 Eubucco bourcierii | reverse complement strand
GAGCTTTGGGTACTGTCAGATAATATTTTTGTGAGTAAACACCAAAAGCCTCTAATAATCATTAATTGCCTTCTGCCATAAGCAGAAAGTTGCTCCTTGTGTCCATCCAGTGAGCAAGCGGAGTACTGACCGCAAGCTGTACACTGACCGCAAATCTTTCTCTGCCAGTTTAGTCCGGTTCAATTAATAGATATATTTAATAGTTATTTTTAGATCCTATTATAACCTGTATATAGTTTCCATAATGATGCAAGAATCGTTTTGGTGATCGGGGTGCCGCCAGTTCTCAATATTTAATATTAATAAATTCTATTAATATTTTTTAAATATCATCTCGCCGTAATTAATTACCCCTGCCACTACACTGTCATTGCGAGACCTTGTAAATAGTCCCTCACATCATGACACAGAAGTCATAAAACCATGGAAGTACAATAGAAAGGCAAACAAAGTAAAACAAATTGTCCGTAGACACCTGGTCAATTAGAAAAATTGCTGTTACAGCTGCAGCAAGTAAAACAAAGCTCAGGCAGGTCACAAAGAGTTCAGACAAAGCAAACCTGACATGCCTCAGTCCTGCAGCCTTGCAAGTTCAGCACAAAGCTTATGGCCCATTACTAGCAAAGACATTACCCTACCAGAGGTCCAGCCAGCTACACTGTTTGAAGGAATTTTATCTGCAGCCAACCAAGGATTTGTTGAAGCTCATGTAGAAAAGCAGTAATGTGTCAGTTTAGGGTAGTCTTCAAAAGCATACAGCACTGGTGAGACTCATCCAGATGGATCACTTAGAAAAGTCCATTCTTCTAGTGGATTCAGGCTCCCTTTGATTGCTGATAACCAGAGCTTATTGCCTCTAGCTAGAGATACAAAGTGAATCAAGTGAGGAAAAAAAATCCTCAGCCTACTTTGATTATCCTGCACAATTTTTGCCATGCAGGATTTGTTACAGAAGAAGGAAATCTGATGTGCAGGAGTTAATGGCTCCAGGATATTAACACCATTTCTTTCTGTGCCATTTCCAGTCAAGGGCTTCAATCACACATGCACTTACCAAAGTACTTAGCATAACACATTCAAGTGGTGCCAAGTGTAGGTATGGGCTCTTCAAGCAAAGCTAATGAAAATAGTATGATGAGGGACTTAATTCCCAAAGTCTGGCTGATCCTCAGTTCCTGTGGCAAGATGATGCCAGCAGGCAGTTAGCCCTACACCTGGGTGCTGTGCCACCATTCCCCGCTCCAATAACTACTAACAGAATTAAAAGACAAGACAGATCTTGTCATTCTGTTGCAGAAAAGGTATCTAGTCTCAAGAGATTGTGCCTAGACTTGGAGCCATGGTGAAAGAGCTGTGTGCTGGCTTGCCTGGGTCTACCACAAGCCCATGCAGTCGCTAATGTGAACACATCTCCTCAATATTCCACTGCTCAAAGCTGACTCCTCTCTCAGCACTTACGACATGTCCCATGGTAAATAAAGGGTTGTTACACAGAGTGTGAGCTATTGACTGTCACATTAAATTAAAATTAAATGAGGCCAAATTAACACTTGCTGCTTTTGCTACTTTCATTTCTGAATAAATGCACTAAACCAAAGACAAACCTGTGCATGCTGCTTAAGCAGAAATCAATACAGACAGAAAATGCTATTGCTGACTGAAACTGCAGTGACAGCTTTCTTTTAGCAAAGTCTGGCAGAAGTTATGTGCATAGGTACTTAAACTGTTGCTCAAACACCCTTACCCTTATACAACTTGCAAACTATCTCACCTACCTGTGTATTCTTTCCCTATGGACTTCTTAAACTCCTTGGTTGACACATTAAAGCATCATAGTTAGTGCCTGTGCAAATCCCTGTGTTCAAATTGACATCAGCATATCATCATGTCATCACAAGTATGTGCACCTGAACCTTGCTTCTCATTGCTAACCAACACCAACTCCATCAGCCAACCCAGGCATTAAAAGTAGAAGAAAATATCCCATCTTCAAGCTGCTTTTTAACCAAGGTCACTTTACTCTTGCTGGCATGGGATGACTTCTTTTTCTCAGCAGCACCTCGACACTTTAATTCAAGCACTTTTCTTTGGCTTAATGTTTTCCTGCTGCATTTCTGCATAATTAAAGCACTTCAATGTGATCAACAAAGTTAATAATACCCATTTATCTTAGGTAAACTGGCAAATGTCCAGTAATCACCTACTTGCTTCTACCAGCAGCCTCTGTCTCCCCTTCTGTTTTTTTTTCACCAAATGCACTGGAAGCTCAGCCTGAATACTACAGCAGGTAGTAAAACAGTAATAAATATATTCTCAGGAAGCTGTGGCTGTAAGGACTCCATCGCCTACAAAGTCTATTGTAAATTATGCATTGCTGTTTAGTATCCTTGACATTTTTAGTAAGTGCAATAAAACACCTTTATAGAGTTGGAAAGAACTGTATGTCAGCTCAAGGGAGAAAAAAAAAGAACAAATGAAAGACATAATTGTTTTATCTACAATAGATTTCTTTAGTAGATTACTACTGAAATGCACAGACTTTTTTTTTCCCCCAGTCTGCTAGGCAGGATTAAAACCTGGAAGGCTCCATATGTCACTCAGCTAGTCATTAAATTAGAAAAGAAGGTTCAGAAAGGAAAAGCAGAGAAAATTGCAGTTTCTAAGTTCAGAGCTTCAGCAAGGAGTTGCATTTAACACCATGTTAAAAGTAAACAGAGGGATAGGAGGGTGAACATGTACCCACCAGCAGCTCTCCAGAGGTTGAGCAGCATTACCTAAATCCCCAGAAACTTTTCTTTGCCAAAATCTAGGACTTTAAATTAGGCTTTCAGCAAGATGAAATATGACTTAGAACCAGAAGAAAGAAACCAGCTAACAGGCAAACCTTAGATTTCCAACAGCTCTAAAGCACAAGCAAGCTGTGCTCTGCCTTCCTCGGTGATTACAGGATCTCTCTACTTTTAGAGAGGTCAAAGGACCTCTCTACTTTTATGGTCAGTGCTTCAGTGAAGTCCTATAAAACACTTTCTCATTTTTGCAGGTGTGATGTGAGGCTGTGTTTTCACACCTCTATTATTAAACACAGGCATCACGCTGACTGCATTGTGTTCAGCTACCTAACAGTAAGAGCAGAGTAGCTTTTTCCTTGTACTTTGGGTCTTTTTGATTTTGCTGATACTAGAGTAAAACAAAATATTAGATTACTGCATCATTAAATCAGTATCTTCCTGAGGTAATTTTATGTTAACCATATTTTTTTGTAACATCCAGAAATTCACTCTTTTGGCCCCCAAAATAAACGCCCCATAATAGGGTTCAGATTGTGAAACTGAACTTTAGCTGTACTAATAAAAGTTATATCTTGAAGATTTTTTGTCTGCTTCCCGAACAAGAAAAAAATACAAACACCCCTGCAGTGATTTCTTCTACATCTGAGGAACACTTCAGGTCTGCACTCCTGTTCTGGCTTGGAAAACACAGCCTTTGAGACAAAAAAATCCCATCATTTTTCTATGCAGCTTTCCCTCTCCCTCAAAATCAGTTCTCTTCTGATTAATAACAGAATCACAGAGTCATTGAGGATGGAATAGACCTCTGAGACTGAGTCCAGCCTATGACCTAACATCACCACATCAACTAGGTCACATCACTAAGTGTCACAGCCAATTTTTCCTTAAACACCTCCAGGGATGGCAACTCTGCCACCTCCCTGGGCAGCCCATTCCAGTGTCTAATTACCCTTTCCATGAGGAAGTGCTTCCTAACATCCAACCTAAACCTGGCACAGCTTCAGGCCTTGCCCTCTCATCTTGTCACAGGTTGCCTGGGAGAAGAGCCCAACCCTCACCTTAATACAACTTCCCTTCGGGTAGTTGTAGAGTTTGATAAGGTCCCCGCTGAGCCTCCTTTTCTCCAAGCTGAACAACCCCAGCTCCCTCAGCCTCTCCTCATAAGTCTCTCCCTCCAGTCCCTTCCCCAGTCTTGTCTCTCTCCTCTGGACCCAAATAAGAAATAAAACCTCCAGATGTGATGACACAGTGACACCCTCCTCAGTCTACAGACAAACAAATGAAAGACTTCTATTGTAGCAGAATTCTTTCTGGTACCTGGGTAATAGGACTCCTGATTCCTTCAAGAACAAGAGCATTATTTAAAGGTGATGCCCATTAAAACATCAACCTCCTTACAAAGTGTGGGGGGCGGCGGACTCTCAAACCATCACATCATTTTTATTTGGCACCCAATGTGGGGCCTTGGCAGGGAGGTTGGAGTTGATGATCTCTGGAGGTCACTTCCAACCTCTTAAGGTTCTGTGATTCTGTGATTCTGTGAATACAGGCAGGGCAGAGACCAGAGGTACAGACTGAGCCTGCAAGCACTGCAGGCAGATCTAGTGACTCCTACTACAGTCCTCCACTCCCCTGGTTACAAATAAAGATACTTACAACCAAGCAAAAGCTGCTCTCACACTAACAGAAAGAGACCACAATTAGCCTCTTTATTAAACAAACATGACTCATCTATCATTGTCCCTGTCTACGGCAGGGGGTTGGAACTAGATGATCCTTGAGGTCCCTTCCAACCTTGCCATTCTATGGTTCTATAGCTACTTTCAGAGTCAAATAAATGTCAACTGGTCCTAACAAATGGCCTGCATTACATAGTCAAACCTGGAACATTTGATGTCCAGTGTCACTCAGCAGTGTTTTTGTTCTGTTCATGCAGCTTTTCCCCTTGAAAAGGTGTTTTGGATGACTTGTAAATCTGCTGTCCTTCCCTGCCGTGAATGCTCTCAACTTTCATTGTCATTTACAACTGGTCTGTGTGCTAACAGAGAAGATAAAACCTGGTTTCTATGTAAATCAGGTTTGGTTTTTTTTCAGAGAAATGTGTATTGTCTTAAAGTAAACCAGTTGAAATAATTATTACCTATACTGAAGTCTAAATTAATATCATTAAATTAAAATAAATGTTTACCATGCAAAATTATTACCAAAATGCAAACTGATGGTTGAAGCTACAAACTTACTATGATAGATCAGATTTTCTCAAGTTACAAAGCCATTTTTTACATCTGAACTCTCTTTTTCAGGAACAAATGTTATTTTTCCCAAGTAAGAAATAACTTCAATAATCAGTTCTGTAACAACTTTTTTCCGAAATACAGCTAGAAAAAGGAGAAGTTTCTCTTCTTCCTCTGCTTTAGGATAAAGGATACATTCAGAAGATGAGAACTAGTAGCTTTGGAATCTTAAAGGTCATGATGCTAAGAAATAAGAAGTGTTGCTTTCTAATTTGTGGCAATCTTCGTTTACTAAATCATAATTTCAAATATGAAACATTTTTTCATTATATTTTCCCATGTTATATCTACCACACAGCAGGTAGCTCTAATAAATGAATCATTAAGATGTTTTTGTGCATTTAATTGAATTTTATTCCCACTTAAATGCAATTTGACACAAATTGCACAGAAAACATTAATCACCTAGTAGAAAGGAAATGGATCGTTCATCATCTTCTATAGAGAAAATGGGAGGCAAAGAGCAGAGTAAGGATGACTCAAGGCTATGCTACTACTTACTGATAGACACAGAACCCCACAACAAATATATCTCTATGACTGTAGTTATATATCTCAATAACCACACACATCTGGTATACATATCCTAATATCATTTGGTGAGATGATACCACGGTGAGACAATGGAACAGGTTGCCCAGGGAGGTTGTGGAGCACAGAAGCAACAAATTCGATCACATTCAGTGCTTCTGTGCTCCACAACCCCCCTGGAGGTGTTCAAGGCCAGGTTGGACGAGGCCTTGAGAGACCTGTACTAGTGGGAGGTGTCCCTGCCTATGGCAGGGACTTAGAACTAAATGAGCTTTGAGGTCTCTTCCAACCTTACAATTCTATGATTCTACGATTCTATGATTCTGCTCTGAGTCAGACCCCACCTGGAGTACTGTGTGCAGCTCTGGAGCCCCCAGCACAGGAAGGACATGGAAGTGTTGGAGCGGGTCCAGAGGAGGCCACGAAGATGATCAGAGGGCTGCAGTAGCTCTGCTGTGAGGACAGGCTGAGAGAGTTGGGGCTCTGCAGCCTGGAGAGGAGAAGGTTTCCAGGAGACCTTAGAGTAGCCTTCCAGTATCTGAAGGGAGCCTAGGGGAAGGCTGGGGAGGGACTATTGACAAGGTCTTGCAACGACAGGACAAGGGGCAGTGGGTTTGAACTGGCAGAAGGGAGATTTAGACTGGATGTTAGGAGGAAGTTGTTTGCAGTGAGGGTGGTGAGACACTGGCACAGGTTGCCCAGGGAGTGATCAAAGATCACATTGGCTGCTTCTGTGCTCCACAAACTCCCTGGAGGTATTCAAGGCCAGGTTGGAGGAGGTCTTGTGTGATCTGTACTAGTGGGAGGTGTCCCTGCTTATGGCAGGGGGCTGGAACTAGATGATCCTTGAGGTCCCTTCCAACCTTACCATTCTATGATTCTATGAAAACAACTACTCAAAGCGAGAATAATCAATTGTGCCTGTTTACAACCTCAGATGTGACACAAGCAGTTAGGGCTTTAGCATCTCTTTGTCACTTTTGTAACTTGTTTCTGGAACTTTCCAGTTTAACATTACACCCCACTTAGACTTAGCACTAGAGTTGATCAGGAAGGACCATCTGCAGCTCATGGCTCAGGTGCAGCAGTAACTCCTTGGGATAGCCAAACTGAATTTAGCTGCTGGCACCCTCACTATCCCCACTGCTACCATACTCATCACATCTTGATTTTCAGCCTCTGAGCAATGCAATTGCTGACCACAAGCAAAAAAAATCTCACCAATAAAAAGCAGCATATGCCATGCTAGCCACCAAAGGTTTTTCCTTAGGCATTGTATTGCTCACCACTGCTGAAGACTTGAATAAAGGATGACAGAGTGTTTAATAAGCATATGACACTTGGTTGGAAGGAACAACCAGTCCACTGAAGGACAGGACTGTTAAAAAAATTGGATAAATGTGCTGGGAAGAGGCAGAGAGATGAAATTCTGCTGTTCAGCAGGATGAGGCATGTCATTTGGGCAGCAGTCTTCAACAACACTCACTGAAAAGGAGACCAACCACTCACATTGCAGTTCTGCAGAAGCAGGCAGATGCACATTGTAGTGGATCCTGATCTGAAAATAAACCAACAATGGCGTTAGTAAAGAGGTTCACTCCAGGTTTTCATCCCACACTTCAGGAAAGAGGTGGACTTCTGAAGAAAGGGCAGAGGGTAGTAATAGAAAGAACCTAACTTCAAGAAAAGAGAAAAAGATTTAAGGAATATTTAGCCTGAAGATAGAATAAGGTGGCAATCAGTTCAGCCACCTATTTCTAAACCCATTCTGGACTCATCATGCTAGGAGTTAGAGATATGCTGTCCCACCAGTGACACCATTAATTCTGTAACATTTTGTGATTCTAAGCAAGCTACCAAGTAATTAAGATTAGATTCACCTGATCAAACACAGACATCATAGTGCAAGCATATTTCAGACTCCTTTGATAATGAAAGGAGGGAAATTCACTCCAGCTGCAGGAGAAGTCTATGTTTGTTCCTAAGAAACATGATTTAGTAATTCCCTATAGGAAATACAGAGTAATTAGCTTGGGCATAGGTCCTTAAGTGGTAGGTACCTACTAAGTTATTCAAGAGAGCACTACAAGAACAAAACCCTTTCAAAACTACTTTTTTTTTTCAGAAATAATGTCTGTCAAAGGAACTGTATTTGAGGGACATGGAACTGTTGGAGTGGGTGCAGAGGAGGCCACGAAGATGATCAGAGGGCTGCAGTAGCTCTGCTGTGAGGACAAGCTGAGAGAGTTGGGGTTTTTCAGCCTGGAGAAGAGAAGGCTTCCAGGAGACCTGATAGTAGCCTTCCAGTATCTGAAGGGGGCTACAGGAAGTTTGGGGAGGGACTATTCACTAGGTCTTGTAATGACAGGACAAGGGGCAGTGGGTTTGAACTGGCAGAAGGGAGATTTAGACTGGATGTTAGGAGGAAGTTGTTTGCAGTGAGGGTGGTGAGACACTGGCACAGGTTGCCCAGGGAGGTTGTGGCTGCTCCCTCCCTGGAGGTGTTCAAGGCCAGGTTGGAGGAGGCCTTGAGTGAGTTGTACTAGTGGGATGTGTCCCTGCCTATGGCAAGATGATGATCCTTGAGGTCCCTTCCAACCTTACCATTCTATGATTCTATATTTTTCTGCTACTATCTGAAAAGTGTGTTTTCAGCTATTGTACCACATGAAACACTTTCTGCTGGTGATACAGCTAATACCAGTGTCAGCTGGCCTAAATACAGTTAACAAACAGAAAGAAACTATGATTTCTTTGGGATTAAAGAAAACAAAGGATGGGACATGTGATTCATTTTCTGTTTAGGAAGTACCAGCCAAGGAGCATGAGATGTGCTGAAATGAATCTTAGCTTAAGCATCTTCCAGGTTAAGCTCCAGTGTTTCAGAGCAGAAAAGCCTGGTCTGCTGGGAGTTAAATGGTAGTGCTTCTTATCTGGAGTTATATTGCTAACTGGAACAAATCAGAAGGAACAAGCATGATAAGTCAAAAAGGATCTGAAGACATCACAGAAGTATTAAGCTTGCTTCTAAGGAAAACAAAGCATGCTGTTCTTCAAACATATGAAATACAGCATATTGGACCAAAATGTAACTTCCAGAACTCAGTTCCTTTGGAATATATAAATCACCTCTTTTCAGTCTCTCCTCTCTGAGAGTGATCAGTGCAGCCAGATGCCTACTGAAAACAAAAATCTAATGTTTACTGTGATGGCTTGAAGATAATTGGAGTGGTTTTTTTAAAAAAAAATATATTACAGGCTGTGAAAAGCAAACACTGGTGATGTCTGCTTCACTCATAGGCCTGCTGAGATGGGTAAGAACAAGAACACAAACATAGTAAGACAGAAAGAGTCTCCCTGTCTCCCTGGGAGCCAGTGTGTCTTCTCCTTTCTGCTGAGTAACCTAACCACTCTGCTTCTAACGCCCCTGGCTGATCCTCCAAACTCACCTTGCATGTAAGACAGACCTTGGGGTAAGGTAGAGGAGCGGGGAGAAGGTGGAAGGGTGGTTGGGAGCCCCTCCTGGGGTCTCTGATTTCTGGGAGGGGAGTTGTGTTTCTGTGTTACCTTTAACTTGTCTATGTCTGTAACTATTCCTGCCTATTGTGTCTATCTCTGCTTGTACATTGTGCTGAGCTGTAAATAGAGCTTCAGTCCTTAACTTCCAGCTGGCTGAGTCTAGTCTGGGTCATTTTACAAAATATGGGGGGGTGGGGAACTCCCAAACCATCACAGTTTACTTACCACAGCATTTCAGAATCAAGAGTCACTTTTCCTTTCTTTGCTATTGAAGTGATTACATTCTGAAGAAAACGTGATTTAATAATCTCACATAATAAATAAGAATCTGCTACAGCATTTGGTTGCCTCTCCTCAATGAAGGTTAGAAAGAATGAGTCCAAAATAATGGAGAGACAAGGGAAGATCTGTTTTGAATGCACAGTGCTGTTAAGAACCTCATGGGCAAAAGACCTCCAGTTTTCCAGTTACACCCTTTGTGGAAAAGCATGTCTGGTGTTGTTTTTCAGCTCACTACCTGGAAGATTTTTTCAGTGTCCCTTTAGTCATCATTCTCTAGTCTCATTCTCCTTTCCTCCCCCCTCATTGTGATATCCTCACCCCTTGAATACTTTCTTTTGTTCTTCAGCCATGGTAGGAACTACACCCATTCAGTAATTTTGCCATGCTTCCTACTCTTCTAGATAGCCTTTTTTGATCCACTGCATCAATGAAAAGAATGAGTAGAACTGAAAGCATCACAGGTTTGTCTGAGGATCTATTTTTTTGTTTTCTTTGACCATGTGTTTCTCATTTTTTACTTGCCTTTGTACTAACACATTTGAACTGACACCTATTTTTTCAAACTTTGTATCTTTTCTATTCATCTGCTTGTAGTGGCAGGGGTAATTAATTACTGCGAGATGATATTTAAAAAATGTTAATAGAATTTATTAATATTAAATATTGAGAACTGGTGGCACCCTGATCACCAAAATGATAATAATAACAGGTTCTTGCATCATTATGGAAACTATATACAGGTTATAATAGGATCTAAAAATAACTATTAAATATATCTAGTAATTGAACTGGACTAAACTGGCAGAGAAAGCTTTGCGGTCAGTGTGCTGCTTGCGGTCAGTACTCCTCCTGCTCACTGGATGGACACAAGGAGCAACTTTCTGCTTATGGCAGAAGGCAATTAATGATTGTTAGAGGCTTTTGGTGTTTACTCACAAAAATATTATCTGACAGTACCCAAAGCTCATGGCAGGGTTGCTGTTGGTAGCTGTTAGAGGCTTTAGAGTTTCCCCAGGCTTCCGGGCGCTGGAGAAAGGAGCCAGAAGATCTCTGACCTGTTCCTGGCTCTCTGGATGATTTGTGTCACCTCCAGGGCTTCCCCCTGGGCAGAAGGCTTTCAGGTGCAGGCAGAGGCCTTGCGGAGTGCAGTCTGGGCACGGTGTCACGCCGGCTGTGCAGGCCGAACGCGTGACAGGGATCAGAGCCTCAGCTCAGGATCAGTGAGGCAGCAGGCAGGGATGCAATAGCAGCCACACCTTGGAATGGCAAAGCACACGCAGTGCTCCCTGCTCATCTCCTTTTTATCCAATACAGCCTGAGACTAAGGGGCCTTTGGCCACAGGATAGCCAATCCAATGGCAGTTAGCCAAGATGTGACCATACTGGGTGAAGCCATAGGCTTGCTTTACTCTTTTTGGGGCAGAACACAGCCTTGCACAAGGCAATCCTGTGCACCTTGTTTACTGCACTTGCTGGGCAGGCCACAGACACCAGACCCAGTGGCTCCAGATTCTTTGTCCTTTTTCCCGCGGTTGCTCTCCCCAAAACAGAAGGAGGGAGAGCAGAAAAACACACCTGGGCAAGCCAGGACATGTACAAGCCTAATTTGGCCTGCTTAGGCCTACCACAACAGACAGGACAAGGGGCAATGGGTTTGAAGTGGCAGAGGGGAGATTGAAAGTGGATGTTAGGAGGAAGTTGTTTGCAGTGAGGGTGGTGAGACACTGGCACAGGTTGCCCAGGGAGGTTGTGGTTGCTCCCTAATTTGGCCTGTTTAGGCCTACCACGATACTGCTTCAAGATGTCTGTCTGCACTTATAATTAAACTCATGAAAGTGACCTCAGTTAGGGACTCTGTTATTCACTCTAAGGCTTTCAACGTTTTACTTTGTGGTCCAAATGCAAAGAAAGATGTCTGGGCAGCAAACTTAAACCTACTCATAAGGGACTTCAATGCATGGACCTTTTGGATTGAGTGTGTAGGCACCAGGAGAATCATAGAATCATAGAATGGTAAGGTTGGAAGGGACTTGAAAAATCATCTAGTTCCAACCCCCTGCCATAGGCAGGGACACCTCCCACTACTACAGCTCACTCAAGGCCTCAAATAACCTGCCCTTGAACACTTCCAGAGGAGTAGCCACAACCTCCCTGGGCAACCTGTGCCAGTGCCTCACCACCCTCACTGCAAACACCTTCCTCCTAACATCCAGTCTAAATCTCCCCTCTGCCAGTTTAAACCCATTCCCCTTGTGCTGTCACTGCAAGACCTTGTAAATCCTAGATGAAAACTGCCAATGCAGAGGATTAGTAGCTTTGTCATGGGTATACACAATATGACTCTAAGCATATAAATGAAGAATATGGACCAAAGACCACATAACTACACTTAACCTGAGTATCTTCACTGCATTTGTCCAGAAGCACAGCAGTGGCAGAATCCCAAGTATTTTGCTCAGACAGGAACAGAATGGTTTACTACAACATGAAAGTTCCCTGATTCCTCTACCTTCTCCACAGCGGTTAAAGCATTAGCATCACACACTCTTCATTGAAAATGTGGGGGAAGAGCATCCCCATATAGAACTGTCTGCCTTTGGAGACATCTTCTGAGCATCCCAACTTAACTGAACACAACACAACTATACCAGAGCACCTTGCAGAAGCAGCTCTTCGGCTCATACTGCTGAACAACCACCACGACAGCTCTCTGCTGAACAACCACCATGACAGCGAGTGTACCCAGAGCTACACAATAGGTGTGGTGTGCAACACAAATTACACTGAGTTATGTTCTTTCTGCAGATGACTACAAAATTATATAGGGCTCTCTCCAAATGGAACTTAACTTGTCTTCTGCAGTGAACAGAAGTGTGTGACATGAATCATGAGGACAAAGATGAAATTGATTCTTAATAGCTAATTGCTTCACAGGGGAGAGAGTACCTTTGTGGGGGAAATAGGGCCTGTAAATTTTACACAAAGCTGATGCCTCTTAAAGGCTTCACACAGAACTGAGCAGAGGATTACTTTCCTCAAACAGTATTCTCAGTCCCTTCTTCCTAATCTATTGTATGTATGCCAGCCAGAGGTCTTCCAAGTCCCACTCTGTTCAAGTTTCTGCCAGAACAGTTTCATTCTGTCATACAACACAGAATCATAGAATCATAGAATGGTAAGGTTGGAAGAGACATCAAGGATCATCTACTTCCAAGCCCCTGACATAGGCAGGGACACCTCCCACTAGTACAGCTCACTCAAGGCCTCAAACAACCTGTCCTTCAACACCTCCAGGGAGGGAGCAGCCACAACCTCCCTGGGCAACCTGTGCCAGTGCCTCACCACCCTCACTGCAAACAACTTCCTTCTAATATCCAGTCTAAATCTCCCGTCTGCCAGTTCAAACCCATTGCCCCTTGTGCTGTCATTGCAAGACCTTGTCAAGAAGCCTTCTCTTCTCCAGAATGAAGAACCCCGATCAGCTCCAAAATGCCAATCAGTACTTGTTATTCTCCTGATGTTCTTTTAGGCCTCTCAAGCCTGAATATTATTCATGATTACCACTAGATTGCCTGGCTCTGTGAGAGGAAAGACAGCAGAAAAGCATGATCCTCAGAGACTGTGACCATCACTTAGGACATGAAACTGTTGGAGTGGGTCCAGAGGAGGCCACCAAGATGCTCAGAGGACTGCAACAGCTCTGCTATGAGGACAGGCTGAGAGAGTTGGGGTTCTGCAGCCTGGAGAAGAGAAGGCTGCCAGGAGACCTTAGAGTAGCCTTCCAATATCTGAAGGGGGACTACAGGAAGGCTGGGGAAGGATTATTGACAAGGTCTTGCAGTGCCAGGACAATGGGCAATGGGTTTGAACTAGCAGAGGGGAGATTGAAACTGGATGTTAGGAGGAAGTTGTTTGCAGTGAGAGTGGTGAGACACTGGCACAGGTTGCCCAGGGAGGTTGTGGCTGCTCCCTCCCTGGAGGTTTTCAAAGCCAGGTTGGATGAGGCCTTGAGTGAGCTGTACTAGTGGGAGGTGTCCCTGCCTATGGCAGGGGCTTGGAACTAGATGATCCTTCAGGTCCCTTCCAACCTTACCATTCTATGATTCTATGACTTTATTTTTCATTCAGTTTTTTTAAGGTAAATAATGTTTCTGCTTAGCAGTGGATTCAGCTTGAAAAATCATTTGATCTGCAACTCTTCTTCCATTCAGAAGTGTGGAAAGGATGCACATCCTTAAAAGTAAGACTGGCCCAGCTCAGGAAGCTCTGAATAAATCCACTGTCTCTTTAATCAAATTTAAAGACTCTTTTCTCTCTTTTCTCCACTACCATATACTGGTAGCAAGTCTTGTCTACATTCTTGACATCACTACAGTTATTGTACAAGTACCACCATTTAGGTATGACTACAGAGCGGCAAGATGGGCACAAGGGAATTGCACCACAGCTTGATAATGGTCTCAAGAAATATTCCAGCGTAGTAACAGTTTCATCTTTGCCCTGAAAAAAAAAAAAAAGTATAAAGCCCCATGTCTTCAGCTCATTTGTATGTGTGCCCACCATTACATTTTAGCAGTGTCTTTAATTAAATGTAGAAACCCATAGAAATCTGCATAATCCTTACTCCATCTGGATACGGTGTCTGAGTGCAAAGGTGACCTCTTCCTAAAACTATTTCTTGTCTCACTGTCTACAGTGATATCCTTCTTAATTTTGCTCTATTTCGCTGCCTGTGACTAGCAGAGAAGACCTCAAGATAAAAGACTCTGTTGACTGGAGAATAATCATAACTGTGTTCTGCAAAAGAAATGGACATTTCACCATTGCTCTTTCCTCAAGGAAATCTAATTCTTTGAAGACAGGAAATATGGCAATGCACAGCTTCAGAGCTTGTTACTCATGCGAAGTACCATCTCCAAAAGGCAACGCTAAAGCAGCGTTCACAAAGGCAAAGTTTCATTTTAGAAAGGTCAGTTTGCTCAGGGCAAAGTCACAAGCCACCCTTTTGCAGCTTTTGTAAGATGATAAATCACCACATCAGTCATGCACAGGGGAGGTACAGGCAGGGTTTAAGTGCTGTGGGCAGATAATCTAACCAAACCTCCCTTAGCAAAACAAAACACACTGGATAATAGTTCCAAGATCTGCACAACGTCTACAGAGCTGACTGCTTTCTGAAGCTCCATAAAACTGATAGAACAAAATAGTAGAATCATAGAATCATAGAATGGTAAGGTTGGAAGGGACCTCAACGATCATCTAGTTCCAAGCCCCTGCCATAGGCAGGGACACCTCCCACTAGGACAGCTCACTCAAGGCCTCCTCCAACCTGGCCTTGAACACCTCCAGGGAGGGAGCAGCCACAACCTCCCTGGGCAACCTGTGCCAGTGTCTCACCATCCTCACTGTAAAGAACTTCCTCCTAACATCCAGTCTAAATCTCCCCTCTGCCAGTTCAATCCCATTGCCCCTTGTCCTGGCATTACAAGACCTTGTAGTCCCTCCCCAGTTCCCTGTAGGCCCCCTTCAGATACTGGAAGGCTACTCTAAGGTCTCCTGGAAGCCTTCTCCAGGCTGCAGAGCCCCAACTCTCTCAGTCTTTTCCTCATAGTTGAGCAGCTGCAGCCCTTTGATCATCTTTGTGCCCTCCTCTGGACCCGCTCCAACACTTCCATGTCCTTCCTGTGCTGGGGGCTCCAGAACTGCACACACTATTTAAAGGAGTACCTGTATTCTTTGGTGCATCAGACAGAGCTGTGGATATTGGGAGAAGACCCAAGACAGGGGTCCACACAGGTCCACAACAAAGAGAAGGCTGAGGAGAGATCTCAGTGCTTTCTACAACTACCTGAAAGGAGATTGGAGTGAGTCAGGGGCCAGCCTCTTCTCCCAGGAAAGCTGTTTACAGTCCTGGAACCCCCAGCATAGGATGGACATGGAACTGTTGAAGTGGGTCCAGAGGAGGCCACGAAGATGATCAGAGGGCTACCGCAGCTCTGCTGTGAGGACAGGCTACAAGAGTTGGGGTTCTGCAGCCTGGAGAAGAGAAGGCTTCCAGGAGACCTTAGAGTAGCCTTCCAGTATCTGAAGTGGGCTCCAGGAAGGCTGGGGAGGGACTTTTGACAAGGTCTTGCAATGGCAGGACAAGGGGCAATGGGTTTGAACTGGCAGAGGGGAGATTGAAACTGGATGTTAGGAGGAAGTTGTTTGCAGTGAGGGTGGTGAGACACTGGCACAGGTTGCCCAGGGAGGTTGTGGCTGCTCCCTCCCTGGAGGGGTTTAAGGGAAGGTTGGATGAGGCCTTGAGTGAGCTGTACTAGAGGGAGGTGTCCCTGCCTATGGCAGGGATTTGGAACTAGCTGATCCTTGAGGTCCCTTACAACCTTACCATTCTATGATTCTATGTGAGAAATGGTTCTAAACTGCACCAGAGGAGGTTTAGACTAGGAAGAATTTCTTTACTGAAAGAGTGGAATGGGCTGCTCAGGGAAGTGTGGACTCAACACCTCTAGAGGTGTTTAAAAGACATTTGGATGAGGTGCTTAGGCATGTGGTCTAACAGTTGTGTACAGGGAGATATCAGGTCCTGTTGGACTCAGCAATGCTAAGGTCATTTCCAAGTAGGCAATAATACAATTCATTTAACCCTAATCTCTCCCTCCATAAACTAGCTGCAAAACAAATACATTATGCATGTGGAAATTGAGCTTCATCCTCAAACTGGGGACAATAGGTTCATTGAAAGATCTTCTAATAACCATAGGATTCCTCACTTACAGAAGTGCCCATGAGCAGAGAGCTCAAAACAGGAGACTGCACACAGCATATTGGTGGCTCAGTGTAGTTGCCTCTTGCACAGTAAAGTTTAAAACGCTGGCAGAAACAGTGAGAGAATAGGAAAAAACAAAACAAACCAAAAACCTCTGGAAGGCATGTGAAATTCTAGGTGACAATCTATATTTAATATTCCATGCATATTATTCCTGCATGATCTGACCAGATGCTGACTTGTGTGTGGATTCCACTGCTTTCCACAAAAGCTCCACAAAGTTTACCTGCAAATGCAGCCATTAGGTAGTATATGCCTGTTTAGAGATACAATTCATGTTTCTTTTTGGGGATTTTCTGGAGGCAATGTTTAGCCTTTAGAGATTTCAAACCTATCCATGAAGACCTAGGTACTCATCTTCACATCCTTGACAATGCACTGTGAATACACTAGGGATGAAACTCAACTACTTAAGTACCACTATAACAAGAAGTTAGTTTTAGCATTCCTTTTAGAGAGGGACATGAGCATAAAGCAAGTCTAACACATTGGTGTTATATATAAAAACTCCATGAAAAGGCTTTCCAGAGTTGGTAACACACAGCCAAGGCAGAAACTCAAACTTGTCCTGAAGCTGTCACTTCCTGGGACAGACTTTGGTGGCTAAGGCACAGACAGTGTGCTGTGGTTTTTCTAAAGTGTATTTGCCTTGTCAGTACCCCAAGAAGATCTTCCAAGCAGAAGCTGAGTTATTTGCTTTCCAAGCCAAGAACATAAAACCCCTGTGATAATGTTCAATTAGAGTTGCTTTATTTCCATTATGTCTAATGTAGATATAATTGATCTGTCTTCTGAATATTTATGCATTCAATGGCACATTTATTCAACAGTTCCACTCTGCTTGGCTCAGAAAACAAGCTTCTTGCAATACATAGAATCATAGAATGGTAAGGTTGGAAGGGACCTCAAGGATCATCTAGTTCCAACCCCCTGCCATAGGCAGGTACACTTCCCACTAGTACAGGTCACTCAAGGTCTCATCCAGCCTGGCCTTGAACACCTCCAGGGAGGTTGTGGAGCACAGAATGACCCAAGGTGATCTTTGATCACGTTGGGTGATTCTGTGCTCCACAACGTCCCTGGGCAACCTGTGCCAGTGTCTCACCACCCTCACTGCAAACAACTTCCTCCTATCACACTTTCAATCTCCCCTCTGTCACTTCAAACCCATTGCCCCTTGTCCTATCATTGCAAGACCTTGTCAATAGTCCCTCCCCAGCCTTCCTGTAGGCCCCCTTCAGATACTGGAAGGCTACTCTAAGGTCTCCTGGAAACCTTACACATGCCTTGGACATTAAAGAGCATCTATAGTTGAAGAAATAATTTTAAGAAGATAGGGATGATTTCTTACATGTGCTTTTCAGAATCAGGTACTCCTGGTGCCCTCTCANCTTCACTCATACGCTTGCTGGAGAATTGTTTGGGAACACTAACCAAAACAATAGATAAGTCAGCCTCTCTCTGGCTCTTGCTGGAACAGCAGCTGCTGGGGGATCTAGCAGCTTCTGGGCTCTGACTCCTCTGCTGATTAATCCTCACTAGCCACTTTTCTTCTAACCCCCCCTGGACGATCCTCCTAATTTACCTTGCACGTAAGGCAAACCTTGGGGTAAGGTACAGGGGTGGGGAGAAGGTGGAAGGGTGGTTGGGAGCCCCTCCTGGGGTCTCTGATTTCTGGGAGGGAAGTTGTGTTGCTGTATTACCTTTAACTTGTATATTTCTGTAACTCTTCCTGTCTATAGTGTATATATCTGCTGTACATTGTGCTGAGCTGTCAATAGAGCTTCATCATTTAACTTCCAGCTGACTGAGTTCTAGTCTGGGTCATTCAACAAAGTGTGAGGGGCAGGGAACTCCCAAACCTTCACACTGTTCTCATGAAACTTTTGGTCAGGAGAGGTTCCTCAGTTGATTGACTGAGGTTTTAGATGATGGAAATGCAAAACAACAGATGTTCTACCTGATAAGGCTGGGGTTTCTTGATATGGCCAAGACCTAGGATTTGACCTTGGCTCAGTTGAATGCCGAGCACGTTTAACAGACCGCAGAACATAGTGCCAAATGGGACTGATGTATTATTCACACACAGTGAAAATCTGAGTTATTCAGGCAGCTTTTCCTGAAGGTAGTGTTGAGGAGGGCCTCAGAAACCCACAAATTAAAATAATGTTTCCTTGCCTGTTCCTGAAATGGCAGCAGCACTCAGAGGAGTAATCATTACCATCTACGCCTATCAACAAGGAGCTGAGCTAACAAGAAAGGTCAAATCTCATTCTTCAACCTTAAACACATTCTGAGTTCTTTGCCCTGAAAGTGACTCCCTGTTTGCATTCACAAGACGATGGGTATGGGAAACTTACTGGCTGCAGATTGAATCAACAGCTTCACTTCAAAAAGAGAAGACCCACAGCCTGAAATGAAAATGCATTTAATGAAATGGTCAAGTTAATACTAATGCAAATAAAAAGCACATAATGTTCTACACAGGCCAACAAAAGTGCAACAGTCACAATAGCCAGAAAGAGAGTCCTCAAGAACAGGTGAAGGGTAGGAAGGACATGGACAGAGGAATCAGTGCAGCCTCAGCAAGTGTGCAGATGGCACCCAACTGTGTGGCACAGTCGACTTGCTAGAGGGCAGGGATCCATCCAGAGGGACCTGGACAGGCTGCAGAGCTGTGCCCAGGCCAACCTCATGGCATTCAACCAGGCCAAGTGTATGTCCTGCACCTGGGTAGGCACAATCCCAAGCACAACTCCAGGTTGGGTGGGGAATGGCAGAAAGCAGACCTGAGGAACAGGCCGTGGGGGTCTGGGGTGATGAAAAGCTCAACACCCATCTTCAAGAAGGGTAAAAAGAATGACCCTGGAAACTACAGACCAGTCAGCCTCACCTCTGTGCCTGGCAAGATCATGGAGCAGATCCTGCTGAAAGTCCTGCTAAGGCAAATGGAAAACAAACCAGAGGTGATTGGTGGGAACCAGCATGGCTTCACCAAGGGCAGATCTTGCCTGACAAATTTAGTGGCTTTTTATGATGAAGTCACAGCGACAGTGGACAAGGGAAGGGCAGCTGATGTCATCT
>VWZE01014690.1:8962-31641 GCA_013396675.1 Eubucco bourcierii | reverse complement strand
GGGCCACAAAGACGATCAGAGGGCTGGAGCAGCTCTGCTATGAGGACAGGCTGAGAGAGTTGGGGCTCTGCAGCCTGGAGAAGAGAAGGCTTCGAGGGGACCTGATAGTAGCCTTCCAGTATCTGAAGGGGGCCTACAGGAAGGCTGGGGAAGGATTATTTACAAGGTCCTGCAATGACAGGACAAGGGGCAATGGGCTTAAACTGGCAGAGGGGAGATTTAGACTGGATGTTAGGAGGAAGTTCTTTACAGTAAGGGTGGTGAGGCACTGGAACAGGTTGCCCAGGGAGGTTGTGGATGCTCCCTCCCTGGATGTGTTCAAGGCCAGATTGGATGAGGCCTTGAGTAACCTGTACTAGTGGGAGGTGTCCCTGCCTATGTCAGGGGGTTGGAACTAGATGATCCTTGAGGTCCCTTCCAACCTTACCATTCTATGATTCTATGATTCTATGATCTTTTCAGTGGAATGCCTTAAGTAACCACTCCCCAGAAAACCCAGGTCTCTTGTTAAGAGAAGTTCTTTCAGGTTGAATAAAACTGTTGGAGGTTTTTGCTGGGTTTTTTGCTTTGTTGGTTGGTTGGGGGATTTGGTTTTGAGGGGGTGTCTGTGTTGGGGGGGTTGTTCGGGGTTTTTTTGTTTGTTTAAGTTTGAGAGGTTCTAAAATTAACCTCTACTACACAAATCACTTTGCCTCCCTTTACATGTATCTTGTCAAACAGCCCAAACCACCTAAAAACCAACTCAGCTTGAGATGGCCTAGACAATGCAGCTCAGATGTTGATTATTCTACATGGAGAAATCCCATTCAACGTTTTTAGAAATATTACTGCTTCTCATCAACTCCTCGTGTATGAAGGCCTTGGATACAGACCCTCATTCCACATTCCTGCTTACAAAGATAGCAGTACATGTATTCAGTAACACTGATTTATTACCATCAGAATAAGATTGAGAGCTGCCTCTAGTTACCCCTGCTCTTTGTGGAGGTATTACAATGCATATGAAGAGCAATCTGAGATCAAATCCAGGTGTACCTTGCTTAAGCTTATACTGATCTCTCTCCTATTGTATTTAGTGAGATGAAACTGAACAAAAAGAACTTGGCTCCTGCACATCCAGGTTAGCTTCACCAAGAGAGCAGCTGTCTGCAGTCATGAGTGAGGACAGAAAAAGCAGTATCAGGAGAGATGTCAGTAAAGCTGAGGATTCAAAGCACAGCCAAATGACCATGCAGAGAGGTTCTGTATTGTGTATGGGGAAGAAAAAATAGTGAGGTCTGATGAAGAGCCTACTACAGTTTCTAAGAGCAGTAAACTACTAACTGCACAGTGGCAAGGTATAGTCCATTCCATACCCTGTGAGCCAGCAAGCTGGCAGGTGTCAGAGGAGACAAGTAGCTGTCATGGTTTACCTCACTGCAAGTCATCAAGTGACACATGGGGAGGTTACCTTCTCACTTGGGGCAGAATGAGTTCAGAAATGGTCAGCTATGATGTCTCAGTATCAAACTGTAAAAGACCAAAACAGATAAATTAACCACCTACACTCCTGTGAGCAAACCATCATGATCAGTTCAAGCCTTAGGTTCAAGTAGGTAGGCTGTGACCTGGTCTTAGGGGTTTGTTTTCACACCTTCTCCCAGCTCCAGTAGCGGACACAGGCATCCTGGTTCTTAGTATCATAGAATCATAGAATGGTAAGGTTGAAAGGGACCTCAAGGATCAGCTAGTTCCAACCCCTTGACATAGGCAGGGACACCTCCCACTAGTACAGGGCACTCAAGGCCTCCTCCAACCTGGCCTTCAACACCTCCAGGCAGGGAGCAGCCACAACCTCCCTGGGCAACCTGTGCCAGTGTCTCACCACCCTCACTGCAAACAACTTCCTCCTAACATCCACTTTCAGTCTCCCCTCTACCAGTTCAAACCCATTGCCCCTTGTCCTGTCATTACAAGACCTTGTCAATAGTCCCTCCCCAGCCTTCCTGTAGGCCCCTTTCAGATACTGGAAGGCTACTCTAAGGTCTCCTGGAAGCCTTCTCTTCTCCAGGCTGCAGAGCCCCAACTCTCTCAGCCTGTCCTCACAGCAGAGCTGCTGCAGCCCTCTCAGCANAGGACTCGTTGGCTGTCTGGGCTGCATGTGCACACTGCAGGCTCATGTTGAGCTTTTCATCAACCCAGACTCCAAGGTCCTTTTCCTCAGGGTTGCTCTCAGCCATTCACCACCCAGCCTGTATTTGTGCTTGGGATTGTGCCTACCCAGGTGCAGGACCTTACACTTGGCCTTGTTGAATGTCATGAGGTTGGCCTGGGCCCACCTCTCCAGCCTGTCCAGGTCCCTCTGGATGGATCCCTGCCCTCTAGCAAGTCGACTGTGCCACACAGCTTGGTGTCATCTGCAAACTTGCTGAGGCTGCACTGATTCCTCTGTCCATGGCACTGGCAAAGATATCAAGCAGCACTGGTGCCAGCACTGACCCCTGAGGGACACCACTTGGCACTGGTCTCCAGGTGGACATTGTGTCCTTGATCATCACTCTCTGTGTGCCACCATCCAGCCAATTCCTTACCCAGCAGTGCTCCACACATCCAGTCCATGTTTTTCCAGTTTGGTGCCCAGAATGTCATGTGGGACAGAGTCAAATTCCTTACTCAGATCCAGGTAGATGACATCAGTTGCCTGGTTACCATTTAATTACCTGCCATTAATACATCTATAAACTGTTTCTCTCCAATTATGGTTTAAACCGAATGAAGCAAATTTTCCCCTGACAAGAGTCAGTCTCAGCTTCCCATACAGTTGTTTTTTCACAGGACAAACCCTGGTACTTTACCACCATCTGCTGGAGGCTAAGTACCATTCACTTTAAAAAAATGTAAATTCAGCCTAAGCCCTAAAACAATGCTCTCCACAAATATTCAAAGATCTCAAAAGCAGCAGGGATGCACGAGGCCTCCAAGGAACATGGGTCCCAAAAAATTATTTGAGCAACAGACAGAAATGACAGTTTCCTATATTATCTTTCAATTTCCTGCTCTGTCATTGCTAAATGTTTCACTGAACCACAGTCAGGTGCTGTCAGATACCACCAAAGGCTTCAAGGCCGTTGGTAAGTGAAATAAAATTCACAGCACAGCCACCAATTTCCTCTGTCACTGAAAAATAAAAGATTATACAAAGGCCATATGCCAGACATTTTTTAACCACTCTAAGACCAGTTAAATCATCTTTTTCAGTTGTCCAAAACATCTTAAAACTGTTTCTGAAATCTGAAACCAAAAAAGCACTACTAAAATGTAAACTATATTCTCCATCCTTACCACCCCTTTCTGCAACATGATGCCCTGATGGATTCCCCCAGTCTCACCATTCCTTCTTTCCCCTCTTCTACCTCTGATGACATCTAAACACAACCACTGAGACCTGCAGAAATTATTGGATTCATCTCACTTAAATTCCACTTAATTGGGGCACCTTAGTTAGAAGGCTGTACCACTGAGATGTCTTCTGTAGTTATTGGCAACCAAGATGCTCTTCCAGAGGACAATTTCTGTCTTAGAGGAGCCACATGTGGAAAGAACAGAAAGAAACCATTGTGCTTCCTTTACATTGGTAAGTAAGGTGAAATGGCCTAGGCACTCTCTTCTTGGTTTGGTGCACAACCTAGAGGCAGCTACAGAGGAACATGGTGCCTGGTGAAACAGTTCAGATGGAATCTGTGGTGTCATCTAGATTTCTCCTGAGCATGTACATAGATGCAGATGATCTGTTTTCTAGGTATCATTTATGAATGCCATGGTAGGCCTAAATAGGCCAACAGGCTTACACATGTCCTGGCTTGCCCAGACAGGAGCTCTGTCTGGCCAAGTGTAAGGTCCTGCACCTGGGTAGGCACAATGCCAAGCACAACTCCAGGTTGGATGGTGAATGGCTGAGAGCAACCCTCAGGAAAAGGACCTTGGAGTCTGGGTTGATGAAAAGCTCAACATCTTCTCTCCCTCCTTCTGCTATGGGAGAAGCAACCGCAGGAAAGAGGACAAAGAACTTGGAGCCAGTAAATCTAAGAACTCTGGCTTGCCCAGATTTGTTTGCTCCTGTGGTAAATAAGGTACACATGCTCAGTTTGTGTATGCCTTGTGCAAGGTCTGTGCTCTGCCCTAAAAAGGGTAAAGCAAGCCTATGGCTTCACCTAATATGGTCAGACTTGGCTAACTGCCATTCTGATTGGCTATGTCCAAAGGTACATCTCGAGCTGCATTGATAAAAAGAGACAAGCAGGTGACACAATGTGCTCTCTGCTGTTTCATCTGTGCTCTGCCTTTGTACCTGTGCTTGTTACTGCTGCTACTGCCTTATCATATCCTGAACTGCCTGGAAACTCCACTGCTTTGAGTTTACCAAGAACAGGCTCGAAATGCCTCCATGCGATAGGCCTGCACAGCCAGCCTGACATTGTGCTGAGACTGCACATCACAAGACATCCTGCTGTCCCAGGTTGGGAACTATAAGGTTAAAAAGAGTCCTCTGGGGACTGGAAGATTGTTATTCAATCCCATAATTCTGCTATCTCTTCATAAGCTCACGGCCAGGCCAGCTTGTTCTCCTCTCCTCCCCCTCCAGCCTTGTGCCAGGCAGGAGCTCCCTTATCAGGATAAACATAGAATCATAGAATGGTAAGGTTGGAAGAGACCTCAACGATCATCTAGTTCCAACCCCCTGCCATAGGCAGGGACACCTCCCACTAGTACAGGTTACTCAAGGCCTCATCCAAACTGGCCTTGAACACCTCCAGGGAGGGAGCATCTACAACCTCCCTGGGCAACCTGTGACAGTGCCTCACCACCCTCACTGTAAAGAACTTCCTCCTAACATCCAGTCTAAATCTCCCCTCTGCCAGTTTAAGCCCATTACCCCTTGTCCTGTCATTGCAGGACCTTGTAAATAATCCTTCCCCAGCCTTCCTGTAGGTCCCCTTCAGATACTGGAAGGCTACTATCAGGTCCCCTCAAAGCCTTCTCTTCTCCAGGCTGAAGAGCCCCAACTCTCTCAGCCTGTCCTCATAGGAGAGCTGCTTTGTGGCCCTCCTCTGTACCCACTCCAACACTTCCATGTCCTTCCTGTGCTGAGGATAGGTCTTGTTTGGGGCCTCCAGAGGCTGTGCTTAGGCCTCTGGAGGATGGTAGTGGCATAGGGGGGAAGGCTGGAGCACTGGGGATTGTAGATTTAGTTTTGGGTTGGGGTAAAATTGAGGGGGTTCGCTAATGGCTTCTGGATCTGCTTTGTAATTTCTGTCTGTAACTCTCTCCAAATACAATTCTGTTTTTCTCCAATTCGTTTGAGAGCTTCACTCTGTTGGCTCTTTAAACCCACGACACCTGCCCACATCTGAAAGCCTCATGACAAGGGAAGTCCTGGAGATAGAGATCATCCAGAGGAGATCAGGACCTGGCCAGAGATTGTCTGTCTCCTTTCCCCAGCACCCTGAAGACTGGGAAGAATCAGAAGTCTCAGTGGCTGACAACACAGTAACAGAACTCCCTGAAAGCCTTTGGGTACTGTCTGAAGCTGTAGCCAGCCCTGTGAGTTGGGAGATAATTTTATGAGTAAATAGTTAAAGCCTCTTGTAACTCACCATTGCCTTCTGCCATAAGCAGAAAGGAGCTCCCTGGGTCCATCTAGTGGGCAAGTGGAGTATTGACTGCAAGCAGTACATCCACTGCAGGAACCTTCTCTCCCAGTTCAATTATTCTATTATTCTATTATTACTACTTATTACTACTTTTCTACTACTATTCTATTATTACTACTTATTTCTAGATCGTGTGTTATTATCTGTGTAAAGTTTCCATAAGCATGTGAAAAACCAATTATTAATAAAATTAGTGTCCAGGGTGGTGAGAGTTAATAAGCAATATTAACTATTTAATAAATAATATTTCTATTATTAATATCAATAAGTAGTTAATGCTGTTTATTAGTGTAATTAATAAACAATATTAATATTTGAAAATCACCTCTCACATCAATTCATTCCACTCCATAACAGTGACTCAAGGTTACCTGTACCAAATTGCAAGTCCCTCCTTTGTAACATGAGGGAATTAGGGTTTCTGAAAGAACAGGTCATCTTTTGGGGGTTTGGGGATTTTTTTTAACTTGAGTAAAACAATGTCCTCTTTGACCTGAGTCTTGGCAACAACTGAAATATTCTGGCTGAAACTTTCACATGGTGCCTGTGTTCACTGTTTCTGGATATTGTCTGCTTCACACACTTATTTGAACAGCCCCAAAAGAACACTGCTGGTCTGCAGTTAAGTTGGGTGCTTTAGCTCTTCTTTCCAGTCTCCAAGTAAATATTCAACCCCTGCAGATGCATCTGGTAATTCTTTCTAACCACTCTTTCTGTAAACAAACTGTTCACTGGCTTTTAAAAGGTGAAGATTAACAACATTTGGGCAGTAACATTGAGCAAAGCAGCAACACAACAAATACAGGCCACTGCCCAGAAGAAAGACAATTAAAATCTCTTTCTGTAATGACCTTAGAGTCACTGACCCCAAACCATTCAACATCACTTTCCTGCATGCTCCATTTAGCCTTGCTCCTCCTCTGTCCCATGAGGCAGCTCCTCCTTCACTGTTCATGACTGCACAGAATCATAGAATGGTAAGGTTGGAAGGGACCTCAAGGATCATCTAGTTCCAAACCCCTGCCATAGGCAGGGACACCTCCCACTAGTACACTTCACTCAAGGCCTCCTCCAACCTGGCCTTCAACACCTCCAGGGAGGGAGCAACCACAACCTCCCTGGGCAACCTGCTCCAGTGTCTCAGCACCCTCACTGCAAACAACTTCTAACGTCCAGTTTCAGTCTCCCCTCTGCCAGTTCAAACCCATTGCCCCTTGTCCTGTCATTACAAGACCTTGTCAATAGTCCCTCCCCAGCCTTCCTGTAGTCCCCTTCAGATACTGCAAGGCTACTCTAAGTTCTCCTGGAAGCCTTCTCTTCTCCAGGCTGCAGAGCCCCAACTCTCTCAGCCTGTCCTCAGAGCAGAGCTGCTGCAGCCCTCTGATCATCCTCGTGGCCTCCTCTGGACCTGTTCCAACACTTCCATGTCCTTCCTGTGCTGAGGGCTCCAGAACTGCACACAGTTTCCTTCCTATCACATATTTCTATTACCCTGAATGCCCTTAAGCCTATTACCTGATGGCAGCAGGGTGTCACTATGCAACCTCATCCAAGCTTTCAAGAAGCTCTGAAATACACCAGCTACACAGAGGAACCAATTCTTGAAACGACCCAGACCTGTTAAGTCAGGGGTACAGGTCAATAGTCCCTTCTATATCATCTGATTTCACATAGACATCAAAGAGAGATTTACCACCTCCCTGAAATGGGAGAGACTCACCTATTGGCAGGTCCAGTAGGTGCCTGTCTGACTGCCAGCAGTCAGGAACTGGCTGCAGGGCTGACTGTTGCCCTGTAGCGAATCTAGGAGAAAATGACCACAGGTAGCTTGCTCAGACTAGTTCTACTAGATTAATCTGGTAGTTGCAGTTGCCTGAAACAGCGACTACAAAAAAGAAATTTTCTCCAGATCCTTCCTCTCTTGTATAGAGCAGCAAAGCAGGAGAAACCTCTGTCCCTGGAAAGGTAGAGGCAAAGCCCCAACTTCCTTCTGATGAAGAAATGACAAGAACAATCAAAAGTATGGAACAACTTCTGCACACAATAAATGACCCCAGGCTGGAAAACAGGAATGAAAAGGGATGTAACATAGTATCATAGAATGGTGAGGTTGGAAGGGACCTCAAGGATCATCTAGTTCAAACCCCCTGCCATAGGCAGGGACATCTCCCACTAGTACAGGTCACTCAAGGCCTCCTCCAACCTGGCTTTGATCACCTCCAGGGAGGGAGCAGTCACAGCCTCCCTGGGCAAGCTGTGCCAGTGTCTCAACAAGGTACCTTCATAGGGTCATGAACTTATGAATGGCCTGGAGACTAGACACAGAGGAGAAAAACAGACCAGCAAAACTAAAGAAAAACTTATTCAGAGAAGGAGGAATCATAGAATGGGAGAAGTTGGAAAAACCCTCTGGAGACCATCTAGTCCAACCCCCCTGCTAAGCAGGAGCACGTAAAGCAGGTTGCACAGGTAGACTTTGAGTGACTCCAGAGATGGAGACTCCATCATCACTCTGGGCAGCCTGTTACAGTGCTCCACAACCCTGACAGTAACCAAGTTCCTCCTCATCTTCAGAAGAACTTCCTATGATGCAGTTTGTGCTCATTAAAAAAAAACAACCAAACCACCACCAACTAAACCACAGCAGTCTTTTCACAGTATCACAGTATCACCAGGGTTGGAAGAGACCTCAAAGTTCATCAAGTCCAACCCATCACCACAGACCTCAAGACCAGACCATGGCACCAAGTGCCACGTCCAAACCCACCTTGAACACCTCCAGGGACGCTGACTCCACCACCTCCCTGGGCAGCCCATTCCAGTAGCCAATGGCTCTCTCAGTCAAGAACTTTCTCCTCACCTCCAGCCTAAACTTCCCCTGGCTTTTATAAGCTATTGTTGCTTTTCCAGGTGAGACTCATGTGAAAAGACCAAAGTTGAAGTACAAGAAAATTACTCTTTATTTAGGAAAAACATTACTTTTCACAGCTCTTTCCCTTCCAGCACTCACATCTCACTGCACCCACATTCAGGTGCCAATGGATGCTGCTGGTCTGTATGTTAAGGTGGGATCCCAGTATGTATCCTGGTACTCGGTACATATTCTGCCACACCTCTCACCATACTATGGCTGAACTTTTGTATAAGTGTGGACTCAACTCCCTTAGGGTTTATTCCTCTTACTCAAGCCTTTGCCTCATCCACCAACAGCTCCCTTCTTCTCAGAGGTTCTCTACATGTTTCCTGTGTTGTGCTGCTGTTAATATTGAATGGGAAACATTTCCACATTGCACACAGGAAACATGCCTGCTCCATATTATTATTGGTCATTGTTCAAGGATCACTTCCTCCAGGCTCAGGAACAATGCATCCCAGAAAAGAGGAAGGCAGGTAAGAACACCAGGAGGTCTGCATGGATGAATAGAGAGCTCCTGGATACACTTAGATGCAAGAACAAAGCTTATAGGCAGTAGAAGCAAGGACAGGGGACATGGGATGAGTACAAAGATACTGTTGGTGCAGCCAGAGCCGAGGTAAGGAAAGCCAAGGCACAGCTGGAATTGAATCTGGCTAGGGACATTAAAGGGAACAAAAAGAACTTCTTCAGGTATATTAGTGAGAAAAGGAGAACTAGGGAGAATGTGGGATCCTTATAGAAGAAAAATGGAGAGCTGCTGACAAACCTCCCTGGCCAACCTGTGCCAGTGTCTCACCACTCTCACTGCAAACAACTTCCTCATAACATCCAGTCTAAATCTTCCCTCTGCCAGTTCAAACCCATTGCCCCTTGTCCTGGCATTCCAAGACCTTGTCAATAGTCCGTCCCCAGCATTCAGGTAGTCCCCTTCAGGTATCGGAAGGCTACCCTAAGGTTTCCTCAAAGTCTTCTCTTCTCCAGGCTGCAGAGCCCCAACTCTCTCAGCCTGTCCTCACAGCAGAGCTGCTGCAGCCCTCTGAGCATCTTGGTGGCCTCCTCTGGACCCACTCCAACACTTCCATGTCCTTCCTGTGCTGGGGGCTCCAAAACTGCACACAGGACTCCAGGTGAGGTCTGAGGAGAGTAGAGCAAAGGGGCAGAATCCCTTCCCTTGCCCTGCTGGATACACTGCTCTTGCTGCAGCCCAGCACACAGTTGCTGTCTGGGCTGCACTCACACTGCAGCCTCATCTCGAGCCTTTCATCACCCCAGACCCCCAGGTCCTTTTCCTCAGTGCTGTTCTCTAGCCATTCTCCACCCATCCTGGATTTGTGCTTTGCTTTGTGCCTACCCAGGTGCAGGACCTTACACTTGGACTTGATGAATTTCATGAGGTTGGCTTGGGCCCACCTCTCCAGTCTGTCTTCTTCCTATTATGAAAAGTTGGTTAGCAGATGCCAGAGACATCTTAAAGCCTCTTTTGAATAATCTGTTTAATTTCGCAGTCCACGAAATCAGCATTGGTCCTGTCTGCACAAATTCAAGTTTCTGACATGTTCAAACCATAGATATTCTTCTGGGAAAGATCACAGCCAATTAAGATTGAAGGCTGGGAGTCCCAACTTGAAAACTGAAGTTCTATTTTGGACAGATAAGGAGCCTTTTCTACAACAATCTCCAGATGTTGTTCCTCTTCAAAAAAAAAAAAAAACCCAGAGGTACCCCATAAGAGAGAAACACCATCACTAGCAGCAATTTGAGGCAGAATCTGGTATTCAGCAGCCCTAAGGATCATCCTAGATGTTTAGTCCCTGTGCACCAAACAACTTAGAAAAGGAAAGAACAGTTTGCAGAAGACACTAGGCCCTAGAAAATCTCCCTTGATGGAAAGATCCATTTCATCCATATAATCCTATGTCACACAAGTGATAAGCACCTAGTAAGAAGAATAGGCAAAGGCATAAAGCTCTCTGACATTACCTTTTCTTTCAGTGTTTTCCTGAAAATCTCTCTACTGCTTCTCCTGTGAGGGCTTTATATGTGCTTCAGAGGTGCCTTTCACAGCTGAGGCAGGTGTTGTCTTACACCCCAAGCTGCAAACAGGAAGACACCATCACCATGTATGAAGGGCAACTCATTCCCTCTGCAGCTTTCATGAAAGACCTTACCAAGCCTCAGAGGCATCATATCCTTGGAATATGCCCTGTTATCAGCCAGAATAAAAAGAATAGAGAAAAGAATCCCTCAAAATCCAGAGTAATACACTGACAAGGGAAATTGCATCCACCAACCCTGCACTTCCACTCACCCACACCAGCCCTAAGGTCACAATAGGTAACACTCTCTATGGCCACTGGAAAAATAGCATCTTGAAAGCCTTACCATCAGAGGTGAGCTTCTTGAGTGCTGGAAGCATGAGCCACCTCATACCAATGCCTCCCATGTTATATTCTCCTCTGCACCTCATAGACCCACCATCAAGTGGGTCTTGACTGCCTCCCTTTGTTTTGTTTCACACTGCAAAGCAGCTCAAGAAAAAAGCAGTTGTGAGAGTAGCAACCAGCACCTGGGACCTCACAGTGACTGGCATAGGGCTGGGCAGTAAAAGGTGCTGCAGGGCCACAGATGACTCCACTACCACCCCCACCCATGTTGCAAAAGAAAAGCTGCTGTCTTCTGTGTCAGAAACCCTGGTCAGGAGCCCAGGTCAATCTTTGTCCTGAACTGGCTGTTTTGGAAAACCCCAAGGAGGGCAATGTGCCAAGAACCAAAACCTGCTGTCTCTTGGCTGGGGCTCAGCTGTGCAATGCTGGCCCCTAAGTCTGCCTCTTCAGCACAGGACTCCTCTCACCCAAAAAGGCATTCTTTGACCACAGGTATTTTGAGAGAACTTACAGAAAATCCATCATTAACTTCTCCAAATGAGGCCAAAGTGGGCAAAAACATTAAAAAGGGATAAGGAAACCACTTCTACTATATCTCCTGTCAGAGAGAACAACTGGGTGAATGTATTTTGTGACGGGGAGGGGTTTTTTTTCAAGTATATGACCAAAATCTCATACAATGGAATAGAACAAAGTGTAGGAAGAGATTAACATTATTATTCAAGTCTGGACACTGAGTTTTATTGTACGTCTTTTCTTTCTGTGAAGCTATTAAATTCAGCTCTATGTCCACCAGACTCCCAGACCAGTGGCACTACACAAACCCCCTGCAGAGCAGAGTCTGTTATATGAACTCTGATGGGAATCCAGATGATTGGGACACACACGAAATATGTTGTGCCAAGTTACACCTCCCCCATGGCTATCAACCATATCTGAGCAGTTCAAAAACACAGGTCCCTCACCCGCTTGTGTATGCAATGGCACTGCAGAAAGTATGGTCCATTTTCACCTCAAACACATCTGCAAATGAGAGTCTAGGGGCCTTAAAAATAAGCTCTTCCCCTGCTTTCTCTCTTTCTTCCTATGGCACTTGCTCTAAAATTAAAGGAAAACAAAGTACAAGGGGTGGCACTCCTACTTCAAACACCCAATAGCACTATCTTGCTTTCAACAGTTCCCCCCACCATGCTCAGCTTAAGCAAGTCTGCTCCTTATGTGATACTTAAGACAAAGAAAGGCCACAAAAACATATTTACAGCACACCTGCCTAAGAAGGAAGATGGTAACCTGTCAGGCTTAGCTTCATTTTCATTTACTTATAGAATCATAGAATGGTAAGGTTGGAAGGGACCTCAAGAATCATCTAGTTCCAACCTCCTGCGTTAGGCAGGGACAACTCCCACTAGTACAGGTTACTCAAGGCCTCATCCAACCTGGCCTCCAACATCTCCAGGGAGGGAGCAGCCACAACCTCTCTGGGCAACCTGTGCCAGTGTCTTGCCACCCTCACTGCAAACAACTTCCTCCTAACATCCAGTCTAAATCTCCCCTCTGCCAGTTCAAATCCATTGCCCTTTTCCTGTCATTGCAAGACCTTGTCAATAGTCCCTCCCCAGCCCTCCTGGAGGTCTCCTTCAGATCCTGGAAGGCTACTCTAAGGTCTCCTGGAAGCCTTCTCTTCTCCAGGCTGCAGAGCCCCAACTCTCTCAGCCTGTCCTCGGAGAAGAGCTGCTGTAGCCCTCTGAGCATCTTCGTGGCCTCTTCTACACCCACTCCAATAGTTCCATGTCCTTCCTCTGCTGGGAGCTCCGGAACTGTGCACAGTACTCCAGGTGGGGTCTGAGGAGAGCAGAGTAAAGGGGCAGAATCCCCTCCATTGCCCTGCTGCCCATACTGCTCTTGATGCTTGGCAATGCAAAGCCTGTGATTTACAAAAGTCATAACAATCCTCATTGTCAATATGGGCTGGAGTATGACATGATAGACAGCAGCCCTGTGGAAGAAGATTTGAGGCATACTGGTGCAGAAACAGGTAGACAGGTGCTTGCAATGTGCACTTGCAGCTCAGAAGGCCAGCTGTACCCTGGGCTGCATCAAAAGAAGCATGGCCAGCAAAACAAGAGGGGCAATTCTGTCACTCTGCTCTACCCTGGTGAGACCTCACCTTAAGTACTGTGTCCAGCTCTGGGAACCACAACGCAAGGAAGACATGGATCTGAGAGAGCAGCTCAAGAGGTGGACCACATAACCAATCAAAGGGCTGGAGGACCTCTGCTGTGAGAACAGGCTGAGAGAATCGAGGCTGTTCAGCCTGGAAAAGAGAAAGCTCTGAGAAAGAGACCTTATAGCAGCCTTACAGTACCTGAATTGGGCCTACAAGAAAGCTGGGGAAGGCCTTTTTACAAGGGTTTGTAGTGATAGGACAAATGGCAGTAGTTTTAAATTAGAAAAGGGTCGATTTACGTTGGGCATCAAGAAGTTCTTTACCATGAGGGTGGCAGGACACTGGAACAGGTTGCCCAGGAAGGCAGTGAAGTTCCCATCGCTGGAGATAGTAAAGATCAAGTCTGATGGAGCTCAGAGCAACCTAATGTCATTGGGGATGTCCCTGTTCACTGCAGCAGGGTTGCAACTTCCAACTCAGTGCATCCTAAGCTTCTATGCTTCTGCAAAAATCAGAACTGCAGGCACCATAGGAAATGCCTATTAATTAAGCTCACCTTGCCTTATTCTAGGTAGAAATTAGATTGAGGCTCTGCCACCAGCAGTACCAGAGCAGTGACTTTCACACTCCTGTGACTTGAGTGGGGCAATTTGTACCCACTACTTCTTGTCTAGAATATGTTTCAGCAACAATCATTGTTGGTAAAGAGGCTTAATTTTTGTGCATTCCATAATCCATGAAGGCATACCGAGCCCCAGAGCTCAATGATTTACTTTCATGGTACCCTTGGTGCTGAAACAATTCTAGGATAATGCTAGACCTAGGGATCTGGGTTGATGAAGAGCTTAACATGAGCCTGCAGTGTGAGTGCAGCCCAGACAGCAAGCGAGTGCTGGGCTGCAGCAAGAGCAGTGTGGGCAGCAGGGCAAGGGAGGGGATTCCGTCCCTTTGCTCTGCTCTCCTCAGACCCCATCTGGAGTCCTGTGTGCAGTTCTGTGTGCAGTCCTGTGTGCAGTCCTTCCCAGCACAGGAAGGACAAGGAAGTGTTGGAACAGGTCCAGAGGAGGCCACCAAGATGCTCAGAGGGCTGCAGCAGCTCTGCTCTGCTCTGAAGACAGGCTGAGAGAGTTGGGGCTCTGCAGCCTGGAGAAGGCTTCCAGGAGACCTTCGAGTAGCCTTCCAGTATCTGAAAGGGGGCTACAGGAAGGCTGGGGAGGGACTATTGACAAGGTCTTATAATGACAGGACAAGGGGCAATGGGTTTGAACTGGCAGAAGGGAGATTTAGACTGGATGTTAGGAGGAAGTTGTTTGCAGTGAGGGTGGTGAGACACTGGCACAGGTTGCCCAGGGAGGTGTTCAACGTCAGGTTGGACGAGGCCTTGAGTGACCTGTGCTAGTGGGAGGTGTCCCTGCCTATGGCAAGGAGTTGGAACTAGATGATCTTTGAGGTCCCTTCCAGCCTTACCATCCTACGATCTCCTGTGCCCTTCAGCACTCAGCACAAGTCAGTCCTGTTCTATCCCACAGAAACCCCTAAGGGCTGCCAGCGCTGGTGACCCTCGGGCTGCGTGAGGGTCTCCCTTTCCCGCCCACAGCGCCGCCTAGTGCCGTGACGCAACCGGCAGGTCCCGTCCTGCCGCGTTGCACCACGGGAGTTGCGCTACGGAAGTTGCATCCCTCCTGCAGCCCCCGGCGCGGCACGGCCGCGCTCCAGAAGTGACGCATCGCCCGGCGTCGGGGCGAGAGCGCTGACTTCCGGCTAGGCGGTGCTCATGGAGGTTCCGGAACAGCGAACCGTCTGAGGGGCTCCGGCGGCCGCCGCCATGTTCGGCTGCCTGGTGGCGGGCAGGCTGGTGAGCGCTGCCCGGGCCGCGGGCGGGGCCCTCAACCCGCTCGGGGCCCGGGGTGGAGCTGCCGCGGGGCCGCCCGGCGGGGATCGTTCCTCGCCTAACCGGGCTCTGGCCGGGTCTGGCTCCAGGTGGGGGGGACCTCGCCGTCCTCGTCACGTCTGCCCGACGCCTCGGCTGGCTGCTGCCTGACATCCCCAGAGGCAGCTGCGTTGTAGAGCCTCGTTCCTGGGAGGCAGTGGCCATCCCCCGAGCTCGGGCTTCACAGAGACAAGCTGCGAGCTTAAAAGAAGCTTTTTAAGCGTAGATTGTGCGTTGGCTGCAAGGATGCGGCATCTCGGGTAAAGAGGAGGGTATCTTTTCCTCTGGCGTTTAGCCGTCCTTCTGATTGCCTGTCTCAAGGTCTATTGTATTTCCTATGTGAACAGGTGTCCATGATCCTGGGGTTGTGCCAGCCAGGTGGTCAACAGCCACTGCTTATAGACTTGGCAACCTCTTCTGCACCCTATTTTCCTCCTACGCACATGGGGAGCGAAGGTATCCTGATCCTGTAGTCCCGGGTGGGATATATGTTCAGTGCAGGTAGAACAAGACTGTTGTGCGTTTTTAGTCATATTTTTTTGCAGTTGTTTTTTTTCTGCTGTGTTTTTCTTTGGCTATTTGCTGTTCAGGTTAGTGCGTTCCTCACTTTTTGTTGTGTTCCACTTTAGGTGTATTTCTGTGAAAGGAAATTCACAGTTACTGTCAGCAATGAAAAAATAGTAATGCTAATAAGAATTCTGTTCTCTTTAGGTACAAGCAGCTCCCCAACAAGTGGCTGAAGACAAATTTGTATTTGATTTGCCTGACTATGAAAACATCAATCATGTAGTGGTCTTCATGCTGGGAACTATACCATTTCCAGAAGGAATGGGAGGATCTGTCTATTTTTGTTACCCAGACCAGAGCGGGATGGCAGTGTGGCAGCTGCTGGGGTTTGTCACTAATGAGAAGCCAAGTGCCATCTTCAAAATTTCTGGTCTGAAATCTGGTAAGAATGGTGAAATACAGCAGGCTGTGAAACAGGAGTATTCCTCTGGGCATAAAGAGACAAATGATGAAAGGTGGTTTTCAACAAAAAGTCAGACCACTGTGTGTTTTCAGATAGTCCCGAGCAGGTGTTGTACTAGAAGCAGTCTTGTCACCTTCACGGACATCTGCCTGTATTTCAATGTTCCTAGCAAAATCTTTTCACTCATCTTCTCTTGTACATGCTGTTGATCTGGAAATTCCCTTAAACAGGCTTGAGATGTGTTCCAGTGCTTCTGCACAAAGAACCTGAGGATGAATGTCCCTGTATCTTCCATAGTATGGTTTTTAGGTATTTGTTTAGACATGCATGCAGCATTTTCTTTCATCTTCCACTCTTTAAGTGGCTGTTTGCTTTGTAGCACAGCGAGCTTCTGTAAAGCAGTGATTTCGGATAGCTGGCTGCTTCCTGCTCAGGTGCCTTTGCACAGCTGCCCAGCAGAGGGAGATGACATTACAAAGCAGCTTTCCAAACCTTTTAGTATTTTTTAAATCAACCCCAGTCAGAGAAGCCTGGCTTGTTTAGCAGCTAGAAACTGATGCTACTACCCGACGCAGGCTTGGGGGTGTTTTTCTAAGTATCTGGGAGTTCTGGTCCTTTCCAACCTTGCCATTCTATGATTCTGTGTTATAAAAATGAAGTATCCCAATGGCACACCATCTTAAGGAATGTGTACATCAGTTTGTGCTGATAAAGTAATACACAGCTTCTGTAGGCTTCAGTCTTAACCTGGATCTGCAGTCTTATCCTGAATCTGTTCTGGTAAGTGTTGAGGTTGCTGTGCTAAAATGTGCTAATTCATAAGATGATGCTCTCTGAGTCAGCCCTGAATGGCAGTGTGATGTGAGTTAAGGGCACCCGAGGTGCAGAGCTAAATGAATGCTGATCATATGTGTCCCTCAAAAACTTGGTCTTCAGAAAAGAGACCAGACACAGGAATGTTGGGAGAAGGAGTATGTTTTTGTATATTCCAGAGCTGTTGCTAGTGAATCTGTAAAGTGTATTGCTGGCTGTACACTCTCCATACTTGAAACAACTCCTGTGCTACTTATGCTTTGTAGGAAAACACATTTTGAGGTACTTTCTGGTGTGATTAACCATAACTTCCAAGTAAGGGACTTTTCTGTTGTTCTTCTGGATAACTTTACCATCCTTTAAAGCTGTACTTTGAATCTAGAAATACAAGTGCCTGCATGGTGTGTAGGTCTTCTTGTTGTTTTGACCCTTTGATGTAGTGAATGAAGTCTCGCATCTGCTGACGCTCATGTTGAAGGACATGGAACTGTTGGAGTGGGTCCAGAGGAGGGCCACAAAGATGATCAAAGGGTTGCAGCAGCTCTCTTATGAGGACAGGCTGAGAGAGTTGGGGCTCTGCAGCCTGGCAAAGAGAAGGCTTCCAGGAGACCTTAGAGTAGCCTTCCAGTGTCTGAAGGGGGCCTACAGGAAGGCTGGGGAGGGACTATTGACAAGGTCTTGCAATGACAGAACAAGGGGCAATGGGTTTGAGCTGGCAGAGGGGAGACTGAAACTGGATGTTAGGAGGAAGTTGTTTGCAGTGAGAGTGGTGAGACACTGGCACAGGTTGCCCAGGGAGGTTGTAGCTGCTCCCTCCCTGGAGGTGTTCAAGGCCAGGTTGGAGGAGGCCATGAGTGAGCTGTACTAGTGGGAGGTGTCCCTGCCTATGGCAGGGGGTTGGAACTAGATGATATTTGAGATCACTTTCAACCTTACCATTCTATAATTCTATGATACTTGTTAAAAGTCTGGGAACCAAAAGCCTGGAGTATCTAGTAATATTTATGTTTATTTTGGAGATTAACTGTCGTGTAAAATGGTGACTTGGCTTTGCAATAAGCATTAAGTCAATTATTTTTGGTCTTCTCAAATGCAATCTTTGTGTTTGCTGAAAACAAGACTATTAAATCAACTTGCACAACCCCTTAATCCACTTAGAAAATTGGTAGTTGTATTTCTTGTTGAAAGCTGAATATTAGAGGCCGGGGGGGGAGGTGGTGGGGTGGTGTTCCTGGCAATTTCCCCACCCACCAGTGAGGTGACACTGCATTTTTTCAGCCTCTTCCCACTTCTGGATTTTTGATTACAGGTGAAATGTTTAACAGCCCGTAGTCAAGGTGAAATAGACTTACTTCTGGCTTTAACAAAGCTGATTGCCAAGAGGAGTAAAGTAGTAATCATAGAATCATAGAACAGTAAGGTTGGAAGTGACCTCAAAGATCATCTAGTTCCAACCCCCTGCCATAGGCAGGGACACCTCCCACTAGCACTGGTCACTCAAGTCCTCCTCCAACCTGGCCTTGAATACCTCCAGGGAGGGAGCAGCCACAACCTCCCTGGGCAACCTGTGCCAGTGTCTCACCACCCTCACTCCAAATAACTTCCTCCTAACACCCAGTCTAAATCTCCCCTCTGCCAGTTCAAACCCATTGCCCCTTGTCCTGTCATTCCAAGACCTTGTCTATAGTCACTCCCCAGCCTTCCTGTAGGCCCCTTTCAGGTATTGGAAGGCTACTATATATATATATCTTTGTTAAAGAGGCTGAGTTGGTCTGGAATTACACAGTTTCTACACTTGTGTAATAAAGGTTCAACTGTAATTAAGTGTTGTAGTAAGAGCCCTTGGTGCCTGTTGGAGCTGTAGTAGTTGTGCTAACTGTGTTCATTAATATCATTGGTATTTCTAATTGCTGTGAAGCAATTATGGTCAGTTCTCATGGTGTGACTGAAGAGTTCAAATTATGTGCTTGCACTTCTGACACCCTTGCAGAGCCTGATTGCTCTTGGAAGGCAAGAACAGGTTCTGCTGGGTTTTGCCACAGCTTTTTGTTTAGGTTGGCTTGGATAGAATTGTTAGGTTTTGGGTAGAATATTTTGCTGGCCATCTTTTTCAAAGTATGAAGTTGTGCTTCAGGGAAGCACTTTGGGCTTAGATAATCAAACTTTACAACAGTGCCATTGCTGTCAGTTGTCACTGTTACTGACTTGTCTGTACTTTCAGATCTGGAGAAGAATGATGACATTTGTGTGATAGATTCTTTCTAATAGCTGCAGAATTTTACTTTTATCAGGCAACCATCTATCTACAGTAAATACTGAGATCACACAGCAAGGGCAGTTTTAAAAAACACCTTTTAATAGCACTTCAGGAGATTAACTTTCTTCTTGGCCTTGCCTTAGGGAGCAGTTTAATAGCGAGCACTTGTAACTGTAGCACTGTAGTGCAGTGTGATGTAGAGTGAGGGCTGGAACTTGGCTTCATTTGAAAAGGGTGCTGGGTTTGTGACTGTACTTTCCCTGTGGGTTGGATGTTGGCTTCCTCGTGGTCATGCTTTCTGTCTCTGCAGAATAAGGGTCAGGTTTCTGAGATCTTCAGTCTTGAGTTTGAGTTCAGCTTCTCAAGTTTACCTTGCTGAGTGCATTTTTACCAGCAGAGCTAATTCAGGTGGTGGTTTAGATTTGGTGACCTTTCTCACAGCTCAGGACAGTGTTGACTGGTCTGTAGGACAGCTCTTGATTAGCTTTTGCTTCCTCTTGCTAGTAAGAGGCCAGAGTGTGCTAGTGAAACATCACTTCTGTACTGAGAGGGTACTTGTTTATTGTGTTCACCCAAACTTAGGTAGAGTATTAGAATGTTTTTACTAATAGCATTTAAGTCTCCCCCAGACCTTTATGCTGTATTTTCCTTTACAGATGCTGACAAAAGAGCATGTGATTTAAGTGACTCTAGGTGTCATTGTTTGCTTAACTGAGAAGCACAGTACTGTTTAATACTCAGGACAGAGGTGATTGCAAAGGGCTGGGATGATGCCTCTGAGTGATAGACAATTTGGGGATGTTTTCTTTGTGGTTGCAAAGTCAAGAGGCCTTTCTGTTCCACAACTGTATTTTGACCTGTGCTGCTGTTGGTGGTTTTGAGCAGTTGAGAGTTGGAGCTACAGGGCTAGCTTTCAGTCAGTGGTGTTCAGGTGTATTTTCTGTTTTCCAGAGCACTAACAGGTTCACAAGGATGTGTGAATCAAACAGCTGTGCTTCCTGTTTATCTGCACTTGTTACAATGTTACTTAAAGCTTTTCTTTCTTTAGAGAAGGTCCTACTGCCTTCTACTCGTGGATCATAATTCCTGATTAATTCATTTGCTTCATAGGAAGTTTTAAAGCTGTTTTTCTGGGATTTGGGTTGGTTGGTTGGTTGGGGTTTTTTTCTAGAAAATGCTGTAATGTAGCTGTTCACCCTTTCATCTGTTGTGCTTATCTCCTTGTGCCTGTGCTTGGACTGTGTGCTGCTTTTTCTGTGTTTCTGAGCTAGGGTGATCACTGCTGAGAGTTGAGGAATATCTCCTGTAGAAGAAACATGGTGATTTAAGTAACAGTCTGTACATGTGTGTCAACTCTAACACATGCTGTTTGTGGTGCTTTCAGGGAAAGGAAGTCAACATCCCTTTGGTGCCATGAACCTCCCTCAGACACCAACAGTGGCCCAGATTGGAATCTCAGTGGAACTGCTGGAGAACCTGGCCCAGCAGACTCCTGTTGCAAGTGCTGCTGTGTCATCAGTAGATTCATTCACTGAGGTAGCTTGGACATTCTGTGGTCCAAAGTGCTCTGTGCTACAAAAGTCTTAACCCTCTGAAGAACTGTTCAGGGGAAAAAAAAATCTATCAGTGCCTATAGGATTGTAAACAACCTACTTGTCAAGTCATTTCTCTGGATGCTTTGATATTTTGAAATTACATTTTCTTACGTTGGGAAACTGTCTCCTGCCAAGGACTGGGTTTCATATGCTCAGTGGAATCAAGGCAGTAGACTGGCATTGATGCCGCTATAATGTAATATATAATAGGAACAACTATGACTAAATGCATGAGAGAATGGATTTCTGGTGATTTATGAGTGTTGTAACTAGGTCATGGACTTCAGGGACAGTCAAAAATTACTCAGAAGTCAAGACAGATACAGGCCTGGATACAGATAGATTTATGAGTGTTCCACTGGCCCTTGAGAAACACTTCTCATGTCATTCTGCAGAACCACAGAATCATGCCTTGTCCCAAAGAAAGACATGAGGTGGGTTGTTGTTTTGGTTTTTCCCAGTTCTTTCTCTGTGGACCTGGATGTGGGCTGCAGCATTCAACACTTATTCCCAGTCTGTGTTTTAGTTCAAACCTCTAGAAATCCTCAGCTAGCACACAGCAGGTAGTAGGTCATCTAATAGCAGGTCAAGGCAAGCTGGATCAGCATTACAAGTCTCAGTTTCCCTCTCATCCTGTCACTTGAGACTAGGAAGAAGAGAGCAATCTCCACCTCAGTACAACATCCTTTCAGGTATAGAATCATAGAATGGTAAAGTTGGAAGGGACCTCAAGGATCAGCTAGTTCCAGCCCCCTGCCATAGGCAGGGACACCTCCCACTAGTACAGCTCACTCAAGGCCTCCTCCAACCTGGCCTTCAACACCTCCAGGGAGGGAGCAGCCACAGCCTCCCTGGGCAGCCTGTGCCAGTGTCTCACCACCCTCACTGCAAACAACTTCCTCCTAACATCCAGTCTAAATCTCCCCTCTGCCAGTTCAAACCCATTGCCCCTTGTCCTGTCATTGCAAGACCTTGTCAATAGTCCCTCCCCAGCCTTCCTGTAGGTAGTTGTAGAGAACAATGTGGTTTCCTCTCAGCCTCCTCCAGACTAAACAATCCCAGTTCACTCTGTTGCTTCTCATAAGACCTGGTCTCCAGACCCTTCATGAGCTTCTGTGCCATTGCCTGAACACTCCAGCACTTCAATGTCCTTCTTGTAGTGAGGGACCCAAAACTGAACACAGTATTTGAAATGTGACCTCACCAGTGCTGACCACAGGGGCACTTCCCTACTGCTGCCTATTCCTGATAAAGACTAGGAAACTCTTACCATCCTTGGCCACTTTATAATATGATTAATCATAAAATCAAACAGGTTGGAAGAAACCTCCAAGCGCATCCAGTCCAACCTGTCACCCAGCGCTAGCCAATCATCCAGACCATGGCACTAAGTGCCCCATCCAGTCTTCTCTTGAACACCCCCAGGGACGGAGACTCCACCACCTCCCTGGGCACCCCAATCCAATGCAAATCACTCTGTGAAGAACTTGCTCCTAACACCCAGCCTATACCTCCTCTGGCACAACTTGAGACTATGTCCCCTTGTTCTGTTGCTGGTTGCTTGGGAGAAGAGACCAACCCCAGCTGGATACAACCTCCTTTCAGGTAGTTGTAGACAGCAATGAGGTCACCCCTGAGCTTCCTCTTTTCCAAGCTAAATACCCCCAGCTTCCTCAGCCTCTCCTCACAGGGCTGTGCTCCAGGCCCCTCCCCAGCTTTGTTGCCCTTCTCTGGACACATTGCAGTACCTTAACATGTCTTTTGAATTGAGGGGTCCAGAACTGGACACAGTACTCGGGATGTGTAATTCAGCTTTTCTGGAGTTCTTGGGGGCAAATGACATCTAAATGTTTCAGATTCCAGCAGTTTTTACTGTAGTAGTAAAGTCATGAAGTAATAATGTACCACTTGACATCATTTGCAAGGTTTCTGATACAGTATATTAAAAAAAAAAAA
>VWZE01014689.1:131116-213997 GCA_013396675.1 Eubucco bourcierii | reverse complement strand
GTCCCTTCCAACCTTACCATTCTATGATTCTTACACAAGTGAAAACTTGCATGAGTTGCATGTTCAGCAATACAGGTAACAAATTCAAGCTGTAATAATGAGGACTGCAACCCTAGTGTTGGGCAGTAGAACAGGTTATTTTTGCATCCCTAAAACCCATTCTATTTTAATATGTTTCCAATGATGGGTTCAAAACACTTTTAGGAAGCTGATTGTGATACTTGCATTAGTCTCAGCTAAATGAGGATAATAGCTGAAACAATGGAAAACTAGTTGCCTCAGAAGAGGTCACATGGAAGATGCACAGCAATGCCGTCTGTGGGGTTTTCGAGGAGTAATGAAGGTGAAAGACTAGTTTATATAGCAGGATATGTTTGAGGGATGAAAAACAGGAGAACTACCCAATTACTGTTCCAAGAGAACAGCAAAGCCATTATAGAGGGCTGTCTCTGCAATTTTTCTGCTTTCATTTTTGCACAGTCTCTAAAAAAAACCAAACACACACACATAACACCACCAAAAACCCAAGAAAGACTATGGTTGCCATGAAACTGCTTCCTGCTGTTTGCTTAGTCTGTATCTACAGGATGCAAGAACAGGATGACATCAGAAAAAAATCCAGCCACCTTCATCACCACAGTCTTCTCCTAGAAGTGATAACCTGCAACACACTGGCTGGCTGTGAGCTGCAGGAACCTAAAAAGCTAGAGACAATGTAGAAGTGGGAAAGAGGAGACTTTCTCCAAACCAGCAAGGGACAAACAACGTTTTACCCAGGATAGATTCACAGAATCACAGAATCATTCTGGTTGGAAAAGACCCCCAGGATCATAAAGTCCAACCATTACCCCTACTCAACAAAGTTCACCCTTAAATCATGTCCTCAAGCATGTCCTGTCCTTGGCCACCCCTGGGCAGAGCCTGGTTGCATCCTCCCTACACTGCCCTGTACATCTTTAGCACAGCACTGAGGGCAGCCCTCAGGCTCCTCTGCTGCCGGCTCCCAGCCCCAGCTCCCTCAGCCTGGCCACACAGGAGATGTTCACTGCCTACAGCAGCCTGGGGCCTCTGAGCTGGACTCTCTCCAGTAATTCCCTGAGCTCCTGAGGTTCAGCATAGTGACCAAGTGACACATGAACAAAGACCAGGGTAAATTTGCCACCTTTGCTTCCCAGTGACACTTGTGGGCACTGCTCCTATGCAGAATTATCACCCAAAACTGACTTTTTTTTTTTTTTCATCGCATGCCAATGCTGCTATTTCCCAGGGCTGTAGACAAGGCAGGGGCTCACATCCGCCTCCCTGCTCCTAGGCTCTGCAAAAAGGTTAGTAACTCTTCAGCAGAGGATTCCTGCTGAGCAAGCAGGGTGGCACAGGTGCTCAGTATCACCCAGTAGCAGCTGGGTGTATACTAACGAGAGCCATGTGATGGGTTTGCTGCCCCATGAACACCTGACAGAAGATTTAGATTCTTGGCCTGTCCTGACTCATGATGCAAAGCCCTCTCGTCATCACCACTCAAGAAGACCAACAACTGGGCTTCACTGAAACATACCCTGTCAACAGAAAATATTTCAGTTTCAGATATTTCAGATCCAGCAGAGATAGTAAAGATTAGCTGCCAGTAGACAAATATATCGCTGCATGTAGAGCTGGATTTGCACACAAACAGGGACCATAGAACTTAAAAGCATTTTACCATGAAGCATATTTTGCATTGGAACTATGAATAAAAAGCAGAAGATACTGAAGAAAATAATCACTGGAAGACAGTAACTGTGAAAACATTAATGTCCTTTTATGAAAAGCACCCTAAGGAATGGGCTACAAATGGAACTTTCAATGTGCTTCAATGCTAAGATTTTATGAAGTGCAAGAAAGCTTTGCACTTGCCTTCCCAAACTCTGTATTTCATCCTATAATTTGAGTTCACTGTGAGAAAAACTGAAATGCTCTTCACTCATCTATGCACCTACTATATTTTCCTAAAGCATCATGACATTTTCTTCCTATTTACTGAACGCAAGAAATTGTTCCTAAATAAGCCCCACTGACTGAGACAGCCTTATTGTTTCAACAACTACTGTTTTTTATTTCTAAAGCAGATTAATTTCTTCAATTCTATGTCATTATTTCAGTGATTTTTTTGTTTATCACAATTCATTACAACATTGAAATCAGACAGATCCAAGTGTAATATTTTAATTCTTGGTAGGATGATTTTTGCAGATTAAAGTCTCCTGTCATCTCTCCTCTCACCATCACTAAATAATCATTGAGCAGGATTTTTATCTCCAGCTTCTGCCTTGAAGAAAAGCAGATACTTTACGATCATGGTAACTAAAATAACTTCAACTATCAGAAGGAGCAAAGGAGACAAATCTGTCTTGTTATTATTATCACTCATGAAAAAACAAAACGGTTGTTAAATAAGGTGAATAGAGAAGGAAAGGATGAACTACTAGTCTACTTTTCCTGAATAACTACTATTAGTGCTCTGAAACAGAAGGCATTCAGTACCTGTAAACTGCTTGCCTAGCTCTCTGGCCAAAAAAGGATGGCCATTGTGGCCCATCTGGATGCAATTCTCTCTTTGAGGGTTCAGTTTATTGCTTAAACAGATTATACCTTCAACCACAGCCATCTCCTTACTTCATGCAGTTGCTCACTCCCTCTTTGCACCTTTCCACTGGAGAAGATACAAGAAGTATCTGATCAAGTCCCAGACAGACAGAGTCTGTTCTCCTAAAGGACCCCCAGGAGAGGTTTCTGCCAGAAATGCAAGCCAAGTCAATGGAAGTACATGAACTTAACTGTCTAGACCCACAGATGCTGTGGCATCTGTTGGTCTTTCTTACTTACACATTAAAATCTATGGTTAGGAATTTTCCTGAATTTAGTATGTCTGACGTATTTTGTTTCTGATCATCCATTTTGCAGCTACCGAGTGGTAATCAGTTCCCTACAGGCAGGTGCTTACTTGCTACCTTAGGTTGTCGCTCCACAAACCTTAGACATCCAGCAAGGGAATAAAAACATGACAGAAAATCACCTTCCTTCCTGTCTTTCCATTCTCCTCCACAGGCATAATAGAACCACATAAAGCAGACCAGGGCTGACCAGTGAGCGCAGCAATGCCCACAGCATTACAACAGCTTAAGATTTAGCAATGCTCTACAAGACATTAGACAACCAGTACACTGAAAGCCTGCCTAAGTACACAACAGATGACGGTAAAGGGAGCCTCGGGGAGATTAAATAACCTGCCCATGGTCAGACAAGTGATCTTGCAAATCTAACCTATAAATCCGAATTATCACTTTACCAGTTCAACACCTTAATAATGAGGGGACTCTGCAGTTCTGCCATGCTTGTCCCTGGGAGCTGCTATAGAACTGTAAAAGGTGTCTTCCTTTTTTTTTTTCCTAGCGTCCCTCCCTCTTTTCCAGCCTACTGCAGAGAGGCTACAGTCACCAGACTATCATGAGGACTCTCAGATACATATTTCAGTGTAAACATAAAGAAAGAAAGCTAGTCCAGACTTTCCATATGAAAAGAAAACAAAAGTTTCAACTCTCCAAATAACCAATAACCACAACACTAAGTCATCCTGGGTAGAACACAGCTATGTCAAGGCAGAGTAACGTAATTAAGAAAAATGTGCACTGCATGGTCACCCAACCTGACCCAGAGCTCTGTAAAGGAAGGACTCTGCTTAATGCAAATTTCATTCAACTTACAATCTTTTGAGGTCACTTCCAGCCCCTAACATTCTGTGATTTTAGTTGTTTATGGAGTGTTCTCATATGGATGTTTCCTATCTATCTAAATAACTATATTTACATACCTGCAACTTTTTTTTTCATCCCCATTTGCAGAGATTCAGCAAAAAGCTGAGAATATAGTCAAAATATTTCACTGTAAGTAGTGATTAAAACTAAATAAATCAGAAAGATCGTGGAGATGCACTTGGCAGCATGTAAGAGGAAACCAAGTAGCTTTTTTCTTTGAAGAGCACAGTCATACTGAAGAGCAAGTTCCAACTAGTTTTGAGATACAGTAACAAGCCTATGTTCACTTTGATTTATGCTGAACAAGAAGCCAGTAAGTGATTGCTCATTTTTAGTGAAGGTTCTCAAGCTTTCTACCATTGTTGGTCACAGCAGAACTTTCGCAGCACAGCTGCTTCATGCAGAGACAGAAAGACAAAAGTACTACAGGGAGAGCCAGACATCACATAACCCATCATTTTCTGAGGGCTCATTCTGCCCCGACTGCAGTGAAAGACGTCAGACTGGAAAATGATAGTGGTTTGAACCGCAACTACAAATTATAGACAGTAATAACTCCTTGCATAAGTGCAATCTTCTGCCTGCACTGTTCCTCTTCAGGGGTAAGATGAGGAAACAGCAGATGACATCCGAGCACTGTGGGGATTTTTCACCACCTTGAATGCAGCCCAGCACTCGCAGGCATCACGTTGCCGATGTAATTCCTGCCAAAATTTCGCTTCGTGCGATTCACTTTCATTGTGATCGATCGGGTAAAGTCTTCGGGCAGGGCAGATAATGAAGCATACTGAGCTGCTCGTCAGCCTGTGGCAGGCTTCATCTCTGATCCTGGTGGTCCCTCTAGAGGTAAAAACGCAGTGCTGCTTCCAAATCTTTTTATTCCTTGACTTCTTTGCTCTGTTGTCAGACCAGGATAAGGATAGCACTACGAGTTCTGAGATGCTGGCATGTATCCAAGAGGGTCTCAGAGCTTCATCTACTACTGCAAATGACTGGGTTGTCGTATACATAGAGTTGTAGCAACATAACATACCCATCAACTAAGAACAGGCTCCGGTGATGCACTCATCTCTTCCTTGTTTCTAACTCCTTAAATCCTGAGGCTGAAGACTGTTCAATATGCTAAGCAAGAATATATATCCTTAGGCTTCTTTTTCGTTTTCCAGTATTCCTATCTTCATTTTCAGGCCCTGAACAGGATAACTAAACACACTTAAATATCTGAAGGGGGGGGGAAAAAAAAAATCGGTGTTTATTGAATTATTTCATAGCATCCAACTTCAGTTTAATTACTCTCAGAAAACCCAGATCTGTTACTACTGAAAACAACAGACAAAACTTTTTTTTCCTAGAAGCATTGGTTCACCTGCTTATTTCTCATAGTTACTACATATAAAGCACAAGAGACAGCAACAGAAGTTCTTTACCCCATTGCTGTGCTGCCAGTTGGCAGCATTTCACACACACACAAATACATTTGCCTTTTGCTTTGCAGACACACAGAGTCAGTGAAGGTCTAAGCTACAAGCTTCTCACTGTTACCACACGAACTCTGCAGTTCAAACCAGCAGGGCATCAGGGGAGTTGCAAAGAATTGTGCCAGTGCATTTCAGGGGAACTGAGCTGGATTCTTGGTGAAGACAGAAAAAAATGTGCACATGCAAACCTAAAAGCCAGAATTGATGCAAGCCTTGTACTGTGCTTCATGAAGTTGTGGTGGTCTGTTTAGGGGTGCAGTTACTTAGCACTGGGGGCACTCCAAATTCCTTCTTCCCCTCCATCTCCAGGAGTTTTGAATGGGACAAGAAGGTAGCACAAAAACTGCTTCCCCCCCACCCGCCATGGGTTTGAAGGGGGGAACAGCAAAGGCACCTTTTCCCACCTGTACTGACTCATGTGGAAGCCCACGCAGGAACTGACTGTTGGTTGGCTGGATTCTTTGTGCCCAGTATATATGGCAAATGGGCACTTTGTGTAGGAAAAGCACAGAGTGAGGGAAAAGGCACTGTGTTCCCACCTTGACAGAGTTCCCATTTTGCAGTGTTCCTGTCTTTGGACTGTCTCCGCTTTAGATGGCTCCTACTTTTGCATGGCTCCCATTTTTGCACCATCCTCCACTTCTGCACCATTCTGTGCAAATCTGTAAACTCAGCAAATCCTTAGGTCCACTTGAGAGAGAGCTGCCAGCAGTACCCGGGCCCAGCTCCTGTCAGACCGCACCCTGCAGCCCAACTTCCTGCTGCTACTATGAGCTGGAGAAGATGCCAGCAATTACGCTTCTCCCCCCACGCTGCTGAGGCAGTGCTGCTTCCACCATCATCCTACTCGCTGAAGCTATATCTGAGACACTTTTGACTTTGCCAGGTTTTTCCACTCACCTTGGATTTTTGTCACTTAGATCTACGATTGTATATTGCTTGCAGCATCAGAAGCCAGCCAAACCAGCAGACAAATCCAGCAAGGGATCATCACCGATTTCCTATATCCGTGAGTAAAAGCTGCTTCCCTTAGATTCTCTGCTCAGCCTTATTAATGGTGGGATAAAGCTGTGCTTGCAGCTTAGCCTTTTCTGACTTTCCTAAATCTCTAAAGTTGTCCATAAACATCCTTTGAAGACTTTCCTGACCAAGTTAGAATCCGTAAATAAACCTAAACTAGTTCTGTATATAGTTTGGGGGTGGGGTTTTCAGAAAATTTTTTTTAAAAATAAATCTATTTTTATAATTCCTGTCTCAGCAAATTAATAATCAAAGCTCTACAACAGTTAGTCACAGGCTGCATCAACCCAAACCCAAGCCATCAGCACTGTTTTCTCACCATAACTCTCCACTAGATCCCAATCAATCTGAGTATCAGAATTTCCAGGATAAGTGTTCCAAAGCCAACACAGGTTTACAGTGATATCAGCCTTCTTAAGCTAAGACATGATCATTAGCAAAATCAAATATTTCTGCATATAACTTAAGAGTCAAGAAGAGTCTCTCTCTCTAGCCTGCCAGCTTTTCCTAGTTTAGCATGGTGGCTCTCTGCACTTAGCCTGGAATGCAGATCTAAGTGCCAGCTCAGTGGCCTCAGGTCTGATAGTGGGCTCACTCAACTCCAAAGGAGTCTCCCCGACCAGCAATCATTAAAAGCATCTCCAGAGCATCCCATGATCTCTCCATTTACATGTTGCCAGTTCTTAACACCTTCCTGCCATAGCAGACGTGATTCACTGATTCTCATCCAGCCCATTCAATTATTTGGTGAGAGGCCAAACCATCAAGACCAGGAGTCAGCAATTTTTCTTTTAGTGGCTATCTGAGTCACACACGATTTCAAAAAAAACTACAACTGAAATTTCTTAAGTGTTAACACTGTATTCAGTGTACCATTGTACCACCTCCCCCTTGTCTCAGGCTGGCTACTGCCTCAGCCTTCTGCTTTAGTTTCATTTATCTACAAAAAAAAAATGGTAATTTGTCAATAAGGAGGGGGAAAAAAAGGGGGAGGGGGGGAGAAAGAGGATGCCTTTTAAATGCTTGGAGATGGGAAATTGCTGCATATTAGAATAACAATGAAAGTATAGTCTTGCCTTCCCTCAGTCTGCTTTGAAGAATCCCAAACAAACATCCTGACAATTTGTAAGAGGTATCTTCAGTAAAGTATTCCTGTCTTATAGGGATTAAAAGATGCACACCCTGAAACAATTTCAACGGAAGTGAATGAGTATCATGATTACAGATGGCTAATGCAGCTACAAGGTAAATTCATTAAAACCAGAAAGTTCTCCATCACTCTGTAGCTAAAGCTACAATGGCACACTCAAGATGTCCATGAATGTCAGGAAGGTTGTACATTTAGAATGACATGAGATCCAAGAATCTACTGGTTCACTCATGCATGAAGATGATTGTAAGTCTAAGGCACTCTCATGCATTCTCAAGAGTTGTAATTACTTTCAACTTGGAAGTAATAATTTCCAATTTTAAAATATTGTAACCCTGCTTCAAGTTAAGTACTTCAAAATACTTAGCACACAAACAAATCTGACAGGCTTCCTCACAGCAACTCCCCCGTGTGTTTTTGACCACAGCAAACAGGAGGTACCTGGCTTTTCTTGTAATGTAAAAATTGGGGCAAATGGTTTCAAATCACACTGTATTTACCAGAAGTCTCCAAGGACTATTATTGCAAATGACCTGTCATCTGTCATAGCTTCCTATTCAGCAACTCAAAGTTGTGTCTCAGAATTTAAAACCCTTAGAAGCAGAAATTTTGTCTTCAATTTGTAGGCACGTGCCAGTCAATATCAAATAGCTGTGAAGTAAAACCTCCCTCCTTTTCCTGCTCTCCCCTTACTACAAAATTGAGTGACTTCGGTTTCTCCATGTAACATCTCCATTTATTTGAAATTACTACATGCACACATTCAACCAGATTTTTTTTTTGCAAACAATATTCAATGTCTTCTTTTAAAATATGTAAATGTGGCAAGACTTCAGGAGAGAATATAATTCTAGATATATGCCTCAGAAGGCTCCATTAGTACAAATAAACCTGTAGCAATCGATAAATAGAGTTAGGAAGAGGGCTGGGGGTTGTTTTGTCATTCCTAATCACTTGTTTCCTCCTGTTCAAAGACATGTTGTGAAAACTACTAGGAGAGCAACATCACTAGCAACTACTGGAGAATCAAAAAGCAAGCAGGATCCTTTGGACTTCAAATTCTATTCCTCCATCAGGCTCAGTGACTGTTCAGGCAATTAATATAGTCTCTAGGCCTTCAAAATAGCACATATACACAAACATTCCGTCTTCTGCTTCTGAAGGTATCAATATTCTTCAGTGATATCATTAATGCCCCAGGTAAATAGGTTCTGTGATAGAGATGCTCACTCACATTATGGCTCTTCATGGTAGGAGCTGGAAAGGACCTCTAGGGATCATCTAGTCCAACCCCTACAGATGGCAACGGGAACGGTAGCAGATGTGTTTCTAATGCACACAACATTGAAAGTAACATATTTATTGGTAAAGACTGTACAGATTTTGACAATAACTTCTCAGTACCAAAGCTCAAGCTGACTTCAGTGAGAAAGGAAACAAGCTGTTGCAGTGGTGAGTATCAGATTTTAAAATCTGGATTATGTGAAGCCCATAGTGAAACCTCAGTGATGACATGTTTGAATCATGCTAATACAACCTTTGAACGTTTTATTAATTCCACTGAGCAACCTGGCTGCTTCCCAGTCAGCTGGAACCAGGTCAAAGTTAGGCAATGCTTCCAGGGTGGGTCCCTGACAGCGGTGAGTAATTACCCTGGAATCTTTCTTCTGAGAATTCTTCCACATCACACTCTGTTTTCCAAACTGTTTTTTTGGTTTTTTTTTTTCCTTATCAGGCTCTTAGTTAAGTAGGTAGTTTAGGTGATCCTGAGAAAATCCTGGTTGAAATTATGCCATTTCAGGAAGAAGCTAAAAATAGGAAGGCAGGACAAGTGGTGTGCTTTTCTATAAGACTGCTCAGCATATTGAGCTGCTCCTCTTGATACCATTAAATAAAACAGTGATGATTCTATGGCACTATAAAATTAATCTCAATGCATTTATATAGCTTTACACCCCAATTAATCCAAATTTGAAAGCAGCTGAAAACAGATTCATGCACAGCATGTAACTTCGCCTACACCCATGTATCTACTTTCCCTACTTCATAATCCATAGAGTGTTACAGATCCAGGGATTTCTCTGATCATGTCTCTCTGGCTTGCGCCTTCATTTTCTCTGCCTGAAGTATGTCTTAGGAACTGAAATGTACATTGCTGTTATCAAATTTTACATCATGACTGAATAGTTCCATGGGAAACACAACATCTCAGTCAAAGGGGGTGAAGACAGTGAAATAATGATTTTCCTGTCATGAGGAGGATATTTTAGCTATGCTAGAAAGCTCTGTCAATTCATGTTGTGTTCTGCAACCTCAAGGTATTTCACTGCAGACCACAAATCAACCAGAAACATATGGGTTTAGGAAGTACTCACAAACCACTAGAGAAAGGTCATGAAATAATATTCACTATGTTCTAATTTGAACTCAGAAGTAAAAACAGTAGATTTTGTTATTACTTCTGTGGGTTTTTTTCCCTGTGAATTCAGCCATCTATATTACTGTTCCAGAAAGCTTAGCAAGAAGGATGTCACCTAATCTTTTTTATAATAATTTGGTTTTTAGTCTCTTTCGCTGATGAGAAAAGGAAAAAAATATAAAAAAATCAAAGCCTTCACTGTCCTTTGTTTTCCAGTGACTACACTAACAGTTGTTCCATTTTATGTACTAGAACAAAGCCTACCACCTCATCTCATGCTACTCATTTTACTTCAATGGAAGCATTCAGATGAGTTGGATTTGCAGGATTATTTGCACACTGTGACTGCATGGTATGGCCATCACTCAGTTGCCTGTGCCACAGTTAACTTGATCGTACAATAAGAAAGTGAAACTCAGAAACTCAAAGGATGCAAATGTTCCCTTCCATAGGTAAAAATCAAGCTTCCACAGACACTAATGCCAGATCTATGTGCTGTTGGATCCACTAGCACTAGAAATTTGACCTATATAAGGATCTATACAGATGACATTTTTGATGCAACTCAAATTTTAAGAGTATAAACTACAGAGCTTATTCTGGCTTTCTAATTGTATGTGACCTTTATGTTGGCCATCAGAAGACAGGTGATTCCTGTTCTTGTATAAAGTAACTGAAGCCATAATAGCCACTTGTTGATATAACCAGCACAGGCACAACCTGACTAAATATTAGATACACCTATCAAAGAAACTTTATGTCAGCTCGAAGCTTTGAGTCATGCAGCAATATATTTTTAAACCACTTAAATCTCAAAGTTAGCTTAATATTTCATTAAACCATGATCCAAACTGATTCTATCATCAGTGATTCTGCATCTAGCACCCTGCTAGAGCCTGGGAAGATCTAGACGCCTCTCAACAGCTATCAAGATACCGAGGAGTTCCAACACTGCTGCAAAGGAGCCAGGGAATATCCTGAAATTTCTACTCCACTGTTGCGAGTAAAACAAACTTTCCCTAAGGCTCTGGGCTGCCTATTTGTAAGTGGGGCAAAGGTATTTTGTGGCTAAACATTTCCAATTTTCTGATTCTCCTAAATGAATTAATTGCCCATAAGTATCCTTCTGAAGATTTTCCTGACCAAGTTAGAACCCAAATTTAACTAGTTTGTATATAGTTTCTGGGCAGGGCTTTTTGGAAATAAAATAATTACATATTTTATAATTCCTGCCTCATTAATTACCCCAACTAAGTCAGCATTTTCAAGTAAATAATAAATTAGAAAATATAACAAACTTCTACAAAACATCCAGCAGTACAAATCAAATTATTTCTTACAAGCAATATCTACTCTAAGCACAGTCACATACTAAGCAAAGGAATGACTCAAACACAAAGATTGACTTTTGCCATCTGTTTTGAAATTGTTGGACCACCACTTAAAAACCCACAAGTTGGTATTTCTTAAGAATAAGGCCATCAGTGAGAGAAGAAACATGAAGTGTTAGTTTGGTTTCTTTCCAGGAAGTATCTTGTACAAATCTAAAATATGGTAATGTCTCAGTGTTTCACAGATACTGTTTATTTACCATATTGAGATCTCTAACTTCAGTCTGAGATTTACATCATCTTTTCAAATACAGTGTCTCTCACTCAAAATAGTTAACAAATGTGGCTCCGTTTTGCCAACAGCACAAGAGAGATGGTTTTTACACTTTGTCCTTGAGGTAATCTCACTGAGGACAGGAAAACTCATTAGAAATTGTGCATATGATCAGAGCAGCTCAATGTGCAAAGCCACTAAATAGAGCCCTGTCACAGATCCACACTGACTCTTGACAGCATTTTTCTTTTGAGGCTGGTTAAGGTGTAAAATGAACACTGTCTCACCAGTTCCTCTCATCCTTTATACAGTGGTGGTGGTGGACACTGCCTTTTTCTTCCTAGAACAGAATCTATCTTAACAGTATCTCTTTCCTTGTTGTGAGAGGAAATAGACAGTGATGATTAATTTAAACAAACAAATACTTGCTACTGACACTTCCTCTCACAAAGCGTTTACCTATTCTGGGCATAGATTTGATACAGGCCTGTTCATCAAACAGGCTCACATGGAGACCCTAATACCAAATGGGGGTCACTGTTTCAGGTGGGACTACCACTGGTAATGAGCTGTGAAAGCAAACTTTCCCCTCCCAGCCAGATATTCTTTAAACTGATTGTTCATTTAACAGACCTTTTAAACCAGTCATCACAGTGCTTTTAACGTTATCCAAATGGAGGCACATTTCCATGTTTTTAATATGGCAGTGGGTGTCATGAGTCACAATGCAATGGGTGACAACAAAGAGTACTGACCTCATGGCTTTTAAAACATGTCTCAACTAGATGTTGTGACTAGATAATTATGCACTGAATAACATAGGCAAATATAAGGAAGACGTTAAGGGTCTATTCATCCATAAAGATTAAGAAAGGTACATCCACACACGCATCAGACAATATATTTAATAATCTCCTTCAGCACATGACCATGTGCCTGACAGTCAAATGTGTCCCAAACACAAATATCTCAGATTCTTTCACTACAGTGAGACAGGAAGCGTACATTAGGAGGCCCTGGTCTCCAACTATCAGACGCAGAATTAGCCACATCCATCAGACACCAATGCAGAACCAGGTCCTAATGTGAACACAGATCATTGTGATTAAAATAGAATACACTGTTTCTATATACTGCAACACCAAACCACAAACTCATCACTACTGGAACGACTGACAAGGTACAGTTCTTCTAAATAATGGCTCAGACCACAATACATAAACCCAGAGGGATTTGACAGGATGTACCTCAGCCTCAAGTCTGCTGAAATTTAGCATTCCTCTTTTTTTTTTTTTTTGGTGGTTTCTTTGTCTGAGGCAGGGGTGGGACTGCCTCTTGGACACAGAGTAAACCATGCTGTGACCCTGGTAAGCATCCTGGAAGAGTGTGCAGCACAGACCAGCCAGTGCTACAGGAAAGCTGAAGACTCCCACAGTACCAAGGTGAACATGAGCCAACAGTATGCCCTATCACTGAAGGTGGTGAACAGCATCTGGCCTGCATTAATAGGACCACAGCAAGTAAATCAAAAGAAGCAATTATTATCCTCTACTTCACACTCATTGGACCACATTTAGAGTACTACATCCAGCTCTGGGATCCCCTCCTCCATCCAGTACAACAAAGACATTGACTAACTGGAGCAACTTCATCAGACAGCCACCAGGATGATTATGAACTGGAACACTTGCACTTTGAAGAGAAACTGAGTTATCTGGGCTTGTTCAGAGCAGAGACAGCTCCAGAAGGACCTAAGAGAAGCCTTCCCTTACCTACAATGAAGTACAATGCTCTACACATCTCATCCAGATCACTGCACATGTAAACTAGGAAGGACTTGAAACAAGCTCAGTAAAGCCTCTGAGCAAACACAGGATGTTAATGGTAACTTTTAATAGTAGCAGTTGAGATTTCATTACTAAGAAACTGGAAGTGTGAAGTTTTCCACTTGTAATACAGAACCAAAAAATTTACTAGTCAGGTACATCATTATCTTGAAATATGAGAGACCAGCCAGGTCAAAGATCACCTGTGCACTTCAGACATGTAAACCAATGATAGACAAGAAAGAAGCTGTAGATGTCAGGGGCACCCTGATTGTGTCGAGAAGACTGGCAGCAAAATGAAGACACAGATGTGTCTGAATGTGCTTGTGCAGCTTTTTGAATATGTCATAGGCAGGAGGCACTGGATGGGCCTGGCTCTGTAACACTCCTGTGTAAACAGCCATGGGGAATCCTTGCTGGGGGGGCATTGCCTTGAGGAGGAACCCCCAGTGCACCTCAGTGCATAGCTGGAGCAGCTCTCCTATGAGGACAGGCTGAGACAGTTGGGGCTCTTCAGCCTGGAGAAGAGAAGGCTTCGAGGGGACCTGATAGTAGCCTTCCAGTATCTGAAGGGGGCCTACAAGAAGGCTGGGGAAGGATTATTTACAAGGTCCTGCAACAACAGGGCAAGGGGCAATGGGTTTGAACTGGCAGAGGGGAGATTTAGACTGGATGTTAGGAGGAAGTTGTTTGCAGTGAGGGTGATGAGACACTGGCACAGGTTGCCCAGGGAGGTTGTGGCTGCTCCCTCCCTGGAGGTGTTTAAGGCCAGATTGGAGGAGGCCTTGAGTGAGCTGTGCTAGTGGGAGGTGTCCCTGCCTATGGCAGGGGGTTGGAACTAGATGATCCTTGAGGTCCCTTCCAACCTTACCATTCTATGATTCTATTTCAACAAGAAGCATGGCAAAGACCAAGTTCCTCTGTGAATGTCAGGCCATTCTGCATACAGCTTTCCTGAACAGCAAATGCAAACACATTAACTTTGTGATGCTCTGCCTGGGCCAGTTCCTGACTTGGTAGCCCTGGNATACACACATATATAAATCTTCTTTATTGGACCTTCAGGTTGAAATTACAAGGAACAGTCCACTTTGTCTCACTTAAATTCTGTGGATGTAACTAAAATGAAAACATGCTTGTCAGGAACAACAATGTATCCCCAAACTAACTGCACAATAAGCAGCCTTTCCTAAATTATAGTTAAATGAGTTGAAGCCTTCCAAGCAGGAAATACATATGCTTTAGATGCAAAATTCCTCTAGCATTTTTAGTTACTGACAAGGGTATTTCCTAAACAAAGAGCATGACTTACAGAAGAGCTCCTCAGTATGAATTATATCTACCACTCTGGCACTTAATATAAACGTTTCCTTCACCTAACACATTATCAAAAACTTGTACATTTATCCTAATGCCAAATAAAACATTCATGAGCAAACATTTTTATAATAGCCTCCCAGAGGATGGAAAAAACACTTCAAAGCCAATGTTTATTAAAATGCTTCACAAACAGTATGGATCATTCAGAGCAGAGCATTCTCTTAATAGCCATACTAAAGTCAACAGTTGAATTCAAATCTAATAATCACATTTTGGTAGCTATTCTGGGAATCTAATGAACTTTGACAATCTTACCCATTGAGTACCTTTAACATTCAATACAGGCACTTGCAAAAACCACCTTGGAGTACTTTTGAGTAGGAGACAGCCCTCACTAATGCTTCTGAAGTGTTATGACACTTTTCACCAACTTACTACATTTCATCTACCTCCATGCTGCAAAAACAGCTCTGTGAGCAGTTACAGTCCTTTCTTTAGAGTGATTCATTCCCTTTAATTAAATGCCCTTGAAGTATTACTGCTAAAATTGTCATCGGATGTAGCCTTTGTTTGAAAATAAGGTCAAGCACAGTAACAAAAGCAGAGGCAACTTTCTCAGCCCTAAGAAATACAGGAACTAAGTTTGACCATTCTTTTAAATAGTGTTCAATTCTACAAAGCTGACATTCTCTTACATTATAACACCAAAAATGTGGTCCTTCAAAAATTACTTTTACTAGATTACCATCTCTTTATTTAGAGGAGAGCAAAGGAGTATCAAAACAAAGCAAGAACTAATAAACAAAACTGCAATTAACATCGTGATTGAGGCATTATTTTCTTTCAGTTCTACGTCACCCCAGAATTCAGTGTCTCCCCTGGACTCTGCTTACATAGCTGAAGTTACTGATGCATCTGATTCTGCCAGTCAAGACAGATGCAAACTTCAAAGATAGATCCCATGACAATAAGCAGAGAAGTAAACCAATGTGTCAGTCTTCAGGAACTCTTGTAGTCTGTGGTCAGTGTGCGATGAGCACTAAAACAATATGCCATAAATAGTATAGGACAAAAAGGTTTCTAATGCAGAGAGATGATGGTTCTCAAGATCAGAGTACTTGCTGTACTTGGCAATTACCTGCAAGTTCTTGATTTGTATTTTAAAAGCCACATTTCTTTTATCACAGGCCAAGAAGATTCACCAAAGAGGAGGGGTGGGGGGAAGGAGGAAGAAAAAAACAGCTTAAATACATACATGCATCAACTCCTGAGATAGAGATCTAGCCTCCCAGAAACTACAAGAAGTCAGCTAACCCACCAGGCCTCTAATTGTGTTAGAACTATAATGTGTGAATAACAGGTCCATAAATTCTAAGGAATTAGTAGCACCAATTTTAGAAAATTCAATTAAAAAAATGTTACAAGCATTTTAATCCAGATCTCATATATTACATTCTAGTCTCTTCAGGATATAGTTCAAGGTCATAATTTTTTTTCCAAGAAATGGTGTTTCTTGCTATCTGGCACCTTCTCAAAGCACAGACAGCAGCTCTCACTGTGATACAATTTTCCCCTTGAGACATAAGTATTTGCTTATGTGAGTCACAGTCACTCACAGAAAGGGATACCCATTTCAATTTTTTATTTATTTTTTTTTAACATTTAGCTCTCCTTTCTGTTCTCTGAGGTTCCATACGCTACACAAGTGGAAAACTTTGCATGTTCAGTTTCTTGCTAATGAAAACCCAGCTACTGCCACTGAAAACTAAGCTTTAATACTATCTGTTTATTCTATGGACTTACTGAGTTGGTTTTGATTCTGTTCTTACACACAAAGGACTAAAGCAAGCATACTTATAGCACTGTACACAGCCTTGACCATCAGAAGTAGGCAAAATCTGCACCACTAGCGATTATTACTTTTAGGACTGATTATTAGATATGCAAAGAAACTGCATTAGCCTATTTCAACTAATTCCACTATTCCCCTTCCCATTTAAATCCCTGATCTGTGATCCTCCAAACTCTGCACTCTGAAAGCAATCAGCCTCAATTTGGAGGCTCCAAGACTGTTCCAAATTTCACAATCAGAGCCAAGATATAAGACAACACATATGCTTCCTGCAGATAACAATGTGCTGAAGGCCAATCCTGGCCTTCGGTAGGATGATCAGGCTCTTTACAAACCTTTATTCCGATTGCATGAAAAAGCAGACACAAGTAACTGCTCACTAGATCAACAACTAATCAAAATTAGGAATCTGTTCTTGAGATTTAGCTTGCCCTTGAAATATTAAATTTGGTATTTCATTTCTTCAAGAATTCTAAACCAGTCTACCTGCAAGTGCCCAAATTAGCTTAAGCATCCACTTGTCTGTACAACAATGTATAGAAATGAGACAAAAAGCCAGCAGAACAGCAAAATGTCAATAGTCCATCTCACATAGCTAATCTCAACAGCTTAAGAATTTTCTCAGGTAGGTATGCACGCACAAAAAATATTAACATTTTTAATCTTTTTTTTTTTCCTTGAGAAAATCATGTAGCATTACATAACAAAATCTGTCATAAACAGAAACTGCCCAAGCAACGTTTCCTCAAAAACATGAGCACACCTCCCTCCTCAGATGAAACAGACCACTGCAGTGACCATTAATATCAGACATGGATGTTTAAAGGAACAGGCTTTTGCAGCCCTGATTACAAAGTCATTAGTCATGTCAAAAATGTGTTTTCCACTTTCCTAATTAAAAAAAAAATGGAGAAGTGGGTGGGGAAGGAGGGATAAAACCCCACAAACCAAAACCCAAGCCATGTCTGAGCATGAGCAGACATGAAAAATTAAATACGCTCCCTCTACACACATTGAACACAAAGCACTTCATCATTTCACATTGCTTGTTGTAATAGGTTTTAGAGTCTCATTAGCCAGTTGTCTGGGTATTTGGGAATTCAAAGATGTAAACCATTATAAAGCACCAAGTATTACTTCACAAAATCTCCATAGTAGGGGATTTCTAAACAGTGGAAATCATCTACAAAAAAGTCTGAATACAAAACAGATGCTGAGCAGTGACTACTAAATCAGAAGCCCAAGTGGGAGCTCCTTTTAGCAATGATGTATCAAGACGCAGAGGCCCCTTCACTCAGGTGAACAGTGTACAGCTGATTAAAACCAGGATGCATGTTACTGCAAACGTTCCCCCTAGACTTTAACCAGCAGTGAACAAACACTTACAAAATAAATCCAGTAGTTCAGCCTCATGTCTTTTGTAGTCGAAGAGTGACCTTTAGTGTCAACGGGGAAACGTGTCTTGAATGAAGAACTAAGTAAGAGACACCCTCTAACACAATCATTCCACTTCTTAAAACTCTAACAACTGAATCAAAAAGGGAAGAAACTAGCGGGAAAGATGCTATTAGGTGTTTGGGGGGGGAGCTAAGCACCGCCACGCTCCAGCGCGTAACTCCGCTAACTCGCCTCTCCCGAGACACTCAGCAGGAACACCATGAGAGCCCAACAGCCCCCTGTAAGGGTTACGTCACAGTCAGGGTCGCTGCAAAACAGTAAAACTGAGGCACCAAGCCCTCGGTAACCCTACCAGGTACAACTCCAAGGACCCTTCCAAGCGAAACACAACACGCCCCGCCCTCATCTCCCCGGGCCTTTATCGGGGTAGCTACGGCAGCTCCGCGGGCTCAAAGCCCTCCCGCAGCTGGCCGCGAAGCGTAAGCTTCGGCGCATTCTGTGAGCGCCGGGCCCTGATTGGAGCCGGGCGGGCTATGGTGTAAGGTAGCAGACGATTGGCGGACGGGCGGCCGCGTGCGGGCGCTGCCTGGCTTTGTACACACGCCGGCCCGCTCGCCCCTTTAACAATGGGTGAGGCGGGCGGCGCCGTGTGATGGCGGGGGAGCCTTTGGGACGCCGCGCCGAGCTCAGGTGTCCCGGGCCAGGCCCCGCCACGGCCATCAGCCGCAACGCTGCATAGGGTGAGTGGCTTCAGCAGGGGAGGTGCTGCCGGCCTCGGTCGGGGCGCGATCGCCCTCCCCTGAGACCGCGGCTACCGGTCTCCCCGTGCCCCGTCGCCCGGCCGTGCCCCGCGGCGGGAAGGGGCGGCTTAACGAGCCTCACTTGTGCCACACATGGCGGTCAGCTGGGCTGGGGGGCTGAGGGGGCCCCGCGGTGCGGGTGGCAGCTGATCGCGTTTAACTGAAGGCGAGCAAGAAAAGAGCGAGGGTGGTGCTAACCCTCTCATCCCGTCCCGCCTGCGCTTAGTGAGTGGAGTACTGCTTCCTCCCCTCTGCCCAGGCCCCGACTGCTGCGCCGCGCCGCCCCGCCGATGGAGCTGGAGGCGCAGTGGTGGACAGGACAGCTGGCTGTCGACATCCACCAAGCGCTTCGCTACAAGGTAACTCGGCGCGGTACCGGTGGTTGGTCTGTGGGGAGGCGATAGGGAGCGTGGAGCGGAGTCGAGGCTGCTCCCGGCTGTGCGCCGCTGGGGAAGCGGAGGATTGGCGGCCTCGGCGCCTTTGTGAGGGCTCTAACAATCAAATGTCGGCCCGTCCGATTGCGACCGTCGCGGCGGCTTGGAGCGGGGAGGGGGTTGCGTGTGAGGTGGCCGCTGCTGTGCGGGCTCAGGCCACAGGGGTCTTGGCGGAACTTACTTTTCTAAAGCTTGAAAAAACAGTGTCTTCCCTTCAGCTAATGCTCGGACTGTTTGTCCTCAGTCTTGGCAGTTTATCTGACCGACCAGACTGCTTTAAAAAGGCAAAGGGGTCAGGGTGCACTTGATTCTTCTGTTTGGATGGGTAAAGCGGTCCAAGTTATAACTTCTCAGAAAGCATTGTGATTCTATGGGAGGGGAGGGGGGGAAGGAAAGGAAAGAGACACGAAGAAAAAAAGAAAAAGAAAAGGTAACCAAACACAGTAAGAATAATAATGTATATGTATAGGTAGTATTGCTTTGAAGTTTCTTTGACGGATTCAACTTGCTCTTTGGGGCTACTTTCATAAAACACATCTTATGCCCAGGGCTGAAAATTAGTGACTGAATTTCCTAAAAACGTGGTTTTGCTGCCTGGTAGTAGTATGTGGATTATCTTCCTTGAAGGTGCGACTGTTAAAGCAACTTTTTTTAGGGGTTGGGGGAACACAAGAACAATTTGTTTGCTAACATTATTAAACCGAGTTAATGTTGTGAAAGGTAAATTCTAAAGCTTAGTGGGTATGGGTGGAGGGTTTGTAGGTTTGTTTAGGGGCTGCTTCCTTTCACTTTAATAGCGTGTTTAAGAACACTTAATTGACCTGAAAACTTTGAAAATTTGAGCAACTCCATTCCTACTTGATGTCATCAGACTGTCCTTCTGGAAATTTAATTGTAGTCAAAATACTACTTACAATAATTATGCCGCACAAGCTAACTTATAAATTTATTCATGATAAAAGAAGACAGCACTGATGATCTGTTGTATACAAGATGAGATGCTAGCTACTAGGCAGGAGCTTGGGGAATGCTCTTTCTATGAGTGTTAAGTTTTGTATTCAAAATAGATCATGCCACAGATTTTTCTCACCTGTAGCACTGGCAGGGCTTTTGTTTTGTGGGGTCCCCCCTCCAAATCTGAGGCCTCACAGGGTTTATATATGCTTAACTGAAGTACCTGAGAGTGTACAATAACCAGTGTCAATGCAATATCAATCAGGTCAGTATTAAAACATATGCATGTAGCAAATGTTGACACACGCACACCCCATTCCTCTTCCTAAGTTTGTCTGCAGCTAGCTGTTAGTGCCCTTCTCTTGGAGGTGCCTGCACGAGACCTAGCAGCATTGGAACATGCAAACACTTCAGTACAAAGTCTGATTGCTCAGAGGGGGTCGAGTCAAGCTATTGGACTTTGCATTGAAGCATCTGAGGAGTACTCTCATATCCATGCAGTTCCCCTGCTAAGAGGTGCAGCCTTTGGAGTGTAAGTAATACAGCAAGAACGGCAGAAGCTCTAGCCAACTGCCCAACTGAAAGGTTAAACTGAAATTATACTAATGTTGTGTGGAACCAAATTATTTCTTAGGTCTTCTGTAATACGGTGAATAAATTTTGTTCTGTGAAAACGTATGCTCAAGTGATGGAACAGAACAAAGAGAGAAATCCTTTGAAAATTCCACGATAAATTTAAGGATATCAGCTATATTAATCCACCTTAAATGATGGTTTTAATAAAATTATGTGCTGCTATCCATCTAGGAGCTGAAGCTGCCCTCCTACAAAGGCCAGTCTCCCCAGTTACATCTGAGAAGATACTTTGCAGACTTGATTGCCATTGTGAGCAATCGGTTCAGACTCTGTCCTGCTGCACGACATCTAGCTGTCTATCTGCTGGACCTCTTTATGGATCGTTATGACATATCTATACAGCAGCTGCATGTGGTTGCTCTTTCCTGTTTACTTTTAGCAAGTAAGTATGTAGCACCAAGCTTTTAACTAGTCCAATCTAGGTTCTGCTGCCAAGTGCAAGGTGCATCTTGGTGGGATGTAGCAGATAATAAAGGGTTTGTAGACAAGCAGATCAGTGTAGATCACTTTGGCCCAATTGGCAGGGCCTTTCTTCAGACTCGTGTTTTGACTTCTGTTGGCATGTGGTAAAACTCTGAGGAGGGAAAAAACAAACGCTGATTAAGAACATTATGTTTAGAAGTTATTCTAAGGTGAACTTTCAGAGCCCTATTGTAGGAACAGAAAGACTTTTTTCTGAGAAGTAGATTCAGTGCTAGAGATGGGGAAATAATCATACCAGCGATAAAGGAGGAAACTCAAATCATGTGTAGACTGCACTGTACCCTGCTGATGGTGCTGTGTGCTTCAGGAATACTTCAGATCTCATAAATTGCAGTGTTCTTCAGGCAAAATAAGGCTAACATCCTATATGGTCACAGAAAATGTGATGCTGGTAGAATACATTGGTGAGTGCACAGTACTCTGAAGACACTTAATTACACTCATTATGAACAGTGCTGCTTATGTTGACATCAGCTAGATTCTTGTGGCGTTTCCATCTTCCAAAATTGGTAGACTCCTTTTAGTTGTCCCCAAAGAAATACAGGTAGTGTGCAAGGATACCTGCTGACACTTGTTTTTAAGCCAAGGTTCAGAGAAACCAACTGTTGGTTCAGTTTCTCCTGATCTGTTTCTATTTTTACTTTTTCAAAGAAGAGATAGCACATTGTAACTCTAGGCACCCTGTGCTAGAAAACCACTGTGCTGAGGTGTCTGATGGTTTTGGTGTGTTGCATCCTTTCACTGCAGCCCCTGTTAATACAGCTATTCAGTAGAATGGTTATACACAAAAAAGGGTTATTTCATATTCTTCTAGGGGTAAACTTTGACTGGATGCTACCACTAGCCAGCAATCTTCTCTTGGCAAGGAATGAGATGCTGAGTATGAAAATCTTGCCTCAAACTAGTGTATTCCATTTAGGAAAATAGATTGGCTTTGAACTAATGCCAGATTTTTCAAATTAAATTTATGTTCTGACAAGAACTATAAACTTTAAAAGGGCACAAAAGTCCCAACTGCTGCCATCTTTCATGACATGTTTTAAGTAGAGCTCTGAAAGCCCAGGGTACTCACTCTTCTGAGAAAACAATATGAATTGGTTCAGAATGCAGAAACCAGAATACCTTTTCAAACTTTTGCCCTATGTGGCTTAAACACACAGTTTAACCAGCGGTGCAGTAAGTCTGATATATCTGATAAAGGCAAATAAGTCATAAGAGAAATTATTAAGTGATTTGTGAAGCTTTTCTTTTTGTAATTACTAGAGTATGAGAAACAAAAACTAACAGAGTGGGACTGGTGTTGAATCAAGTCCTATCAAAGTACCTCCACTGCTGAGGGGGGAAAAAAAAAAATCAGTTATGTTCAGTCCTGCAAAATTCTCTAAAAATGTGCATTTACAGCATATCGTGGAGTACTGAAGAGTGTTAAGATGGAAAGAATTTGCAATGAAATTGAAATAGCACAACCATATGGGAAACTGTATGGAAATGTGACACTTGGTTTCTCTTATTAATGGGTTTTCTACATAAGCAGTTTTGCCTAAGGCTAAAAACATACAGGCCTGACAAGTTAAAGTTCAGGGAAAGCTGAAGCTGCTAGCAGCATTCAAGTTGGAACAGCAGTGTGGGTTTTTGGATGCATGTTGCTGAAATATACTTGTTTGAACTGCTGGAGCAGATCACTAGCTATCAAATCTAAAACCTACCTACTGTAACAGGCGCTTAAAGCACCTCTGTTGGCTAGAGCCAGAAACTAAAATGGGTGTGTGGGAGTGGGAGGGCAATTAAAGCCAAATGCTGTGGTGTTGGGTATGCCAAGTCACATCACAGTGGTATTTCATTGATGAGGATGCATTATTTAGTAATCTAGTGACAAAAACTAGTGCATGCAGTGCCAGTAATGTCCTCATACAGCTTACTTCTGCTCATGAGAACATGCTTCAGTGTGCCAGGGTGGAATAACCAATAGGAAACATGGCACTGTACAATATCCTACGCTTCATTTGACATTATCTGCTGAAATATAGCTCTTTTTGTCTCCGATGACATCTTCCATTTGAACTTTGCTTCTGCAGGGAAGTCGCATGCTTGTTTGACATAATAGCGTTTAAATATGACCAACACAAACATTAGATACAATCTGGTTTATAGTTCACGTGTTCTGAATGTTTGTTTTTTTTCCCCTCCTCTTTCTGTTCACCTGAAGGTAAATTTGAAGAAAAGGAAGACAGTGTCCCTAAACTTGAACAGCTGAACAGCTTGGGTTGTATGACTAACATGAATTTGGTACTAACAAAACAAAATTTGCTTCATATGGAGTTGTTGTTGCTAGAAACATTTCAGTGGAATTTGTGCCTCCCAACTGCTGCTCATTTCATCGACTATTATCTTTCTATTGCTGTCCATGAGACTGATCTTCATGACGGTTGGCCAATGGTTTGCTTAGAGAAGACTAAATTATATATGGCAAAATACGCTGATTACTTTCTGGAAGTGTCACTGCAAGGTGAGTTGCATATTTCAGGTAACGTGTCCTTTTTTTTTTTTTTTTGTCTTGGCAGACAAATGTCCAACTAAATTTTTTTTTTTTAATTTCTTCTTTCTAGATCATGCATTTTTAAATTATGCCCCTTCTTTAGTTGCTACTGCATGTGTAGCTTCTTCAAGGATTATCTTGCGTCTCTCACCAACATGGCCTACGCGGCTGCATCATCTTACTGCATACTCCTGGGATTTCCTAGTACCGTGTATTGAGCGGCTATTAATGTAAGTTAAGAGCAGCTTTCCACAAGCCCATTTCTGCATCTTTCAGTATGATTAATTGTTGTTAGCACTGAAAGTAAATACTGTTTTGAACTTCAATTTTTCTATTCTAAAAATACTTGGGTATGAGGTAATATTGTTAGGCAATAACTCTTTTGTTCTTTCCAAAAGAGAAAATTTTTTTATCAGATTTACACTCTTTACTGTTCTTTCAACAAACAATCCTCAGCCTTTCATTTCCACTGAACATCATGTCATGCTTTGGGGACAAGCTATTTAACAGACTTTTCAATATCTGTAGTCTGCAAGGAGAGCAAAAATAGTGGAGTGTACCAAAGGTATAGATAGTCCTACTTACTTGGAAGACTCTATGCCTTGGGTGCTCCAAACATTATGAATCAGACATGCGGATGGTTTGAGCAGCCAGCTTGTGGGGAGGAAATGACCAGGAAGTTGTAGCTATTTTTGCTGTATCCATTTTTTACACTTTGGTGAAGAGATAAACCAGATGTAAGATAAAAGTGCCAGCGAATGTCAAGTGACCCTTACTGAAAAGATGTTACACAATCAGTTCTTTTATTGTAAACCTTAAGATCAGTTATGACAGGTGTAAGTTTTGCTTTCCTCCCACAGAAATTTGCACTTGCCCATATCTAAACACAGTTGTGCTCTGCAGCACAGGAATGCTGTATAAGGAAGAATCATATCTTCCTTAATAAATGTGATATTATTACCCCAATGGCCTCTTGGCTTCACTGCTGTGTGTACTTAAAGCATGTAAGTGCTGTTCCAAAAGTGTTTTCAGTATTGCTCTCTTAACAGTTGGTGAGGGGAGTTTTCAGTCATCTTTGCAGTGCACCATAAAGTTACCCATCTATTAGGAAAAACTGGTGAGTGTTTGAACCCAAATCATCTTCAGAAGATCTGCCCTGCATATAGGCAGTACTGAAAAAATTTGATTTTTAGGCCTGACTGAAGTTTGTAGGTGGCATCTACTTAACCTCAATGGAACATCAAGAGTATGTCTAAATACTTTTCAGATAGTGTAAATTTGAGGGGGTTCAGGTGAGCTAAAGTGACTGGGTGGGCTATGATAAAAGTGAGAGGAAGCAAAAAAAAAAAAAGGCATTTCTCCTCCCTAGAACAGGATCCAATATTGATATGCATGTGATCTTTAATTACTGCAACGTAGCCCTTTAAAAAAAAACTCTTATACCATGTCCTTAATAAATATATAGTCTGTTACCCAGTTGAAATGAGGCAGAAACACCAAGTTAGTTTTAATTTCAGGTTCTGGTAATTTGGGATTCTATTTCAGTACACTAACAGACTTTATTGCACTGGTAATTTAGATACTGCTGTATTTGTATTGTACTTGGCTTTTATTTGCATTTTGTATCACTATGCAACAAAACGAAGTGCTGAAAAGAAACTATCCTAAAGAAACAAATTTTGAAACCTTAGATAATTTTAAAATGTAATATACAATTTATTTAAAAGAAAGCTTTAGAAGCTTTCATGTAACTGCAGCATGTTTTACACTGCTTTTGAAAGTTAACCCAAATGCTCAAATTATTTTAGTATCTACGTTCACATATTGTCTCCTCAATTTGTTTTAGTGCGCATGATAATGATGTGAAGGAAGCAAACAAACAAAAAGGACAACACGCTCAGTCTGCCCAACATACTGTATTTCAGACCCCAGCTCCAACTCCCCAGCAGAGTAACACTCAACAGCACGTACCACAGTATCTCCAAGCTCATCAGTCTTCATTACAGTATCACCATCAGACATCACAGCAGCAAAACTGTCAACAGATATTATCATCTAATCATACAACATCTTACCCACTTCAGACTTGCCCTGCTGCCTTACAGTCTAGTGTTCAAGCTCGAGGCCATGTACAGACTGGTACTGCAATGTCACTAGCTGTTCCACTAGAAGTGAAGCCATGTATAAGTGTCTCCTACAACCGGAGTTACCAAGTGAACGGACGATATTCCTGTATTACACCCTGCTTTGAGAGGTGATAAGTACAAAATGGTTTTGCGCTTTTTGTTGTGGGTGGGAAGTTGTCTTGAGGGGAATTGTTTTTTGTTGTTTGGATTATTTTTATTTGTTAAACCTCGAATAAATTTGAGGTACAAATTGAATTTAAAAAAAAAAAAAAGTCTTTCTAGAAAAAAAAAAAGCAACTGGATTGGAAACCAGTACCATAGCTCAGATACAGGCTGCAAAAATAAGTACACAAAAGACCCTCTGAAAAGGCTGTGTATACCTGGGGGTAGCAAGTTCTTGCTCTGGCACTGAGAATACTAGTCAAAGGCAAAATAACTGTAATCACAAACTTTAATGAAGGAGATACGCAGTATTATTTTGAAGACATACAGTATTAACACTGACTTTGACTTTAACTGAAACTTACAATCCATTGAATGCTAGACCTCTCCAGATAGATGGGGATCATAGGAGAAACAAATCTTATCTGGCTAACTCCATACTCTTGCCCCTTTATCAGCACTTGTGTTGGGTATTGCTTCAAGCTAAAGCATTTGAGTTAACTGATATTTTGGCTAGTTTTTAAGTTTTGTACCTCACAGGATAGATGCTGTGGTTTTGTTTTTTTTTTTCTTCTATTCTCCTTATTCTTTTTATGTTTAAAGTAACTCTTTCATACTAACTCAGGGAATTTTCTACTCATTACTCTATGCTGCTGGTTTGTACACTTAACTGGTTATCACTTGAGGGAGGAAGGTAGAGAGGGAAGAAGACTATAGCAAGAGGCTTTTCAGGGCATCTGCGTGCAGCGTACCAAAGGGATATGTTAATGTTCACACCATGTAGATGTGAACTGCTGCCCAGCAGTGTGATATTGAGTAGTTGAAGAAAAGAGAAAGTTTCAGCTGAACTTGTACTGTACCAGAACAACTGCAGTGGCTGTGATTCCTCTGTGTATAGACACACATTACTAACCAACAGAACATATCTTCCAGTGGTACTGACAGCATCGCTTACACAAAATAAGTACAGTTAAATGCTTACAGAAATACAGTACTGTCAGGTTTACAGCAGAGGGAAATTCTCAGGTAATAATGGGGCAACTTTTTCTTTTAGTATTTGAGAGGTCTAGAACATGCAGAGAGTTACTCTTCTAAACGGGTGGATCAATATACATTGCAGAGTGAACTGCTTTGTCATAACTAAGGTGCTAATTACATAACTTTATACGATTACACTATCTTCTGTGGAGTGGGAAGTCTGAGAGTAGAAAGCTTCACTCATTCAAGAGTTGGATGAAAATAGTGGTGGAGATGATTAATAGAGGAAGTACTACTTTTTTTTTTAAATACAAGATGATACTAGACTCTCTCCTGAGATAGAATACAGGAGGAAGAGGTATGGATAACAGGATTCTTATTATTTTGAAATACCCTTATAGTAAGTGGGCTTAAGGCTTTCTTATTCTTATACCACCACCTTCTTCCCTCACAGCATTTAAAATCTGGTACCATATAATAACACTTAAGTATTGGGAATCTTACAAAGACTGTTCTGAAAGTAGGGGCAATTAAGATGATGAAGGCTCTGTCACAGGAGAGGGAGGCCTTACAATAATTTTCAGAATGGAGGACACCTGTGTTCATTCTTTCTGGGGCTGAAGGATAAGACGTGGGGGGGGAAAAAAAAAAAGTTTACTGTTGAGGAGAAGAAATCCTGTTTCTCTTGGGTTTTTTTCATAAATCCTAATTTTTGTTGTGGGCTTTTGCAGCCTGATAGCATGTCAAGAGAGACAGAAGGGTCAGCCAAAGGTCTCTGCTTTATGCTAGAGGATCAATTCTGAAATAAGCATAGTGTGGTCAATTCTTAAAAGTGCAAGTTGAATTGTTTTTTTTGTGGATTTGTGTTTTTTCTTCCCTCTCTTCATGTCTGAGAGTAGTGTTAAGTAGGGGCTTTCCATCTCATAAGATACCATGCTTCTTATTCAGCATTATTACCCATTCAAGAGGAACATGGACTTCTTTCTGCTGGTTTCATTTTGATGCAATTCTCCATCCAAGTCCTCTTAACTACCTCTGATTCTATGAATGTACAGTCTTGTAGTAGACCACGACTTGAAGTAATAGCAGATACCTGTAGCAGTTTATGTAAAATCTTTAAATCTGCTAACTTGTCATCTTTATTTCTGACACAGCAGTATAGGTTTTTGGTTTGGTGGGGGTTTTTTGGGGTATTAGTAAATTTATCCCATAGGCATTTGGTATATAAAACTTAACACTGGAATTATTAATGGGCAGGGGTCTTATTCAACTAGTTAATACTGCAAATTTACATTTAATAGGTTATTTTTATTTGATACTAGGTCAACTGTAAAAAGATCCACTACATGCTGTTTGGTTTTAATTTATTACTTACTCTTGAGTTTCTCCTGACACTACAGTTGCATAATGACTACAGAGAAAATGTACACTGAACAGTTTCAATATTATTTTAAAGGGCTTTATCAGTGTACATTAAAATACACTGTTCTTACTCTTAGAACCAAAATGTGTTTTTTATGGCATACATACAAATGGTGCTTCTAAATGCAAAATGTCCAAAACTATGGAATATTTGTGAGTGCTATGCATTCAACTTATTTTTAAAAATAAAACTAGTTTTGAGTAAGAAGGCTCCAGTGTGTATTATGCTTTTGTGTCTTGAATCATCCCTGTGTATGGTCTGAAGATATAAGAACTTTTCTTTTCCTTACCCTTTCTATAACACTATTAATAAGCTTCAGGAACCGTCTGACTTCGCAATTAAAACAAAAAAAAAAAAAAGCAAGCAAGCAACACTCTGAAACCATAGAACAGGCAGAACAAAGGGGGGGGGAAAAGGAAACCATGCCGGAAGCAGCTTTAAAACTAACTGCACTCACAGTGTATGCTAAACATTGTACACTTCAATGAGTATAGTGTACAGCCATAACAAAAATCAGGAACAAAACTCCATAGTAGTTCAAGACTAGGGTGTTGAATTTATTTTGTTCTCAAGAAAAAAAAATAGTGGCAGTCTCATACTTACAATTCTTGACAAAAGGCTATTAGTTTAAGAGCTCACATTACTTACAATATCTGTTAAAGCTGAATCCTGCCAAAGACAGCATATAATCATATGATGCAGCCTAGCAGAAATATTTTTTGGATGCTTAAAATTTCTTGTATCTTCTCCTTGCTAAAAGCAACTCTAGCTCTTCCTAATAATTTGCATGTTTCACATTTGTAACATGGTGTTATGGTTAGAGCTCCAAAACTGAAGTAGGTTGCATGGAACTGCATTCCTGTAAAGTTAGAAAACTAAATTATTTGAGACCAGGTAGCTTGCATCCATCCATCTAGGAATAAATGTTTGTGAAAACCCTTCTAGAGGGCCTAGAGACAGGGAGAGCAAGATCCTCTCTGTCCTACTAAGGAACAGGGGCAGTGTTCCAGTATGATTGCAGAATACATACTACATGGATACTCTGATCTGGAAAGTCTTATGGTCACCCTTAGGGCAGCAAAAGTTGAGTCTGTCTCCTTGCAATTTCAATTTTAAAATATTTTTTACTGGAATTAAAAGTTGAAACTAGTCATGACCTTTATGAGCTTCTAGGAACTACAGGGAGTGCCAGCTACATTTCAATATTTCGGAAGTCTCAGCTTCAGATTTTAATTTGCAAGTCTGAGGTTTTTAGTGTTGGTACATAAGAAAACCTTTATTTCTGCTTCCCATGACCCAGGTTTCCTATCTACATTAACTGGGAGCAGCATTGCAAGTGGAGCTTAAAAGATTAAAGTTACTATTTCAGTGACAAGCACATCACCAAAACCAGACTTTTTGCTAACTGTAGTACTGCTGTTAAGAATATGTGAGTCAGAAGGTAACACAGCATCCACCCTTAATAATTTATTACCAATACTGTCTGAATATTCACAATCTAGAGAGAAGATAAGGCCTTATCTGACTGAACACGATTGCCCCGTTACTCTGATTTGTCAACAGTAACTTTTTAAAACAGGAAGGGAAACGGCAATTATGAGAACACACACTTGGATTTCTAGTCCCCATTCAACAAGACTTTAGGCATTACAGCACAAGCACATGTATTTGTGAAATTTACACTGCACACACTGTTTTTACCCTGTAATTAAATGTAATAGTTTTCTGTAACTTCTGTAAAGACATACATTCTGACAGAAAGAAAGCATTTGCTACTAAACAGTAAAAAAAGGATCAAAAAACACAACCAAGAAGTTACAACTGAGTAATTAAAGAGTAATTATATAAAACATAGCTCCAGGTTTTCAAAATTCTCAAGAGCAACCAAGGGCTTCTGCTGCCGGTCTACCAAGAGAAGGGACACTTAAGACTTGGAGATGTTAAAATTGCAAAGCTAAAATTTAATACATAATGTTCATATTTACCAGTGCAAGTCAGCTAAATTGCTATCACACCTATATGCATTCTAAACCTGTCCAGAAATGGTACTTTCTTATCTTTGAATTTACTCTCCTGAAACAGCAAGATAAAAGAACACTTCCATAGAACTCTCATAAAGTATGCATTTCCCATGTTCTATGAATCATAAAAGACCACTCTAAGACTATATATTCTATAGGATTTTTTTCATACTAATCAGACATCAATTAGTAGAGATTAGAATGCCAGATTTGATTAGATTGATGCCAGATTAGAATGCCACTGTACTAGTGGGAGGTGTCCCTGCCTATGGCAGAGGGTTGAAACTAGATGATCCTTGAGGTCCCTTCCAACCTTACCATTCTATGATTCTACGATTCTGTGATTTTTCCACAGAAAACATATAATCTTCCTATAACAGCAAAAGACACCAGTTCTTTTCTTGCGCTAGTGAAAAGGTGTTACGGTCTTGCTACATTTTGCAACCAAAACCCTTGATTTCCTATTTTCCATTCCTTATCTAAGTGAATGTTAAAAGTCCCTTTTAGATGAAGTATTCCAGACTATTAACTTTATCCATGAGAGGTAAGCAACAGTAACTTCAGTTTTAAACTATTTAAGATTGATCAAACTAATTACGCACAAAAAATATTATTTGGATATAGACAAAAATATGAATCAACACAAAACTCTGATATACAGCTTCAATTAGCAACTGCAAAAACATGTATGACATCTGGATATGATTATCTGACAGCTGGGGGAAAAAAATTACATCTGTAACTCCAACTTGGAAGGATTATTTAAGAAGAAAAAAAAACAGTGTTACATATCCTTATCAATAACCACTCTCTAGTTAAAACCTTTTAATACATAAAAGATGCTCTATTTTATGTACGGTGCTTGTAGTTTAAATGAAGCATTTTACAGTTACCTTTAATGGACTCAATCAATTTATCTGGTAATTGAGCTGTTACTCATCAAGAACTATTTTCTCCTCATGCACCCTTTTCTATGCATCTTCAGGTATCTCTCTTATTTAAGAAGACAAAGTTAGCTATGTTAAGTGTTACTTTAAAATATTAGGAAATTCAAACAATTGAAGTAACTGAAAATTACCATATGCACTAACATGCTGTCACAGTGACACTATGGATGTTCCAATGCAAGAGCCCAACAGGCCACAAACTTGTAAGACTGTGCCTCCCTTTAGTTTGTCGTGGGTTTAAAGAGCTGACAGAGTGAAGCTCCCAAATGAATTGGAGGAAAAAAAATATATATATTTGGAGAGTGTTACAGATAGAAATTACAAAGCAGATTCACAAGTGAACTCCCTGAATTTTCCCCTAACTCAAAAAAACTATCATCCCCAGTGCTCCAATCCTCACCCACTCCCATGCCTCTGCCATCCAAGAGGCCTAAGCACAGCCTCTGGAGGCCCCAAACCAGGCCTATCCTTACATGTTTGTCCCAATAACGCAGCTCCTGCCCGACACAAGGCTGGAGGGGGAGGAAAGGAGAACAAGCTGCCCTTGCTGTGAGCTTACGAAGAGATAGCAGAATTGTGGGATTGAATAACAAACTTCAAGTCCCCAGAGGACTTTTTTAACCCTACAGTTCCCAACCTGGGACATAGTTTGACCTACAGAATTACTAGGACTCCACAGCAGAAAAGAACGGCAGTTAGTGAATCACTGCAAAAGATTTTGCCAAATAGTGCCCTGCTATAGCCTTTCCTACAGAGGTCAACTATCCACACATTTGCATTCCAACCACCTATCAGCCATGTTACTTAGAGATTTTTCCAGTTGATTTGTTTGGCTTTAAAACACTGACAACTGTAATGTTTTACTAAGTACTGCAACAGGTTCAGCAGCATAGATTTTCCAGGAGGATAAATGGCACTACTGCAGATCTCCAGAGACTGAGAAATTCTTCAGAAATGCCTGTAGTTTGGATAGCAGTTCTATGCTTCTGGCCTTGCATTGTATCTTGGTGCTCAAATCTTATCTTGGTGCTTGTTTGCTGTGGCACAATGAGGACAATCTTCAAGGACCTGGATATTTCATACCCTTCTAGCAGAGATTATGAATACCTAGAAGACTATCTTCATAGACAGACAAAGGTGTGAGTGTTTAGCCATGCATCCAAAAGACTCCTGAAAGACAGATGTGACAACAGGATAAGATGCCACCAGGAAACGGGTTCTCTTCAGTAGAGGAGTCCTTATCAAAGCTTCTATACCCAGGTTCAGATTATGTTCTCTAAAGGGATCCTCCTACAAAGAGATGGTTTTAAGTCTGTTTTGAGAATTTTTTTGTAAAATCTCCTAGTATTTAGGATTACTAGTTAGTAAAAAAGTAGTAACCATGTAGTAGAGACCACAAAGGCTAAGACGCATCAAGAATTTTTTCAGCTTCCTCAATCAACTAGATTGTGAGAACACAAAAGTAGCTTGGAAGCACCTCCATCATGACTTTCTCTTCAAGAATGCTGCTTGTTCTGTTCATTTCCATAAGCCATTACCCGATTATATATATTCCTGTTTATACTTATGTTAGTTCATGCATTGGTTTATGTTCAACAGACAACCATTCTATCTCCTTGCAGATTTACCTCCACATTCTTACAGCTTTCCTACTGATGAAGCAGTCATTCCAGAGAAGATAAAAATTCAAACTGCTTGTAACATAGCCCTTTGCAATACAGTCCCACTAAGAGACTTTTTATATAAATGTAAAATTATTTAAAATAAAAATTTAAAATATAATTTTAAAATAATTTTTTATAAATATAAAATAATTTTCCAGAGTTAGTACAAGTGCCATTTTTTTTCCCCTGTATCAACACAAAATAAATACCAGCAATTATATTTTCCAGTGGAAAGTAGAAAGGGTCTTTAGTTTTCTTACATTTATACCACCACTTTCTTCTGCAACCTTTTACAAATTGTTTTCTTTCATTTGAAAAAGGTGCAGGACAACTCTGAATAGATCAAAGTCTTTACTGTGTGTCAAATTACAGCACAAATTACAAGCTGTCTCAAATACTACTGTTTAAAAAAAAAAGCACAACACAGGATTGACAGCATCAACCTCTGCATTTAATTTTACCTCCCATACAATTGTAGTGACAAACTGAAAACAAATGGTATTGCTTAACAAATCCAGTAAGAGCTAAAAGGAGAGGGGTGTGAAATAATAAGGCAGATGTGGTAGAATTGGTGTTCTTGTTTTTCTTTTTTAAATAATGGAGAGAGAACATTTAGTGGAAATGAAAGCAAATGTGTTTAAATACAAAATTAATTAGAACAAATTATCACAGCTTTCAGTGAAGGCCAGGGCTTGGCAGGATTTTCAAGAGATTAAGCATTTACACAGCTAATTAAATCATTTAGGACTTAAGTCAAATACTAATAGAGGTAAGAAGAAATCTCTCTTAATGCACTTTAGTCAGTGAGAGTCTATGACAGGAATTCTTGTACCTCCCCCATAGTGGATCTGACTAAATGCAAAAAACAGAGAATCTTCCTGGACTTGATATAGTAAATTCAATTTTTGTGGTGTAATAGATGTATATTTGATTCCCCTAAGTACTTCATATGCTGTATGCTTTTCTATGACACACAAGTAAAAGCATGCAAACATTTATTGAATCAAAGATTTGCTTCTAAAACACATTCCCAAAAGCACTCAGACTATTTTTCCCCAAAATACAGAAAATATTTACACAAGAGTGTTCTGCACATTGCATTAGTTGAGCTGTGGAAATAAAAACAATACTATACACAAAAGCATAAGGGATTACTGTTTACCAGAAACTGTGTCCTCCCTCTCTAGTACCATTTCTTTCCTAGATACAAAAAATTACTGTTTAAGATAACCCCTTTCTTCCTCTGCCCCACACACTTCCTCCAGAGCTCTCCGAGCAAAGAGTTGCCAAGGTTCACACTGTACAGTCTGAAAACTCTGTTGGAATGCTATTATATGGTTATTTCCATACACAGGTTTGACTATCACACCAAATTAGTCTCTATATTTAGCTAGCAATTCAAGATTTTGCTTTTTTCCTCTCTGTAAAACAAACAATTATTCAGCAATAATTTAAATGAACAGAATGTTTCAGTAATCTCCTACCTCATTTACATGTATTGCTTATTTGGCAATTTTTACTTCACATGTCCTCCAAATAACATCAGTTTCATGCAGTGTATTTGATCCATAAGGCATTTAAGATACAAGTCAAGAAGAAAGGAACTACAAAAATTACAATACATGTATATATATACACATGTAATATATAGACCTGAATGAACAACAATCCACATTATTTTAAAAACATAAATAGCAATTATAATAAAAATTGCACTCTATTGAATTAGCTTCCACAGTCACTACTAGCAACCTACCAATTACAGATTTATACTGTGAGTCAGACTAATTTCCCAAGTTTTGATTTTTTTTACTGGATACTGAAAACTAAACTCAGGTTAGAGAAACATCCAATAGTTTTTGTGGCAGACTCAGCATCTTTAATACAGTTTATTCCTAAAACTTTTTTTTCTCTGTTAAAACCACAAGTTACTTCTGTTTGGAAATGAAGCCTTACAATTTTTTAATAAATACATGCTTTGAAGATCTGTGTCTTTAAAGTGTCCTATAAAGCAGAACATACAAATTACTTCGATTTGTAACTTCAAAGTCTCAAAGCCTGACTACAGAGGAAAATCATGTAAGTAAATAATAGTTTCTGCTCTAAGGTATTCATCCAACCTATTTTGCAATCTTTAATGAATACCTACTAAAGTGATATTCAATTTAAATTACTTTGGACTGCTTTCAGTGGATGATAGTTGAAGTTTGATTGTTGCAATGATGGTTAAAAACTGCACTCTTGAAAATTCTGTCCATCATACACTTCTGCAGGAATTAAGTATCTTATTCAGGTTATCCAAGTAAAAATTGTGTTATAGTCTTATGAAATGAAACACTATTAAATATTTTTTGCACACAGGCCTGTATTACACAAAATCACTTTAACAGTGTATAAGAGATGGTATTTAAATCCATTTGATTCAAATTCTGCCATAAGAAATAAAGGTAACAATAATGGTTTCTTCCTTCCTGAAAGAATTCTTCTAAGTTCTGGAAAACGATACCAGTACTTGAAGAGAAGAATAGTAGTTGAATTCTCCCAGAAGGATACATCCTGTAACAAATTCTCTTGGTAAATAGTCTTGCTAGTCATCTACTTCTGATAAAAAGTGGACATCTTGAAATGATGCACTCAAACATTAAAATCCAGGTTAACTTGTAAAACAAGTGACCTGGCACTGGCAGGTTTATAGTTGGACCTGATTACCTTAAGCATCTATTCCAAACTAAATGACTCTATATATTTATTAAATTATCTTAAAAGCTCCGGTATTTTGCACTCTACTTCCCGTGATCCTATTCAAATGGACAACACTAATTTAACGAACCTGTCTTCACATCAGCTCTAACAGATACAGAGATACAAAGAGTACTTACAAGTAGCAATACTCATTGCAGTTGTTGTTACAGCATGTACTACTAAGCATTGTAGAATACCATAATTCAGAGTATTTTATGTTTAATTTTGTAGTACTTAGAGGAGTTGAGAACAGAATTTAAATGATCCAAGGCAGTTTTTTCTCATATGAGTGGCCTGCAACACTAAGGATACGTCCTATCAAAACACAAAGATGACATAATGGAGAACACAAACCTAAAACTATTTGTTGGCAGACAGAATAAGCAACAACTAATAGTGCTGCAGGGATGGATACCAGAACAGGTTCCTTATATGTTAGTCTGTATCTAGCCAGTTTTCACAGCTCAAGATGCATCACAGCGTTCTGCAGCCATATAATTTCCAAAGCCCACAGAACCCAGATCCATCATTTTCAGCCAGCCCTGTGTTTTGAATTAATAAGCACTGCTGGATGTAAGACAACAGTGTCACACAGATCAAATATTCTAAACTCAAGAGTTTACTTAGAGTTTCAAATGGATACAAAAATGACCTAGCAAAAAAGAAAAAAGCACAAACCAAAACACACAAACCAAACCAACCAACCAAACAAAAAACAAAACCACAAACACACCAACACCCACACAACAAACCCAAAACCAACCAACCTACCCCCAGAAACCCAAACTACTCCAAATTAGAGCTGTAGCATTCTAGAGGAACTTCTGTAGCACCTGAAGGGTTTTCATAGTGTTTTGAACATTTTCATGTCACTAGCTCTCAATCTGAGTATCACAAGAGAAGCCCTCTACTTTGCAGTAAAGCATCTAGAAAGTTTCTTCTGATGGTAGATTTTTAACTCACTACACAGCAAGATAGGAAAAGACTGCTGTCAAGACAGAAGTCTTCAACAGAAGTAGAGAGCTCAAGCAGAAATAAGGTCAAAACTTTAATATATAAGGAGAGCAGTCAGGTTCTGGTTACACAGGTACAGCAACACTTTCCCTCATTATGCTACTAGTGCTTTTATACCATCTGATATCTTTCAACTCCCTGTTTTATCTGGCAATTTACCCACAGATCTAGAAAGGTCTAAAAATCTTTTTACATGTCTGAAATGAAAATGACTGGGAGGATTTACTCAGGAAATTATTTTTCAAAAGGTTACCACGCTACAAAAGGTTTGAGACAGCAGATGATGTATATTATCAATATACTTTATGTCAATTGTTTTTATAATTACCAGTATTTCTGTCAGCTTATACCAATAGCTAGCACAGGCTTTATTTCCACTGTATGACTTGGGAATCCACACAATTTTAATTGTTGCCCTTAAGGCAACAACAAAGAAAACCACAAAATACCAGCAGGAAACTGCAGGAAATCTCTGCAAAAAAAAAAAAAAGGATTTCAAAAGCTAGTAACTCTCAGAATGCACCCATTCTCTGCATGTAAGAGTTGAAAACCCAAGAAAGTAATTGGCAACCGTTGGAGATTAAAGACAGAATGCCAAGAACGTTGTTCTAACAAGTACTAAAAAACCCAAAAAACCTAAAACCAAACACCACAATCCTCAAAAAAAAAAACCAAAAAAAACAAACCCACAAACACTGAACAAACAAGCAAACCCAAAGCCATAATTCATTACCACATGGAAAAGCTTCAAAAGAGTTGCAAGAAAAACCTACAAGAAAATACACATTTTACAGACAAAGTGAAGAAAGTAATTTCAAAATTATAAATAGAGTGTCACCAACAGCCAGAGTGTCACCAACAGCCTATCAATGTCCACACAAGAACATATCTAGTATGGGGTCCTAAACTAGTAGATATGCATTTACAATAAAACACAATTCCAGGAAGTTGACTTCTGATAAATTTAAACTGGATGTACATGACAGAAGTAAAACATTGCAACTAATTACTGGGCTGCATCAAGAGCAGCATGGCCAGCAGGGTAAGGGATGCGATTCTGACCCTTTACTCTGCTCCCATCAGACCCCACCTAGAGTACTGTGTGCAGTTCTGGAGTCCCCAGCACAGGAAGGACATCGAAGTGTTGGAGCGGGTCCAGAGGAGGGCCACAAAGATGATCAGAGGGCTGAAGCAGCTCTGCTACTTCAGGCTGAGGTACCTCTGTCTGAGGACAGGCTACAAGAGTTGGGGTTTTTCAGCCTGGAGAAGAGAAGGCTTTGAGGAGACCTTATAGTAGCCTTCAGTATCTGAAGGGGGCCTACAGGAAGGCTGGGGAGGGACTATTGACAAGGTCTCGTAATGACAAGACAAGGGGCAATGGGTTTAAACTGGTAGAGGGGAGATTTAGACTGGATGTTAGGAGGAAGTTCTTTACACTGAGGGTGGCGAGACACTGGAACAGGTTGCCCAGGGAGGTTGTGGCTGCTCCCTCCCTGAAGGTGTTCAAGGCCAGGCTGGATGAGGCCTTGAGTGACCTGTACTAGTGGAAGGTGTCCTTGCCCATGGCAGGGAGTTGGAACTAGATGATCCTTGAGGTCCCTTCCAACCTTACCATTGCATGAATCTATGATAATTAGGACAACTGTACTAGAGGTGTGACAGATACTCCTTCATGATATCCAATTCTTAAAATGACTAACTGAAAGAGGAGCTCAGACATTTTAAGGAAGACAAAACTTCCCATCAGCTGGCTTGCTGAAGAAAGCCCAAATTTCACTTTAGACAATGCCAGGTTTCTTGGGAAATTTCTAATTGTAGCTGAAACATTCCAGCACTTCCGAGATGCAGATTTTTTTCCCAAAACTAGGAAAATTTGAATGGAATAACATCCCTAATTCCTTATTGATGTTGCCTTTGCTGACTCTTGCTCTGCCTCAGAACATCATCTCTCATGATAATTATAGAAGCTCAGCCTAAGTGCTCACAATGCTTCAAGTCACATGCACTCCTGTCCATAAAGAATGTGCAATAAGTCTCCCATCTAAAAAAAGAGCATGCTAGATGCAACGGCCAATTAAAATATTTGTTTTCAACAACATCTAAAAGTTTTTTCTCCACACCTCCACTGTGTGGACATACAAGTTGAGGGAAAATCAGTTTATTTTGTTTGAAATACCATAGTATCTAGCTGTAAGGAACATTTTGTAAGCTGTAATAAATTTCTTAATGGATTTGGACCATATACCTCATACTGATAACAAATATATCTAATATGCTTCTAATTACAGTTAAACCAAATGTGTTGAAAGTAGGAAATAAGAGGTAGCACATAAATACAAATGAGCACTAAGCTGTCCCTGCCTATGGGAGGGGGGTTGGAACTAGATGATCCTTGAGGTCCCTTCCAACCTTACCATTCTATGATTCTATGATTATTAATTCTCTGCTATATAAATATGTAAAGGAACAAGAAAGATGGATTAAGAAAATAGCAAAGAAATCAGAGACTGATCTTAATACAATCCTTGCTTTGACTTATATGGCAAATTGTATGTGAAATACCAAATTCCCTGAATATTGTATGTGGTATCTCCCTATACCAGAGGTACTTGAAAACAGCAGAAATTTAACTACTGAAAGTTGTAAATTGGAACAGTTGGAAGGATTTACACTTTAAAAAAATCTTCTTCAGTAACAAAGTTAAATTCTTCTTGCAGCTGTTCAAGGCACAAATATTTCGGAATGTTTTGTTCCTTGGATCCTCCACACTGCAAGAGAATGCGAGCAAGGCTGAAGGATTTTATAAATTGTCATGATTTCAAAACAATCTTTAATTAACTTCTACAACCTTTGCACCAATTTCCTCAAGACTTCTGATAACACATCATTCTGACTACCAACAGTAGCATAAGTATATGCTAGTTTGGGACTTATGTGTAAAGAAATTATTTATCAGGCCAAACTGTAAGGTCTTTTGGTTGTAAACAGATCTATGCCTTGTTTACTGGAGTAAAATATTAAAAAATAAAATACATTAATACTTGTTCTATTTCCTTTGTACCTTACTTTAAAATGTGCATCACAAAAATAATCCAAGAAATTACCAAGTGCCTTTTTCTCACAAATTCTACTGTAAACTATAGATGTCTCTTGCAAAATAATTTCACTTTATTTTTGTCTTTTCCTGGATTACCAGATATCTACCATCCCCACTAGAGTTATTAGATGCACCAGCTGTACTGAGTAAAAGAAGATGAACCATACAGGAAATGCGGCATAAATCCAACATACTGCCTGCATATCAGAATTACAGACTGTGCTCTCTAGTGTTAATCTGTGTGCTTGCAACAAACCTGATGTGTCCAGAACATCCCAGAGTTACTGAGTATCCACAAGACATCTGTTCATCCTGGAAACAACAGGACCTTTATCCGAGTCTTAAAAGTGTTCCTTATGTAACTGCAGCAAAAGATAGAGCATTCTTTTGGTTTTAGTATTTTGGTTCAACACCTAATCTCAGGCAACAGTTCTGCACTAGGGTTTTATACAACTGTGGTAACTAAAGTTTCTTTCCATTCTCTGCATTTAAAATTTTACAAAACATAACTACCCTTAAGTCAGTCCCTCCTATTTGTAATCCTGAAGCCAAAGAACTTGCATGAAAAAAACATAATACCTGCATTTTAACATCTGAATGGTTGATGGGCATGTACTTAAGCACTTTTATAAAGAAGGATGCTTTCTTGAATGGAGTTAATAGAGGAAAAAAAAATCAATTATCTCTAAAACCTCCAGAAAATAACTACTTTATGAACTTACCAAGCACAGGTAAAGGTCAGTGTTGGTAGCCTGTCACATCAGTGTTTAGTACTCTTTTTTGTGCGAGGGAAAAAATCCTTTCAGGACAAAGAGAGTGGTGTTCATAGCCCAGTTCAGATTTCTTCCGTAACTTTTAAGCCTTTGCCTAAAATAGCTGTAACAAAACATTCTACAGAAATGGTGTGATCATGGATCTGGTTATTTCTACCCCAAAGCATGTTACTGTCACTTTAAATAATTTCCTATAAAACTTTAGAAAATAAATTAGCAACATTCACAATCTTTACAAGCCTCCATAATGATCCCTAGAGGAAAAAAGCAGAGCCTTACAAACAGAGATTACTACAGAACTCCATGAGGCAATATATCTGGCTCAGGCTGAAACCTTTTATACAACTTCTCATAGGTGGAAACTTTGATAAATACGTAATGCTGCATGTCACTAAGCACAATACTTACTCATAAACCCTTTTGTCATTGCTCTGAAACTTTGGTCTGACAAAGTTTAAAGCATGCAAGTTGCATCTGTGAACTTCAAACATATTCACAGACATTTGTTCTTACACCAATGCTGTCTTTAAATATTTTTTTCTTTTTTTTTTTCTCTAGGTTTCTCTTCCTGCTTTGCTTAAGTAAACTACAGAAGAGCTGCATAGCTGTTCCCCCATCACATGTCTAGGAGTATGTGCTTCAATAAGCAATGCTAAAGATGGGAAGTTACAGCCATCTCAACCTCCTCAGTAAATACTTCGCGAACCACAACTGCTCCCAAATCTTAGTTTCTGCTCAGAAGGGCCCTCAGTTGTCAAGTCCACCATTCTGGTGCACCATCTTCTGTTCTTTGCTCATGTTTCTTGAGCACAGGCAACTGGAATTGTACTCATTATTCCAAAAATGTTCATAACTGGTGTCACAAATGGAAACAAAAAGGGAAAGGGAAGGAAGGGGGAGGAGAGGAGATGACCAGGCAGAGGGTAAAAAAAGCCTCAAATGCCTATGACCTGAATAAGCAAGAGAAACCACAAAATGTTTCCAATTCTGATAGAGTAAGCTCAAGGAATTTCCAAACAAAATCCTTACACTGATACTGATTAGTGGTCTAACAATCTAACTGTTCCTTATACACAGCTGGATAACATTTCTTATTCCTTTGAGTGCGATTCAGAAGTTCGTAAGTAGCAAAACAGAGAAGGCTACTATACACATCTTACAAATTATTCCACCAAGTCTTCCCAGGCTACAAAGCAAACTGAAATTATTTGTAGGTATATAAGCAAGCTATAGATTCACTGGATACTTACAAATATGTAGCCCTATTAACTTGAGCTTCAGCATGCTGTTTATAATGATAAAGTCACCTAATAAATACTAAGGTGGATAATGTTCTTAAGTTCTATACTGCAAAGAATACTGCTTTTGATACTGGAGGTATGAAGTTCCAAATTTGTTTAACGAGCCTATCTAAGCTGCAATCATCTTTAGATTATGACAATCAATGAATTTGCACAAGTTGCCTATTAGTAGCTTAAAATTTCCTATTTCAAATTGTAGGTTTAACTTGCATTACACAGCTAAACTCTGCCTGTTTCAATACACCTTGGCTTTTAGCATTATTATTGGTAAGCACTAAGAATTTTGGTCCATCTTCCCTGGTGACAATTTCCATAGCATCTGGGCACTTCTGAACCTCACATGACTATTCTAGTAACACCTTGTAAGTTAAAGTACCACTAAGGCATTTCAGTACAAGAGACCAAAAAGACATACCAATAACGCCATAAATCACTCTTGCTCTGGCATTACAGTTATTTGACCTCTGAATTCTTCTCAAAGTCACAGTCCTGAACAGTTATGTTTTCTAGATATAACACAGACACACATTTTTTTTAAGCATTAATGACTTTTTAATGGCTGAAAAAGCATGTTTTCATAACTGAGTCATGAAAAGATCTGGTCTGTTATGTATAAGTGCCATTATCCAGCAGCAGCTTTTCCTCAACAATGACTTGAGATCACTTAGGAAAGACTGAGGAAAAAAATACTGACTTTTCAGATCATTGACAAATATTCAGCCTTATTATCCATGTCACTGGGAGTACTTCCATTTGATAAAAATGTCTCCATTTACTAAGTTACTTTAAGGTCATTTATCTACATCTTAATACATTTAATATATAATTACTGATACTATGCACAATATTTATCAAACTATTATCCAATACCAACACAATACTACTCTTAAAATCTCTTTAATGAAATTAAACAAACAGGTTTGTAATTTAAGCTGTAAGATTTATCAGTAAGATTACTAATGCACTCCTTCCATTCAGTTACTGACAGAATCTCTTCCATTTTCCATTCTTGATATTGATGTCAGCCTCCCTACAAGCAACAGTATTTCTCTGAACCTTAAAGACAGTTGTATCAGGGCCATGTATGGCAGATATTCACAGTGAAAGTAAATAAGATACCTGTATCATAAGATTTAGATCCATTTAATATTCAATACTCAAATGCTCAAAATCTGATAAATAGCACTTTAAAAACTGTAAGGAAGACACTGGTCTGCTGCTGATTTGCTTTATACTTCAAATTATTTTTACCAAATACTTGCAACTTCTGAACTTTGTTTATATTTTTTGTTGCAAATAACAAGGGCAGAACTAATGAATACAGGAGAGCTTTGCCATGGTAATTCTTTCTGTTCACAAATCCCTGTATGATCACAGAATCACATAAGCCACACAGTTTGGAATGGTTCCATAATGAACCCGAACATCCCTTTTGCTATTTATTAATAATTCAATGGTCAAATTAACCCCTTCTATAAGACAAGCTATAGCTGAAAGTAACTGAGATTTACTTGCATCTTATTAAACACAATGGTTTGCAAAGACTACCTAAAATACAGTTTTCTGAAATTACTTTTTATTTCTCCATCTGTAATGCAGTAACAACAAAGAGCACATTAATTCAATAATAAATTCTGTTCTGAAGAGTCTTGGACTACCCAAACTCCTCTATATTAGATTATTACTTTGTATATTATCACAACTTAATTTCAAGAGGAAGCAAAGATGCAGAAAAATAGACAAGAAGGTAAATTGTAATAGTTCTCTTCTAACACTGAAATAACAAAGTATTGATCCTAACTATAAAGTTCACTTCCAGTTATTCTGTGAGCAGACACATGGTTTATAATCCACAGGAGCTAGGAGGAAGTGAGAGGAAGATATTTAGTCAGGAAACAGTAACAAAAAACTGCAGTATGAATGAAGAGTGGCTGAGCAGAAGGGAAGAAAGTCAACTAGAAATTGCTTAAGACTAAATTTATAAACAGGCTTACCTAGAAGCCCAGAAGTAGCCAGGAAAACAGTGGTACAGAGAAGCTGCTGAAAACTTCTAACTTATCCCTGGTCTAAACTCAGATTGTCCGGTATCTGTTCCTCACTTGACCTGGTGAAATAAAGCACAGTTGGTGCAGGGAGCACTGTAATCCATTACTTGCTCTATGAGTAGACAAAATACGAAGATTCTGTGTGAATATGTTCTTAAGAGAAACGAAAACGGAGTGGCAGCACAGCTATAGCAGGACCAGGGCATCCAGTTATCACATTAAGTTTCACAAATTACTCACATAATACGAGTAACCATTCAGATATTTTTATAATATATTTATAATGCATCTAAATACAATGTTTCCTTACTAATCTCATGTTTATATATCTTAAATAAAACTTGTTCTCTCAGATGTTACAGAGTGTTATCAAGTACATAGTGATGCATACAAATGTCACTCTAAATGTACATGTGTATTTCCAGTTAATAGCAGTGCCACCTGGTGTCTTCTAACGCAGTCCAAGAGGCAGAGTAATTTAAAAAACAAGTAAGCTAAGTGCCTTCAATACTCAATAAATAAAATAAACCACGTTATTTGCAGAGCAAATAAATGACACTAAGTACTCCTTCAGCATTGGGTAGTCTACATTTTGCATAGTTGTTAAAATGTACAACCTTCCTGTGCAACGAAGTTATTTCTGATCTCAGTCACAACCATCTACAGATGTTCATGCAAGTAATGGTTTGAATAAATGTATGTTGCTTAGAGTGCACATTTCTGATATACACACTTGATAGAGATTGCTTCCATGCCAGAACATTTCTTGGTAAACTCACATTATTATCCGTTGTACAGCTGTGTATGAATTGTACTATCACTTGAGAAATTACCTTTTTTTTTTTAAAGGGATGCAAACTATCAGCATCAAGCAAAAAATTAAAACAAATAATCCACTGCACTATGATATGCAAGAAAAATGGTCAGACAACAGTGGAATTTATTCTTCTTCCTTTCTTTACTGGGAAAAAGTTATACTATACTGTACATACCGTAAATGCTTGTAAAATGAAATAAGAGGCATATGAAAACTGTCACACAAAGTTTAGCAATTTCATGGACTATTTTTTATTGTAAATCAAGCAAAGTAAGTCTTCAGTCTTTATCCGCCTCGATATTTTTCCAGTTCCTTCTGGTCTATGTTGTAGCTCAAGAACTCTTGGAAGTCAAAAGTACAATCAGAAATGCCAAATTATTAGCCCTTTTAAAACAATGGTAATATATACTAAATCAACATGACACAGAATCATTAAAGCAGCCCTTGGTTCATACACTGTATCTAAGCAAAAGCTACTGGTCTCTGCATACATCTACCTGTAACTGTACAAGATACAGAAACAATTTTTCATCTGCAACAGTTGCTCATACAACATACAAACCACTTTGAAATGACACATCTGTGCATCTTATAATCCTGCTTGTATGAAGATAAAAAATTTCAGAGAGAGTACATGGCCACTTCTGTTCACAGAATCACAGAATATCTTAAGTTGGAAAGGACTTAAAAGGATCACTGAGTCCAACTCCCTGCCCTATAGCAAAATCCTATGACAAAGAATGCCATGTTCACCATGCTTCAAGTCAGGACTATGGGTTTCTCATTTAAGAGAGTTAAAATATTTAGAGATTTGGAAGCATCCCTCCTCAGAAATAAGGCATTACATGCCATCTGGAGATAGTATTACTGCTGATGAGTGAATAAGAAAATAAAATTCTGAAATCTCTACCTTAAACCATGAAAACTCTCACTAAGTTAAATGCGGCTATTCAATGCAAGCCTGTAAAAATAAAAATGAATAGACTTCTAGCTGTCTGGTTACATTTTGCTGCACAATAGCAGGAAATATGTAAATAAGCATTTTTATCATGCTACCTTCCTGCACATTCTGTTTCACAAGTTCTTATATTTGTGGTCTAATGACATACTCAGTATCTTCAGTAAATTATGAAAAGCAAATCAGGAAAAGCCGTGAGTGTTTTCAAATAAAATGTGTATCGTACCTATTTTTTCCTACAGGTTAACAGCCTGACCAACTGCTGCCAACATTTTTTATTATGGAATATAAATAAGTTTAAATGCCACATTTCTGATATTTGAGATTTGATATATACTGATTTTTCAAATGGATTCTTTTCACACAAAAATAAGGAGTGTTAATTAGTCCCAGGCTAGTTTGTAGCCCGTAGATTCTTGACAACTGAAAACGTTTTCAGTCAAGTCCCGGCCACACAATTTGCTCCCTCTCGTGGTTACAGTTCTAATTTGTGTTTCAGAGCAGTCTGCAAACGAAGAAAGTGAGTTCCAAACGGAAGCTAGTACTTTAAACAATTAAAAAATAAAATTAGCTTTTTTGATCCTGATTTATTAATATTCTTTTTAAAATAATCAGACTACATTTGCAACACAGGAAGAGAGACTAATCACCAATAAAATGCTTTAAATAACTTATTCCATTCAAACTAGTATTCAACACTAATCAGGAATATAGTAGCCTTCCAGTATCTGAAGGGGGCCTGCAGAAAGGCTGGGGAGGGACTATTGACAATGTCTTGTAATGACAAGACAAGGGGCAATGGGTTTAAACTGGTAGAGGGGAGATTTAGACTAGATGTTAGGAGGAAGTTTTTTACAGCGAGGGTGGTGAGGCACTGGAATAGGTTGCCCAGGGAGGTTGTGGCTGCTGCCTCCCTGGAGGTGTCCAAGGCCAGATTGGATGAGGCCTTGAGTGACCTGTACTAGTGGGAGGTGTCTCTGCCTATGGCAGGGGGTTGGAATTAGATGATCCTTGAGGTCCCTTCCAACCTTATCATTCTACGATTCTATAATATTAACATACCATTAAAAAAAGAACACAGTTGTTGTGGAGATGGTTGTTCAGATTTGTTGTGAATGTCCAAGTTACCTTTTGAAGATAACTAGTTTACAGCACAGCTCAACTCTAAGTACTGTATCTTCCTTCAATCTAATAATATAACCAAGCAGGTTGCCCAGGGAGGTCACAGATGCCCCATTCCTGAAGGTGTTCAAGGCCAGGCTGGATGAGGCCTTGAGAAACCTGTTTTCCTTTTTTTTTTTTGGCTCCAGGGCCATGAAGACTATTTTACTTAAATCTTACTATAAGTTCCAAAACTATTTCCTCTGATGATTGCTTTTTAACTCACTAGGCAATGTAGTGATTCCATTCACTACACCACACTTTGCTTAGAAGGACATTACTGATGAGTGTATGTCTTATACCAAAATAAAAGAGGATGCTAAACTCACCTAAGTTATCATTTCAAGTATTAGGTTTCAGAAATACTACTAGTTCAGTGTAAGAAGTAAAATTCAACTATTCTTCAAAGATGCATTTCAAGAATTTAAGGCCCTCTCTTAACAAGAAAACTTTATGATTCCATATTCTTTTAAACGCTGTCACACTGCAGTCTTTGGTTTTCCTTCAGATTAAAATATTTTAAGACTACAGGTTTTATATGTGAACATTTTTTGAAAACACAGGATTTTTTATGTTGTTGTTGGTACCCATTTGTGGAAATGTGAAAGACAACATTACAAAAGTTTATGCAAGGATAGTGAAAATACTGCTATGAAGTATCAAAAGTTAAAGCAAGAGTAGTTGTCACACTCATGAACTTGAAAACTCACGATATAACCTGTATTTTACTATTATCAGCCTGTAATTCAGTTTTAGACTCAAAAGAAAGTCTCTTGTAACCCTACTGATTAAATTTCACAACACACTTTTTCACAATCATGTTGTGGTAAATATGCAGATCATTACAGTGATGTCTAAGAAACAAACACTTTACAGACCTCAGCAACCATCCAACTCATTAGAAGGCACAATGCAAATATTATTTTCTAACAACCACTGTTTTACTCTGGGCAGACACAAATTCAATAACCACTTCCATATACAAGCATCTTCACAGAAGTAGTACCATCTGTTCTCCTATCACGTATTTTTTCCAAAAGTACAGATGACATCAGATGGCCCAAGTGAGGCAACTGCTATGGTATCAGAAAGCAGTACTGTAGATAGCATAGCTGTCCCTCTTCTTTCAAAATGGACTGTACATGAATGGAAAACTCACCATGCACACAGATGCTTGGTTAAGCTAATAATCCCCAATAAGGCATGACCAGGAACTGATTTGCTTTCCTGCACACATCAAATGGACACAGTTAAACTACCAATTCTACATGAAACTACGTCACAATCTGCTAGGCTCAGTTTGAGTTTTTGGGGAGGCTGGGATGTACTACTTTTGTCTTCAAGAATATCACAGCATTTCTTTTCTCACATGTACCAAAAACATTACTACCCTCTTTCTAGTCTGAACTCTCAACTCCAAAGCATTAACTAGAGTCCTTCTGCTCACACTCCACTGATTTAGTTAAATTGATTCTCCAACACTTACACAGATATGGTAAGAGGCAGAAAGTGGAGATTTCTGGCAAAGCAACACTTACAGAACGCATACGTTTGCTATTTTTCTAGTTCTTACTTTACAGTAGTTTGAAGAAACATGAAATCTTGTATTTTTAAAATTATTTCCCTTACTTCATCTGACGACTTTTCACTTGGTTTCCAGTCAAGATCCATTTGTTGCATCTTGACTGTCGAGTTCAGTTGTAGCACATATACCACAAATAGAAGAACTGGTTTAAGAGCACATTACATTCAGCAAACAAAAATTATATAAGTACTTCTTTAAAGTGTCAAATAAAAGAACAAAGCAAGAAGTGAAAACAGTAAGACGCTAATACATATGCAGGAGTTATTGCTGGTTTTTTTCTCCAGCACATTAACCTTAAAAAAACCCAATGAATACAAACATGCTAAAAATCGTTAACACTCCAGTCTTAAGAGTTGTTAAGACACTCCAGTCTTGACAAAGAGAAACAAAGTAATTGTTTCTCTTACAGCAGCACAGCAATTTCAGGCTACAGTGCCGTTATGCAGCTATCAAGCAGCGCTATCAATTATGTGGTAATTAAGTTCTACGCTGAACTGTAGCACTAGCAACTTTTCTTTTACGTAAGTGAACGGAAGGTGTAAAAAGGCTGCTATCATTTCCGAGCATTTACATAGTAACACACTCTATCAACTACTATTTTTTTTAAACTTGGTTTTGGCGCAGCTTCAGAAATGACTAAAAGGTTGGCTTGAAAATGAAAACTGAAACTAATATCGCTGACTGCACATTAGGATAAGCGATCCAGCAGCGACCCATTTACCTCTCCTTCACTCCTCAGCTGACTTCCATTCTAAATAGCGGAGGGCAGACCCTCTATCCACCTGCCGAAACGCGAGACATGCACAGGAAGCGGCAGGCATGACACAAGAGTAACCTGCAGGCAGACCGAGTCCAAAAACCCAACCAAGCAATCCAAAACACGTGAAAACTCGAAAGCGATCGAGACGCAGGGGCAGCCATAACTTCCGAGAAAAGGTGCGGATGGAGATATAATACATCTGTCGATACAAGCGCAGGCCACTGAACCCTTCCCAACCCGCCCGCTCCGCGTTTCCCTCTCACAGACTCCTTGCAGCGTCCACAGCCCCGCGGCTCACCACACCTCAGGCAAACACCCACCCAGCACGCCACCTGGAAGGAGCCAAGAGACCCCTCAGCAGCCACTGTAATAGCTGCGCCGCAGTACCCCCTTCACGGCAAGAACAAACCCTACTCCTCCCACAGCGCCGCCCAACAGCGCCCCAAAGCACTTCGCGCCACCAGCCGCTGCGCTTGCGCCCCAAACTTCACCCCCAATTCAGACAGGCTGGCACGCACGCGCCCCACAGCCTGCCCTCATCACCCGCGGGCTCGCTGCGCACGCGCAGAGTCCCCGGCCACAGTTCGTGGCAGGCCGAGGAACTCTTCCACTGGTCCGCCGGGTGCCGCGCACGCGCTCCCAGCGCTCCCCAGGACGGCTTCGGAGGAGCAGGCGCATTCCCCACGCCTGGCAAGCTGGCTGGCTGCCGCGCAGGCGCATTGGAGACCTTTTCGGGAACGTTCTGTCTCGCAACAACCTTCCTCTGCAAGGGAAATCCTGTCAGGGTACGGGCCGCCTGCAGCCCCGGTACTCCCCGCCCCGCCTCACAGGCGCCCGGGCTTTTCCCAGATTATCGACTCCTGCTGAAGCCCGCAACCCTCTCCGCACAGCCCATCCCCTCTTTGACTTGTCCGGCCCCCCGCAGTGAGGCCGCGACCTCCCCACTTCCGCCCCGGTCTCTCTTTTTTCGTCTTTTTTTTTTTTTTTCCTTTCTTTCTTTCTTTCTTTCCCCCTCTCCCAAACGCAGCGGCCTCCCGGTAGGAGAGAACCCGGAGCGGCTCTCGGGAGGTGGTCCTGCCCGGGGCAATCTGCGTTCGCGGGGACGTGCAGCTTTGAGGAGGGAACTTCACGCGAACCTCAAACGTCTTCTCTGGAGCGGCAAATATGGGCCCTCCGTGGAGGCGGAAAGATCCCGTCTTCCCTCTCCTCCCTGCCCCGGTCCCACTGAGACCGGTGGGCCCTGACGGTGCCCAGGATCTAACGGGATTGTACCCCTCTAGGTTAGAGTGGGGCAGGTGATGGGCTTTCCTTTGCTGAGGTTCCGGCCTCACCTCTTGCAGCTGCCTGGAAGTTCTTCCCGTTGAGACGAGTTCTAGCTGTGGGAGCACAAGGGCAGAACAGACTGCTCGGAGCCGCAGGACAAGGACGGAAGGGGCTGCCAGAAAGATCTGCATCCCTGCAGCGCTGCTGCTAGAGTTAGAGAGAAGCCTGCTGCCTCTCCTCTCTTTTGGCCTCCTGGAGAGGAGAGGTGAGTTGTCTTTCTCTCATGTCGTACTGTAGCAGTGAAGAAAATAGGCTAGCTTCAAGCTGCATAACTCTTTCAGGATGGCTTCAGGCCTCAACTGGCTGCTTGGTTTATTTTGCTTGAGAGTCAGCCCTGTGAAAAGGCCCACTGATGGAGAAAGAGATCAGCACCGTGTTAACTGCGCGGTTCTCTCTCCTTTGCTGCAGTGCCCACTTTCACCGCTGTCTTCTGCTCTGCCTGCTCCTGCTTTCAGCATGGTAAAGAAGAATACTATCCCCGATGGGTGAGTATCCCTCACACTAAGCAAGAGGCAGGAGCAGGCACAGTCCTGCCCACATAGAAGGGGCAATGACTGCCCCAGATGCTTTCGTGCCATAACCATCTTCACCACCAGCCAGATAAGGTAGGTATTTTCTCCAAGACAGGAATAACTCAGCCCTTCCTCCCCCCCAGGTAAGTATAATGCTCCAGCCTGTCTGTGAACACCTCTCCTTCATAAGCCAAGCACACTCCCTTCTTCCTAATCTTCTTACCCCCAAGTGTACACTTAGTGGGAAAATGGGAGAGTAGCCCATCGTTCTGACTAGCTTTGTTACCAGGAATGGAGAAAACTGATAACATGGGAGCAGGCAATTGCATGCATTTCATTAAGAAATATTTTCATGGATTCAGGTCCTGAAATATCCAGCGTTTTTGTATTTAACAAGAGGACAACAAAAGTGTGGTTTTGGCAAAAGTAATTTTTAAAGGCCCAAATACACTATACAGGTTTTCCAGTTGTCTGAAGAGTGCACATGGGGACCACAGAACTATCTAGTTTAAAACACATACAGTTTTATTCTCCAGCTCTGCTGAAAAAAGAATAAAAATCTTAAGTTTAGAAGTCTACACCATGTGTTACTGCTGACATCAGTAAAACTTAATGAAGAAGAGAGTATGCCGAGGTGAAAAGGCATGTTCTAACAGAATAGTAAGTTGCAGTTTATTTGAGGAAATAACAATATCCTGGTTATAAACATTAAATAAGTTTATTAAGAGCATTCTTAGGAGGAGCAATGAAATACAAAAGGCTTGGGTGCCTGAAAATACTGTGGCTTAAAAACAGTAAGTAGTAACTAAAGACAAAAAAAAAACAACTTCAAAAAACGTTGGACAAAAAAAAACTTCAAAAAATGTTGGTACTTTTTTTCATAGCTGTCAAACCTGGGAATTAGAATGGAATTTGAGAAAAGCTATTTAAGCACATCTTTGGAAGTCTCTGAAATTTCAGTTAAAATTTGGACAAAATTGAGGTGCAGTGCATTGGCATTTGCAAGCATTAATGCAGAAAGCATGAAAGAACTGTCCTTGTTTTCTGCATACTTACACCAAAACTTAGCAAATTGGATGCTTTTTTCTCCCTTGTTTGTTTGCCTTCATGTTTGAACTGGAACAACCTTCAGGCTACATGCATTTCTTAAGTATAGAAGAAGCCTCTATAGCCTCCCGATCTCATGTAGCAGTGCATTGATGTCATTCTTGGGCTAGTACAGCATGCTGTAGTTCTTCACTGTGAATTACTTAGTACACGAGAGAAAAGTAACAGGAACCCTGGAGGGAGGACTTAAAGAAAATAACCTAGGTGATCCTACACGTGCAATTTACTGGCATCAGAAATCGTTGCCGACAGATGTTACTGCAGCGCAGGGACCAGTCCAGGCAGCATACTATGGAAGTACAACCTCAATTATATCACAGTATTGTAGTAGCAATAAATCTAGTAGTAATTGTTTTGGGTTTAGTGATAGGGCAAGAGAAATGCTGTAGTGGATAGAAGAAAGGCACACCATGTACAGATGTTTTTTTAAGATTGTATTTCTTTTACTGCCTCTTTTTTTATACAATTCTTTATCGTTTAAAACCAAATTCCATTATCCTGTTTAAAGCATTACAATACATTCAAGACTTCAGTTAAGTTCTGAGTAGCTAGGAATAGTGCAACGAAACAAGAAGTAGTGATTTTGTTACTTTTTTTTTTTACTGATTGGCTAATTACTACCATGTTTTGCAATAATCTGTCTACAGCATATTTAAAACCACCTTTATGTAAAGTTGTGCTGTAGCACTGCACAGCCTTGCCAGATACCAGTACTTGCTACTTTGCACCTAAAGTAATATTAAAGAGATATTATTCCCTAGTGTTGCCACTGGATCTTCAGTCCCAGTCTTGTGATGTCAGTTCTTCTTGATCCACCCTTCTTATTCTTTCCCTGTTCCTCGGCCTGAGCTCAGAACATTTGATCTGATGCTACTTGTACCATCTTTGCTCTGTCAGTAAAAAGGGGAGGTGGTTTGGAAGTAAGACTTATGATATTCCTTATTAATCAAAAGTATTTTTCCTTTTTGCTATTAATGCCTAGTATATAGTGTTAATTGCAGTCTCAATGTTCAGTACTAGTTTCTCTTACTCTAGAATACTGGTACATGTTATACAGAATGTTTTATGCTTGTAAGAGAAAACAGTTTACTTCCTTTCCTACTTAAGACTTTTTCCCTGTCAAAAATATTACAGTTACTCTCTGGTAATGTTACAGGCTTTGTTTGTTTGTTTTTAGCGTATGCTAATGTAAGCAGTGGTTTCATAGGCAACCTAAAGTGAGTTTAGACTTCAGAAAGACCAGAGAGTTTGCCATAAAGAACTTGTAGAGTAGCTGTTGACAGTTTGCTGTACTTTATATTTTTATTTAACTCTGTCACTGAGATCTGACAAACTGAAGACATGAGACTTTTGAATTACAGTTTAGTTCTTCCATTGTATTGTACCTGTGACTTACTTTCACAGATTCACAGATTGCATTTGGTTTGAAAGGACTCTCAAAGATCAGGGTGCCCAGAGACATACCAAGTCTGATTTTGAATGTCTCAAGGGATAGGGCCTCAACCACATCCCTTGGGAACTTGTTCCAGTATTTTACCACTGAATGTCTTTTCGTGACTACTGTTTGTGTTGGGAAGCAGCAGTGTTTTCTCTGAATTTACATCATTCCGTTTTAAATGCTTGTCACAACATCTTTCTAACGTGAATATCATCAGTTCTATGGCAAGAGCTGTTGCTTCTGTGATGCAAATGCCTTCCTGTATTTCTAGGCATAGAAATAAACCTCATGTCTTTTTCTCTGTAAGATAACACTGTCTTCCAGGAAACTGCTCTTGCTGTCTTTTCAGATACTTCATGTCCAGCTTGTTTTTCACTCATATTGATTATCTTTTTAGTTTTTAGTACAAGAATGATGATGATGATGACAAGCCTTGTGATACCATCTTTGACTTCTGACTTTCTTCCTTCTACTTAATGTTCAAGCAGGACAGAAATAGGTGTTACAATTTCCATTCATGCTTATTGAATACTTAGGTGTCTTGTGACAACCTGCAGCTCATGTTTTTTAGTTATTTCCACCTTCCTGTAGACTTCCTCTGTAAGAGTTTTACTTTATTTAGGCCCTGTCACCTGTAATTCCTAACCATATTCTCTTGCTGACAACAGAACAAATTTGGATTTACTTCCTTAGCCAAACTTTGTTTAATTTCAGTCTGCTGGTTTTAGTCTGAGATAATTTTAGTTCTACTGCATTATGCTGACATTTCTTTTAAATAACATTTTAAAGATACCATGGAATATATGCTGTTTATATTTTTTTTTAATGAAGAATGCCTTCTGCTCATTTTCTACCACAGAGCTGTCAGCAGCTTTTGAGATTCTTGCTGATTTTGCAGATTTATTTTTTTTTCCTGGTAGGATTTAAATGGCTTTGAATACAGGAGAAAAAACTCTCAGGTTGTTAAGGTCTGACAACAAACTCTGTAATCCTGGTGCATTGTTCTGTCAATCCCTTAATGTGAAAAACAGTTCTAATTTTTTACGAAGCCTTTTTTGACAATTGTTAATTAAATAAGACATTTTATCCACTCTGTGACCATTCCCTCTGGCACCTAATTGCTTGTATTTATGATAATCATACTAGATTTGCACTCACGGTTCTCCAAAAGAAAGCATGTTATAAAAGATATCAATTTCTCGTTTGTGGCATTTTAAAAGTTGTCTTGCTGCGTATTGGTTTTCTGTGTTTGGGAGTTTAAAATTCTGCCTTCTTTTAAAATGTTTCTAGACATATATATGATTATGGCTAGCTGTCAGACTGAATCCTACTTTTCTAAAGCATTTTATACATTCTGTCGGTAGAGGTAATACCAAAGAGTTAGTCAGTCTAGACTGAAGAAAAAATACTTTCTTTGTCTTACCTTTATGACAACATTCACTGCACTAGTTCCTATATCTCTCTATATAGCCCATTTTCTGATTCCATTTGGAAGTTTAAGAGAATCATAGAATCATAGAATGGTAAGGTTGGAAGGGACCTCAAGGATCATCTAGTTCCAACCCCCTGCCATAGGCAGGGACACCTCCCACTAGTACAGGTCACTCAAGGCCTCATCCAGTCTGGCCTTGAACACATCCAGGGAGGGAGCATCCACAACCTCCCTGGGCAACCTGTTCCAGTGCCTCACCACCCTTACTGTAAAGAACTTCCTCCTAACATCCAGTCTAAATCTTCCCTCTGCCAGTTTAAGTCCATTGCCCCTTGTCCTGTCATTGCAGGACCTTGTAAATAATCCTTCCCCAGCCTTCCTGTAGGCCCCCTTCAGATACTGGAAGGCTACTATCAGGTCGCCTCGAAGCCTTCTCTTCTCCAGGCTGAAGAGCCCCAACTCTCTCAGCCTGTCCTCATAGGAGAGCTGCTCCAGCCCTCTGATCATCTTTGTGGCCCTCCTCTGGACCCGCTCCAACACTTCCATGTCCTTCCTGTGCTGAGGGTTCCAGAACTGCACACAGTACTCCAGGTGGGGTCTGACGAGAGCAGAGTAAAGGGGCAGAATCACCTCCCTTGCCCTGCTGGCCACGCTTCTCTTGATGCAGCCTAGGACTCGGTTGGCTGTCTGGGCTGCATGTGCACACTGCAGGCTCATGTTGAGCTTTTCATCAACCCAGACTCCAAGGTCCTTTTCCTCAGGGCTGCTCTCCAGCCATTCACCACCCAGCCTGTATTTGTGCTTGGGATTGTGCCTACCCAGGTGCAGGACCTTACACTTGGCCTTATTGAATTTCATCAGGTTGGCCTGGGCCCAACTCTCCAGCCTGTCCAGGTCCCTCTGGATGGCATCCCTGCCCTCTAGCAAGTCGACTGTGCCACACAGCTTGGTGTCATCTGCAAACTTGCTGAGGGTGCACTCCATTCCTCTGTCCATGTCACTGACAAAGATGTTAAACAGCACTGGTCCCAGCACTGACCCCTGAGGGACACCACTTGTCACTGGTCTCCAGGTGGACATTGTGCCGTTGATCACCACTCTCTGGGTTCGACCATCCAGCCAATTCCTTATCCAGCGAGTGGTCCATCCATCAAGTCCATGTTTTTCCAGTTTGGTGACCAGGATGTCATGTGGGACAGAGTCAAATGCCTTACTCAGGTCCAGGTAGATGACATCAGCTGCCCTTCCCTTGTCCACTGTCGCTGTGACTTCATCATAGAAAGCCACTAAATTTGTCAGGCAAGATCTGCCCTTGGTGAAGCCATGCTGGTTCCCACCAATCACCTCTGGTTTGTTTTCCATTTGCCTTAGCAGGACTTTCAGCAGGATCTGCTCCATGATCTTGCCAGGCACAGAGGTGAGGCTGACTGGTCTGTAGTTTCCAGGGTCATTCTTTTTACCCTTCTTGAAGATGGGTGTTATGTTTGCCCTCCTCCAGTCAGCAGGAACTTCACCAGTCTGCCATGACTTTTCAAATATGATGGACAGTGGTTTGGCAACTTCATCTGCCAGTTCCCTCAGGACCCGTGGGTGGATCTCATCAGGCCCCATGGACTTGTGCACATTCAGGTTTCTTAGGAGCTCATAAACGTGATCTTGTTTCTTAGGAGCTCATAAACGTGATGAGCAAAATCCTGTTTTACAAAAAGACAGATCATTTGCAGAATTACTCAAATTAATGAGCCAGAAGCTGATTTTGTCATTGATTTTAATAGTAGTTTAGATTTAATACACAGATACATAAGGTTTACAGCATTTAGTACCTTTCAAAGATGAACTGAATTAGATAAACTATGCACATAGTGGATTTCACAGTTCTGCTGTAGATTTTAATTAGTTGGTTGGTTTTTAATTGAGTAATTCTTGCAACTAAGATACTTCATTATATTGTGGGTTTTGTTAACTTTGGTATTTTCAGTCCATTTATACTGTGATCTTAATTGATTAATTTAGAATTGATCTGTCTTGAATAAATGGAACATAGTCTCCCATTTATGTTTTCATATTTTACAACTAATGTACAACTGCCAGACTCCAAAGTGTACAAGCTTTAAAATTCACTTAGGAAGACTTCTAAAGTTAGAAAACTTTTCTTCTGTAATGCACAATATGTAATTCTTTCGAGCAATGCTTTTTAAACTATGATGATGGAGAGTGTGTGCTTTTTTTTTTTTTTTTTTTTAATTTTTTTTTTTCTCTTCCTGTATGCAAGTATTCTAAACTAAGGAAACATATGAAGGAGACTGGTTTTATTCCCTTGTTGCAATTACGAGGTACAATTTTCCTGCAGTAATTTAGAATGTTGAGGAAGGTTTTATTGCAAACACCTCTTTCTGCTCTAATCTCTAGTTTGCCCTTATACCTTATCATATTATGTGTCTTCTATGACAAGCTGTTGGCAACAGCCTCCTCATGAAGAGTTGTTACCCCTTTTGTGATCCCTCCAATCTGTTCTTTACCTCATGATAAAAATGAAAAAAGATAAATGAGTGCTAAAGACATTGATGCAGTAGCTTGTTACAGGATTTGTTAGTATCAATTGTTTCTGGTTATTATGCTATAAATGTTTCCTTTGTTAATTTGAACGTCAGTGAGTGGATGTTTTATTATTTATGTACAAGTTATCATTTTGGATACCTCATCGAGAGTTTTGACACTTTTTGTTACGGTCCTTTATGGACAAAGCAAAATATTCAGTGGCTAGTATATTTTTTTTAATGGTGTATTCCATTTATTTCATAAACCATGTGTTTATGAAATTAGTACTCTAAAAGTTGCTGAATGCTTCCTTTAAAGGGAAAGATTAATGTAAACATTAATGCATAAAAATGTTAAGTGAATGGACACCAGCATTAAAGAATCTTACAAAAGTGTTTTGTGTTTTAATAGTTGAGGTACTAACTGGAAATGCAGAAAAGCTATGTAGATTTTGAGTCATCCAGCTTAATCTTCTGAGGTCACAGAGTTAATTTGTCCTCACACAAGGAGATGAAATAAAAGTCCTAAATTCAGTAGGCTGCCTCTTTGAAGGTAAAGCTGATCTTTGGATAAAGCTTTTACACTTGGAAAAAAAAGCACCTGAAAGTTTTCTCAGTGCAATGTGGAATTTTTCTACCAGTTCTTTCTGGGTTTGGATTGCTAGTATTTTGAGTGTTGTGACAAATCTTCACCTTAGTAAATAATTTTCAATAAGTTTTGGTGTGAAGAAATACTCTATTGTTTTACAAACTGCAGACAAGAATGATTCTTTGAAACAGCAGCATATTACAAAGTAAGCACATTTACACATTTTTAGTGAAAGCAAAATTTGAATTTCGTTGTGAATTATGTGTGCATATGTAAACTTCTTAAAGGTGGTTGGTTGATCCACGTTGAACTTGCCTATGTTAACAGTCAGGATGCTGTAGGAGGAGTGTTTAGGAAATTGTAGAAGGAAGGGGGAAAATACTTTTCATATGTCCTGATGATACTTTGAAACCACTTCATGGAATAATTGAAAGTTTAGGGACATAGATCTACTGTATATTAGTATGTGCACATTATCTCTAAGAAGTACTTCCTTTGTGGTGGTTATTTACGGAGAATAATGATTTACTTTATTGTGGCTCCTAACATAGACTTGCAACAATAAAAATGTCTTTCTTTAAGCTGTATATAGTGAGCTACATAAGCTTCTGTCCTGATCAGTGCTATAGCAAGTACTCCGCTGATATTCTTCTGGCATCTTTTAGGCCACTTCTTGTTGTTTGTTTGGGTTTTTTGTATGCCAAAATAATGCTGACCCACTAATTTTAATAAAATACATAACTAACTTGTGTAGTCACTCTGAAATTATCTTTAGTTTCTTGGGAAACAGGCAGGTTGCTAACGGAGACTGAATTTTTAAAAGATTTTACTTACATATCAGGATTTAATTTGCCATCTTTCTTTTGTTCGTCGATTGTGATCAGCTGCTTATGTGGTCATGGAATTTTAGGAGCTGTTGGATCTTGATGTTTGGAAATCCAAATCTTAATACATTGTTCTAGGAGCTGCATGGACCATCATAGCAAAAAAGATAACATACCTTTCTTGTTGGAGAAGTTTGAAATAGCTATGCGACCAGATTTGCAGATATTTGGAAGGTATCCGCATTGATTGAAATAACTGTTACAATTTAAAGCCGAATCATCTGTATGTGGGGTTTTAACCCTAAAGGATATAATTTCATTACCTTTTTTCTTCTTTCTTCACACAAACCTGTGGGTGTTTTCTGTTGAATCATGTTCTTTTTATTTTTTCATGTTATTTTCATTTTATTTGTCTGTTAAAAAAATATACTTGTTTCATTACAGATGGCGGAGTTTGACACCAGTTGGACAACCCATACCAGGAACTAGATTTATTGCATTCAAAGTACCTTTAAAAGGGGTATGTATAAAAAGTAACTACAGTTTGCCTCTATTATATACAATGCAGGAAGAATGAATAATAGGATGAATATTCATGCAATCTTCATGAAAGATTTATGAAAAAATAATCTGATTCAGCCCTTTTGATCATCTGCTAGTGGCTGTTTTTACATAATAATCTTTTTATTTTGTTTTCCTTTTAAAATTTTTATTTGGTGTTACTCTTTCTCTTCAAAAATCATAAAATCTCTATAATCAATCACAATTCATCTGAACGCTATTAAGTGGCCTAAATTCTTTAGTTTATTTAACATATTTTCATTACTTACAAGAAAATCATATGGAAGGAGTTATGCAAGCACTCATTAAAAGATACCGGTCACTGCAGGACTTTTATATTTACCAATTCAGATTATCAGTTTCATAAGTAAAAAGATTTAGTGGTCTGGAAGCATGCTGTATATTTTAAAAGAATTCTTTACAGATTAAGTAATGTGTTAGTACTTTACATTTTTGCTAACATGGAGTGCCACCTTTATTAAATACACTGAGTTAGATCTTTTGATTCTTTGGGACAATACAAAGTGCAGAGGCTCTCTTTTTGGACTCTTCAGTTCTTTGGTGGCTTGAGGCAGAGGGCGAATTAAGACAAATCTACCCTTCTATAGATACTAACACAAGTACTGTATAAATTAACTCTTAAAGTCCTCATTTCAAGATAGGAAGTAAAAGTTTGCAAGCTGTTTTCAGTAGACACAACTAGCAGCTAAGAGTTGATGTTGTTTTTAAGCTGTTGTCTGCAGGTTGCACTCCGGTATTTATACATAACAGATTTGGTTGTGGTATGTCAGTGCTCATTGCACTGTCAGTCACCATTTAGTTCAGCAGTGACTGAAGTGGAACACTTGCAGGGTTTCCTTCCTGTTGTCTACTTCTACAACTTTAGTATGATGGTTTGGTTCCTTTTGACATGACGACACCAAGGATCTCAGATTCAGTGTTGGTCATGTGCTCCATAGTACTGATGGATTATACAATAGTTGTGTCTTTCTACCAAGACTGTCCAGTGAACAGCTGTAGCAGTGAATAGAAAATTCAGTAAATTTATGATTAGCTTATTTGTTGGGAGAAGGATCTTTTGCATCATCATCTCTGTAATTCCATTTGCTTTAGCAGAGATCTTTTTCACAGATGCACTATGTCAAGCATGATTTGTTCAGTATATATATTTTCAACTCCCTATCCCTAACACTCCAGATTTCAGAGCAAGATAATTAAATGCTAACTCTATCCTTTTCCTGTGGCTTCTGTAATGTCTGGAAAGAGCTCCATCTACTAAAGATCATAAACAGGGCAGATATTCACAGAGAACATTTATAGCAGTGTATCACAAGTATTTATCACTCAGTGTCTCTGCCTTACTCACTCAAACTCCAGCTGATATAGTGGGACAAGGATCCCTGCTCTGTGAAACTGTCTTTGAACTTGACCGGATACAAAGTCAACTACCCAAGAAAAGAAAATCTGTGACATTGCTGTCCCTTCAGGTTTTTTTCAGTCTAAACTATGCAAGATACAGAAATGACAAGTCTGCCAATGCCTATGTGCTTGAAACTCATGGAATTAATGGCAGAATACACATTAAGTTCATAAATGGTGAAACTTAGACTTTTGCAGAGATGGTGGAGAACAGTAAATCTATCCGGAAATACTGAAGATCTCATTGGTAATAGTCTTGTCAGTTGGCCAGAGAGAACAGGCCTCTTAAATATGCAGCAGTTTTATTCTGTGGTACCTAATAGGTTGTTGATTTCACCCAAAGGGAGAAAACATATTTTCAGTATTTCAAGACTCAAAGGTTATTATTTTAGGAGATGTACTGCTAGTAATGGTTTTAATTAAGATCACAGATTTATTTCAAGAAACTCTGTCCTTCCTTTCAGATCATCATTGTAATGCTAACAGTAACATTGTAGTATTTAGTATTCTAATGTTGACAGTAACATTGCCTAGTAGGGACTAGGTAAGTTTCTTCCTATGGCCTTAGAAGGATTTTATAATTGATAGAGATTCATCATAATTCTCAAAGCCCAACTAAACATCTCAATTACTGAATACTCAGCAGGAGTTCTTCAGAAAATTCCAAACAGTCTCTCGTTTACTCAATCAAGCAATGTCTAGAGGTACAGGGTTTTTTTATTGTATTTCACCTCAGTTTGTGTGACTTCACATAATAAAAGGAAAAATTCTTTAACTTTTTACCATAAATCTTTTCAGATTCACCATTGTCACCTCAAAATTAGTAAATTCTGTTTCAGATTTTACTGCTTAATGGGAGTGAGATAACTGACTTGTAATCATTTTGTTTGAACCTCAACAACCTCTACTTTTTTTTTTTTTTAGCAGTGCACCAGAATCTGAAATACATAGAGATGACTACTTCTATATGCTTTCTACCCGATTCTTTTTAGCTTGAGCTTCCTAATCACATTAAAGCTTTGATAGGACTGTCCTACTGTTCTTCAGTTTGATTTTGTGCCTCTGTTTATAGACTCATGATAAGTACTTGCTAGACTCTTAGATAATAATCCATACAGTCAGAAGGAATGGCTAGTTACTCTGTTGCACTATAGCATCTGTGGTTCTAAGAGATATGTAGTCTGTGACTACCTTCCTTTCCATTAGTTCTGAGTCCAGTCTGCTTGAATTTCTTGTTGACAAAGGAATTGAGAGGTGGTTGAGGCTGCTGCATCTTTTGCCACTGTATTGGTTGTGGCCAAGCCTGTGTCAAAAGGCTCTCACAATGGACAAGCACGCTATTCAGAGAAAATCCACTCTTGCATATATGAGGCATTTTCACACCTAGAGTGAAGAACACATTTCAAAAAACACAGCTACAATAGGGTGAGTAAACATTTTTCCCACTGTTTCTGTCAAATTAAGTTAATTATTCAGTACACACCAACATGCAGCTTTCTTAGTCACCATATTTTAACCTTATTTAATAAATATTTTTCAGTGCTAAATGACATACAAGTACATTCTGTCAAGAGATGAAGCAGGTATAAAACCATCTGCACATTCATGGGGAGAAAGTTAAAACCTTTAGAAGAAACGATCTCTTGTATCACAAGTTCTAATGTTTTTCATGTGAAATACACTGTTGATTTTGTATTACTGTGCAGGATGCAAACATGTTTGGGGGAAAATGTATTGCAGTGTTTTGCTTTTTTGCTGATATTTAGTTACATAAGAATGAGTACATAGATGCTGCATTTTGCAGGATTTTTGTGTCTATCAAATCAGTGGTTTTTTTTAATGTTTAAGATTTTACAAGTGGAAATTCACATTTTGTTGCATTTTCATCTGAATAGGTATACACATCAAATTCTTGCTTATTTGGTTCCTTCTGTGTGTGCAATGCACAGAATATGGTTCTGACATTGTAAACATTCCCTTTTGAATACTGATGTTTCCTAGTCCTAATTAAAACAACTGAATATTACAAATGTCTTGTTATTAGAACTTAAAATCTTTATTTTCCATTTTCATTGTAGGCAATTAACCAGAGGCTTACCCCAACCCAGAAATTTACACCAAAAGACTTAATTGCTGCGATGAAAGCCCTAAATCTGGAGCTTGGATTAATTATTGATTTAACATATACCACAAGATACTATGAAGTTAAGGTAATATAAGCACATTAACAGAACAAAATAGTTACTGAAATCTTAAAGTATTTATGCATTCCCTTACCTTGAATTGGAATAGACAAGTGAACTTTCTAGACTCCTGTCTCCAATGTGCACTGAATGTTTTATCACAGAGGAAATAACACCTTTTTCCAGCTAGCTGCAGTTGTGGCTTATTTGTGTAATGGTAACTCAAGACAGAGTGTCTGCCAGACACTGGAAAAAAAAAATGCAGAAGACTTACATTCTCTGTTCCAAAGACATGCTCCTTTATTCCTGGGGTCTTTTTTTTACTGCTATTCAGAAGAATCCACTATGGAAGTATACATTTTGAAAGTACTTTATTAATTTCTTTTTTTTTTTACCTATACGATCCAAACAATTATGATTAATCAGCCTCCTATTTAAAATGAAAAAAAAATAGCAGTGTTACAACTGAATACTAACATTGAGTATGTATGGTCTTGTAACCATGAAGGAGGTCAGTATGCAAGTATGTGTATGATTGTTGGTGGGTAGGACAGATAGTGTAAAAGGGATTGAAATGGAATTAGAAGAATCTGTTCTCTACAGTTAATGTGCTGCCTTCTTTGCAAGTCTTCTGTAGAAACTGTTCTCAGATCAGGTCTTCAAAGTAGAAAAGTAGATGGTAGTTTCTGAGACCATATACAGAATTGTGTCAAAATTGTTTTCAGTTTCTATTCAGTATTTGAACTACTGATTGCATTGTCTTCATGTTAGATACTACTTAAGGTATGACTTCAATAATTTTTATTTTTTTTTTCCCCTCCTTGTTGCTAGGATTTACCTAAAAGTGTGCAGTATAAGAAACTTTATACTATTGGACTTGAAGTCCCTGATAATGCTACTATCCTACAGTTCAAAAAATGGGTCAGAAAATTCCTCTGGGAAAACGCAGGAAATGGTAAATAGAAGCATATTATGTCATAAAAATAAAAAATTTCACTTTCAGTGCTAAGTTTATTAATTTCAATACATACTTAAAACACCACAAATCTCAGATTTTCTGTAGCACATTCCACTTCATGTGTTATGTGAACCACTATCTTTTTTTGCATTCAAAACCTACTGTCTTCAAAAATTACTAGTAACTTAAATACCTTCCTAGTAGCATCATGTTTATGTTACATGTCAAAGTAACTGCAACAAGTCTTTCATCTGTCTGACCCAAATTGTCTACCAGTTGAGTATTGTATCTACCAGGGCTTGTATGGATGTTCTAAATAGCACAGGATTTCTCTCGCATCAATAAGCAGATACATGTGTGTAGCTTCAGTGCACATAGTCTGATACCATGAGGTTTTTTTTTATTTAGGAGTCCCTTTTTTCCCCTCAGATCCTAGCAGTTCTTAGAAAACTTATTACAGACAGTGTCATTCTTCCCGCAGTGTACTCTGCTGCTGATTAAGCATTTATGCAATAAAGTAGTTATTTCCAAGAAGGTAAAAGGCACTTTTGTGGAAATAAACTTGTGTGTATTTTACCACAACCTGTTAAAAGCTATTAACTTTTTCACTGTGTTTTTCATTTTTGGTTGGTGGGTGTTTTTTTTCTTTTTTGCTTGGTTGGTTGGTTTGTTTTTGCTACAGATTATTTGTAGACAGATTTTAAGTGTTTCCTTACACAGTATGGAAGGACCATTCTTTCAAGCTTTCTCATGTGATTACTTTGTCACTTTCTGTGAGAAGGTAGAGGTATTAGTTGGCCAAAGGCATTCAGAGCATAACAACAGTTTTGCTGTGGAGAGTCAACTCTGTTTTGTGAGAGAGGTCTGACATAAATATCAGATATGAAAGCCTCAATTAGAAGTCCTGGGAAAAATTGAAAGATCTAAGAAGCGGCCCTTGTCCTTGCTCAGAAAGTTAGTATGTAAGTTCTTCCTTAGCTCTTTTTTGGCTTTGAGATATTACTTGGAAATTATTAGTTTCCTTCTGCTTTTGATCTAGTGATTTTTCTTGTGACAAAGAATAGTCTATATTTGAACCTAATTATTTCTTCCTCTCAGAATTGAGAGAATCAAATGTCAGTTTGTTACTGGATGAAGACCTGCAGTTTCAGCTGGTAGAGCCATTTTGGCAGCACTTGTGTAACTTCGCAGTTGGGAGATCTTTCATATTTATGTTGGCTTACTTGTTGCAACTTAGATTACCCCTAAAACTTCTCAAGATTCTTCTAGCAAATAATTTTTGAGAAGTTGTGGATACTTAATGTCTGGATTCTTAGGACACCGAATTACTGTAAACTCATATGGCAGTGGGACTGTCCTGATGTGTGGCAAACAGTTACATTTTGTCTCATACAAATATTTTTCAAAGTCTCATTTCAAAAATTATTTGTAATAATAACCTTTTCTGTATACAATTTGATTTTATTTCTTTCTTATAAAATATGAGTAACTAGAATTGTATGGGGTAGTTAGGATGAGGTTTTATCAGTACCTTGCATGAGCATATTAGCTTTACTCTATTTCTGCTGGAAATAACTGGTGTGAAACACCCTAGTAATAGTAAGTTATTCTGCTCATTAACCGTTAGATGATCAGTATAACCTTTCCCAAAAAAAGGTATCTTCAGAGATTACTGGTGCTTCTTTTCTCCAGGCACTTCATACCCTTAGACATTAGAAGCATTATGTGTGTTTTCTCCCTTTTGTAAATTTTACAAGAAACTGTAAGTTTCAAGTTCCTCAATTTTACGTTTGCTTGTTTAGAACTGCTTTCAAAACTGTAATTTATTCTTTTTCTCCTATCACTGCAGTTCTGGCTGAGGCAAGCCTCTTTACCTATCATCATTCCTCTGTTTTTTTTCCTGGTTTCTGCAGAGTTAATCTTAGTCTTTGCAAGTTTGGATTTAGAGAGCTAACTGCTGCTAAAGGTTTAGAACAAAGAGGACAAAGTCTGGATATGTCTGGGTTTTTGACAGTATAGTTTTGTAAATAGCAAATATTCATCATTACTTTGCTAGAAAAGTAAATTTTTTGGGGATTGGGGTTTTTTTTCCACTACTTGTTTAGTAATTTCAGTTTCTGAACTGTTAAAGACTGTCTTTTCCTTTCTGATAGAGAAACTCATTGGCGTTCACTGTACTAACGGAATTAATAGAACTGGCTACCTTATATGTAGGTAAGGGTTCACAAAAGATAGTAGCCTTATATTAATATGTAATCCCTTCAGAACAATAATATAATTGTATTTTTCTTCAGATATCTTATAGACGTTGAAGGCTGGGATCCAGAGGTGGCAATACAAGGTATCTCTACAGTTTTAAACTAAGGCAGGTTGCAATTCACAACTGCTACAATTACATTCACAAATACTACAATTCTATTTCATAGAATCATAGAATGCTGTGAGTCGGAAGAGACCTCCAAAGGTCATCCAGTCCAACTCCTCCTTTAGTAAGCAGGGGCATTCTCAACTACATCTCAATTACCTGTCAAACCTTGTCACCTTCAGTATCTCTGTGGGCAAGGGGCCTCAGCTACCTCCTTGAGCATTTCAGCATCTTTAGAGTTATTTCATGTGCTGGGTACCACAAAAGCTTTTGTCTGACAGTTGACTGTATTCTAAGCAAGACTTGAGCATTAGGAAATTGACAACTTAGTAGGAGTACATTTCAGCTGCTTAAAAGTTTTAATTTTGATTTTAAGGGTTTTCAGTCATAAGTTGCTACCATTACTAGTTTCAGTTGTTTAAACTAGCAAACAAAAAAAGACTATATTGTGACGGCTTGCTCAAGTATTTAAGACCAAGTTAGAATTGTTTCAAATTCAATATCTCACAGTGAACAGCAACTTACCTTTCATATTTTTATAGCTCAATTTGAGCACATTTCATTGCAATGTCTTTTTTTTTTCTTTAGCTTTTGGTGATGCTAGAGGTCATCGCATGGATGGTCTTGTGTATCTCACAGATCTCAGAACACAACCAATGAGAAGGTAAGGAAAAGCTTTTAATAGTATGGTTAAGATTTCTCAGTATGTCTGCGGGGCCAAAATAAACTTCATCTTAAAACTTCAATATGCAAGTACACATACATTGTAGGAGTTGTGATGCGAATAACATGAAATACAGCACATTCGATTCATCTTTTGAGTTTCTATGGTTCAGAAGATTTTTTTTTTAATATTACAACTGCTGTTGAAGATTGGTTTTATACCATGACTAGTGTACTTAGTCTGTATTCTCTTTTAAGCTTAAAGGAACTGCTTCAAAGATCTTTATAATCTTCATGACCTATCTGCTGTTATTAGCATGGTAAAACCAGATATTTTAAAACAAAAAAGGTATTACCGTTTTAGGAATAAAAAAAAGTATGGGAAAAAGTAATATTGTTCTCAAATCCTCTGTTAATAGTAATTGTATCCCTGGTATGTAAAAATGTCGTGCTTATCATACCTACCTAAGAATGGCTAACCTTTACACCTTCCTAAGTATTATTTCTTCCATTAATATCTTGTAGCAGAAAACCAACATTTAAAATCACTACCTGACAGTTTAGTTTAACCAAATGACCTTCGTTTTACTGCTGTCATTACTTTATAGTCTCTCTGTGATTGTTGGTTCCATGTCAGATTTTTGAACAGGTATGATGCTTGTCTCAAATACTTCTGGATGTTGTTGCAAGCTTAGGAATCATAGAATGGTTTGAGTTGGAAGAGGCCTTAAAGATCATTCACTTCCAACCCCTCTGCCATGGGCTGGGACATCTTCCACTAGACTGGATAGCTCAAAACCTCATCCTGCCTGATCTGAAACAATTCCAAGGATGAGGCATCCAAAACTTCTCTGGACACAACCTATTCCAGTGTCTCACCACCCTCATAGTAAAGAACTTCTTTCTAATGTTTAAATCTACTCTGCTTTAGCTTAAAATCCTTGACCCTTCTCCTGTTACTACATGGTTTTATAAAATATTAGTCTGGTTTTCCTGTAGGCCTTTTCAGGTACTAGAATGCTACTACTATAAGGTCTCCCTGGAGCCTTCTTTTCTCAAGGCTGAACAGACCCAACTCCCTCATCCTGTCCTCATAGAAGAGGTCCTCCAGATCATCTTTTGGCCTTCCCCTGGACCCTTTCCAACAGATGAATGTCCTTCTCATGTTGGACACTCCAGAGCAGGGTGCAGTACTTCAGGCAGGGTCCCACAAGAGCAGAGGAGAGGGGCAGAATCACCTCCTTGACTTGCTGACCAAACATATTTTGATGCAGCCCAGGATACAGTTGGCTTTTTGGTCTGCCACTGGACATTGCTGGTTCCCATCAAGTACCTCGTCAACCAGCACACCCAAGTCCTCTGTAGTGGTGCTCTCAATATAGTCATGACCAGCCTGTATTTGTGCTTGGGATTGCCCCAACCCAGATGCAGCACCTTGCACTTACCCTTGCTGCACTTCATGAGGTTGGCAAGGGCCCACTTCTCAAGCCTGTCAGAGTCCCTCTGGATGGCATCCCTTCCCTGCACCACACAGCTTGGTGTCATCAGCAAACTTCCTGAGGGTGCACTTAATCTCCCTGACCATGTCACCAACATGTTCACAGAATCACAGCACCAGTCCCAGTACTAGTCCCTGAGGGACTGCGCTTGTCACAGGTTTCTACTTGGACATTGAGCCATTAACTGCAACACTCAGAGAGTGGCCATCTGGCCAGTTCCTTATCTTCAAAGTGGTCCATCCATTGAATTCATTCCCTTACAATTGAAAGATCAGAGTTTAGGTATTCTTTCTGTGTACTCTGCAGCCCTTCCCCAAATAAATTTGCAAGATTAAAGTTTACAAAATTACAACTTGCTATTACAAATGCCTGTAAATTTAACTTAATATACAAACATTTGTGTCATTCTGAACATAATATGTGGTTTGGTTTTGTTTTTTTTTTTTTCTCAATATTATGTTTTGAAAAAGGAAGCTTATGTGAGATGTTTTTGTTCTTCTTAGTAACCTTGGAATGGATGTATGGGATTCGGATGAAGATACTATCCCCCCACCGCATGCAGTGGAAGCACCTGTAGAGCAGTTCCCAAATGAAGATTTTCAGGGGTAATAGGCTGAAACATGGAATTAAAAGCAAAAAACACCCAAAACCCTAAAATCAACAAAACAAACAACCAAGTGAAAAAAACCAACAGAGGGAAGACTATTTTTGTCTCATTTGAAATACAGTAGATATTCCAATTTAAAAGAGATTTTTATGGATATTGCCTATCCATGCAAAATATATTTAGAGAATTGAATGAAACAAATGTAACTGAATGTTTGTCACAGCTTCTACTGTGACATTGAAAACTTCATAACCTTCTCGTTTGGATTGTTAATAGCTTTTATACCTATTTATTTACAATGTATTTCGTATCAATTCTTGGTTAAAAACACTTGTTTTCCTTAATGACTTGTACCACGTAGAAGTGTGATGCTGTATTCAATACAAAAACTTCTTTACAGGTCTGGGAAAAGATTAAGAATTTATGACGACCGCTCTCACAATGATTTGCAAGGACAAATACAGTTGAGAGATTTTGATTACATTAATAAGGGTCCTGAACAAAGAAGACGATCATTTCATGACCATCAGACTCAGGATGATTTAAGAGCACCAATGCAGATGAGAAACTGGGACTACAACAGGGGGCCAGGACAGAGGCGAAGACCTTTCCCTGATCATCAGTTTTGTGATGGTTATCAAGAAGACATGCAGCTGAAAGACCTAGACCTCAGTAATAAGGGACCTGGACAAAGATTGAGACCTTTCCATGAACACCAGTTTCACGATGATTTGCAGGCAGAGAGACAATCAAGAGATAACAAATTTAACAGAGGCTGTGGACAAAGGCAGAGATCTTTTCATGACCATCCGTCTCATAATGATTTTCATGAGGATAGGCAGTCAAAGGATTTTGATTTTGGTATCAGGGGCTGTGGCCAGAGAAAAAGACCATTCCATGACCAGCAATGTCATGATGAATTTCAGAATCAGATGCAGCTGAAAGAGTTAGATTGTGTAAAAAAAAGTCCTGACCAAAGGCTAAGATCATTCCATAACTATCAGACACGTGATGACGTACAGCCACAGCAACTAGGAGATTTTGAATTTGTTAACAGGAATCATGGGCAGAGGTTGAGGCCTTTCAGTGATCACCAGCCTCACAATGACTTACAAACAGAGATGCAGTTAAAAGATTATGACAGTAAAGGTCCTGGACAAAGACAAAGAGCTTTTCATGACCATCAGCCTTATGATGACTTAGAGGAACAGACTCAGTTAGAAGACTTTGATTATGTTAATAAAGGGCATGGACAAAGGTCAAGACCTTTTCGTGACCATCCAGGTCATGATGACTTGCCACATGAATGGTATTCAGACAGGTAAGGCATCCTTGAACTGTAAGACTAGAATTCAACAAGACGTGTAAACTACAATACCTGTAAATTAAATTCCAAATCAGTTATCCTTTTAAAATCATGCATAGATGATCAGTTAATTAACTCTTTTTATTTTGACTTACAGAAGAGTTTGATGTAAGCTAGAGTGTTATAGCTTTGAAAGCCAATATTTCCCGAGTCAGATGTTTCTGGTTTTTCAAAGGTTTCTTTTGCCTTTTTAGAGTTGCTTTGAAACAAAACTCTTTGTCTCACTTTGTTTTGTGTAGAAACTTAGATTGAAAAAAAAAAAAAAAAAAGCCTCAAGACAGAAGAAGATATTAAAGTTTATTTATGCCTTTAGCCAGAGATGAACAATAATGCCACAAGGAAGTTTGGCTTGCATTTGTTTATTTCATGCGTTAGTACTATGTTAGAAATCCCTTTGCTTCTGAGCTTGCATCATATTCTCTCAAATACACTTATATAGTCACATAATATTTCAATATATTTCTAATATTTCAGTATGTATGTCAGATATTTGTTGGGCTGGTGAAGTTTGATTTAATTTGTTTATTACACTGGTGAAACAGAGGACATCATTACAAAGAAGCATATTATTTTTAGGTGTTAATACGATTAGGTTTTTTTTTAATTAAAATTTTAAGTAAAATTCAATTAAAAGTAAAAATATTTTTCATTTGATAAGGGCATTATTTTTCAAAAGTTTACAACTGCTGGTATTTCTCTTAATGTACGATTTTTTTGTATTATTTGTAGAAGTCAATCTTTTTCTTCCCATGAAAGTGTACCAGAACCTCATTTCTCCTCATTGCCTTCACTTCACAGAGATTATGGGTCTGATAATGATGACTACAACAGAAATTATAGGTAAATATCTGATATCATACATTATTTTCTGACTTAACTTTATAGTGTTATTACCTCAGTTTCCCAGATAAAAAAAATGCAAATATTGATCTTAATGTTTTTGCTTAAATGCAATTTAAACCATTGAATTGGAACACTGAACAAATAATGGGAGTCATTTGTAGTCCATCTATATTGTGTTTAATTTTGATAATGAAACAGTTTTGAGAATACCTGACATAAGTCATTGATGTGACACAAACAGTTCAAGCTAAAATGCTACAAAATGGGAAAAGCTACTGTCAACATCTGTTTTTTGCTTTCTTGCTTACTATGTTTAACTCTTAGCTGCTGTATGCAACGGGCTAATGGATTTTACTGTGAGGGATGCTCAGACACTGAAGCAGGTTGCCCAGAGCAGCTGTGAAATCCTTATCCTTTTTGATACTTGGGACTTAGCTGGATGTGGCCACTGCACAAACTCATCTAATAAGACCTAATTTGAGCAGGTGGCCATAAGTACTTTAGACATCCTTTCCAGTCTACATTAATTCATAGTTAAGAGAGGGTGAATACTTTGAAGTTCTAAATTGGTTTTACACACCACTCATTTTACAAAATAAGGTACTTGAGAGTAAAGAGAATCTAAAACAAAAAGCATATATTTATTGTATATTCATTTTTAGTTCACTACATACATTTTTTGTAAGGTAGTGATTCTTCTATTGCAGAACAATTAATCATATAAAGTATTTGGACATACAAACCCCAAGTGTATTATTGCCTGTTGACACTATGTGGTTAGCTATGATTATATATTATTCACAAAAATGAAAATGTGGGTTTGGGAACAAAAAATTATACCTACATAAAGAAACTCACAGTAAACAGGGCATTTTAATTAGAAATGGCACTTGAAACAAAGCATCTTTATTAGAATTGCTTACTAGAAGATATCATTTTAATCTAGTATTGAAAAAGAAACAAGTTTGCATCATCCAACATGGAGGATTTTAAACTTAGAGGGTAAAAACGAAAAATGAGGGTCTTAATTGTTCTTGCAAGTTTACACAGATTTAATTTATAGTTGCACAGGTTTAATTTCTAGTGGTGGCGACCAACAATAAATCAACTGTTTCATCTCTAAGACTCTCACTGTTCATATTTGTTCTTTTACAGTAATCGACCAAGTTGTCCTGAAGACAAGAGGAGAATGCATCCTTCAGGTGCATTTAATAGAGGAAAAAACAGATTCGCCCCATATTCTCCACAGACAGTGCATCCATCTTCATTTGGACACCAAGAAGATAGTTCAATAGAGTATGAACGAAAACCTTTTCAAGGTGAAATTACTAGAGAAATGGAACAGAGCAAAAGATCACCTGTTGTAACAGTTGATTACAATTATGGTCTGCCATTAGATTATGGACCTGAAGAGGAAGAGAGAATACCTTACAATTTACCTGCAAGAGGCCGCTATAACTGGAGCTGAACAAAAAGGACAATGTTTGCTCAGCTTAAACTTACTTTTGCCCATTTTAATTTGTACGTGGACCAATTATTTATCTTTTAAAACAAATTAGGAAAATGTAAATTTCAGTTGTAGAGCCTCTACTACTCTCTATTATAAGATTAGAATCTACTGATGTTTGGTTCTTTAAATTTGTCAGGGTGTATTTGTTAAGTGTAGTTGGAGACAAGGTCTCAGTACACATTGAATTAAGTAATTCTTCCTTTCAGTGAGATTGGAACCCTGTACCTTAAAATAAACAAATTTCTGAGTGATTATAGTGTCTTTTGTTTTACATTTCATTAAAATGTATGTGATTTCCAGATGCAAAAGCCATAATAAAATAGTGTGCTATCAGGTAGACTAGCATTGAGATAGTAGGAAAAATAGAATAAAATGGACGAAGCAAAGTTATGTCCACTTTATCCTTTAACTTGAAAACAGCAGTTCGAATTACTGCTAACAGTCTCTGCAGCATTGCAGTTTAATTTTGTATTTTCTGTATCATCAACGAAACAGATCTGGTTGCACACTTTCACAGTACAATTTTTCACAGATTGCTACAAATGCAGAAGCAAATAGATTTTGAGTAATCAAATGACTCAAATGTGCTTTTCAGTAATCCTGATGGTACAACTTTTCCTGATCTCATAGGTTATCTGTGTTTTGGAATAGCCCAGTGCAGGTAAGCAACACATCCAAATGAAGTAGAAGTAGCTTCTCTCTCAGCTGACCAAGATCATTGTTGCCCGTATGCTTCTATGTGGCTATATACTTAGCATAGTTGTTTGTCAGTCATATCTGTCATGCACTGCAGTACTGTTTTTTACTCCTTCATTTTTACAGCACAGCAGACCAACGTATTCAGGAATAACCTGTTCAGGTAAGCTACTTTTAAGAGTCACGTTCTCAGCAGTCTCTTCTGAACTACCAGATCTGTGGGTCTCAAGAAGGTAGTGCAACAAATGGAACTAAATTCGTGCCAGCAACTACACAATGGAATCAACAGCTCCTACTATGGATAAAGAATTCTTAGTTCCAAGGATGGAAAATGGAATTAATGTAATACTAAGAGTAAATATTTTAAATAAATTTTTAATTATTATTACATTCTAATAATATTTTAAAATACGTCACAGTAAATAAGGATAAAGCAAAACTATGATATCAACATTTAAAATAAGTGCTGCAGTTAAACTGCTTCAGACACATTATAGCTGTAAAACATAAAGCTTAAGGTATACACTAGAAAATGTGGGGAAAGTGCTCACAGCTAGAACACATAGGACATTTTTGCCTTTTAACAGGAGCATAAACCCCAGATGTATGAATTTGTGGTTCTATTACTACTACATATGGACTAGATTTGAAAAGCACAGAACAACTGGCAATTCTTGTTGCTTTGTGGCACATCCCAAAATTAAAGGATTCTATGTATATGAACTCGAGACTGCAAATGTCTCATTGTCTTTGCAACTGATAGAACAACTCTTGCTTTGTTCATTGTACAAAGCAAGTAGTTTTCTCATTTTCACGGCAGCTAGTCAATTGTATTTCCCATTAAATCTCTGATTGAGAGTCCCATTCATGTGCTCTCAAGAATTAAACTCTATATATAAACTGGTGGTTGGACTGAGTAGTAAATGTTAAAAGGCACTTTTTCTTCGGCTTTCTTTTTTTGTCGTTTGAATTTTAAAGAGGTGAACTGATAATCTACTTAGGCTTCTGTGCTTGAGGGTAGAAAGATCTACAAGGTAGGGCTACTATGTTGCCAGATGAGTTCTGTGCAGAAGGCTGACACCCAAGAAGGTCTTGTGAAAAAGAAAGGTCAGCTCCAGCAGGAAATTAGAACATGGATGTGATTAAATTTATATGTAGAAACCTCTACAGCTGTTCTGGTTTTGTGTATGAAGAATAAACAGTTATTGTTAAAAAGGCTAGAAAGGTTTGCATGTGACTTTTTCTCTCAGCTGGGGCAAAAGAAAAATCCCAAGAAGCCATGAGTTCAGTTGGGTTCCATTTCTATTTATTTCCACCTTAAGTAACTGCTAGCAAGCTGCAGGATTTTCTTCATCTACAAAAGTGATGAGTGAAGCTTTGAAATTAAGATTTGGGGTGCATTACTACAATCAGTGTGCCAAGACCAATGGTTTAGCAGCAACATTAGCTGCTGAAGATCAGTTCCTTCCTAAGATGTCTTACATTAGGGATTCAGAAATACAGACACCCAGAGATCACTTGTAATTTAGAATCTGTTTGGCACTGAGGAAAGAAGGATTGTATTTCGCCATATGAGGTTCAGCCAATAGACAAGAATCCCTAGCCACTGTGAGCAGCAGTTTATGTAGAACAAAAATAATACCTTTCATTCTGTTATCACTAGTGTTCCCCTTCTTTCCAGGCTGACTCTTACACCATTTATCAGTGGATCGTGCTTTACTGGTTCCAGTAGCCACCAATTACCAAACCTGTAGATCCCTTTCCTTTTCTTGTGAGGAGTCAGAAAAAACAGGCGACAAAAGAAAGGTGAAGAGGCAACTTGATTCTCCTTTCTCCTGAGGTGAGAAGACAATGGGGAATGGGAGGGAAGGACAGATAAACTATTTATTTGTTTGATTGTTTGTTTGTTTTAAAGAGAAACATGAAGATGAGGAAAACTAAAATTTGAAAGTCAAGAGGAGAGAACTATCAGTGTGAGGGAAGAAATGTGCAAAAGATGCATGTGTAAAAAGCTGGTGAGAGTATAAAAAGAGGGCATATGTTGGGGGAGGAGTTCCTGGCAACTTCTTATCTGGGTCTTCTAGCTGTGCCTGTGGCTCTGTATGAGCAGCTTGCTGATGTGAATAACTTATCAAAAAATACAGGAGCCCTTAGACTTCTAATTCTGCAATAAAGTCATGTGGGAGCTTAAAAGTAATTAAGATTTCCCTTAAATTTAGTGTATATCTAGTACAATATCCTGAAGGTATTCCCTCCAGAATCCAATGAGAACTTCAGACAAGTAGGAAATTCCTCCTCAAATCTGTTTCACACTCTGAAAATAAGATAGGTTTTTACTGGGTATCATGAATTCCATCATCTGAGGAATGTGAGAAATCCAGTTTGTTTATTACAAATAGATACCTGCCTCATTGCACTTTCAGGACACTATCAAAACACACTATGATGTTGCTATTACTACACCTATCACCTAAAACTTACGCCTTAACTAATTCATGACTTTAACAAACACATCTGAAATAACTGCTTCTATAATAAGTACAATAAGAAAATTAGTGTAGAGCCGTACTGAAAGCAGGAGACATCTTCCTATGAGGAATGTTCAGGACTGAATGCTCCACAAAGGAAAGTGAAGGACCCCCTCAATGTAAACTTGACACAGATGAGGATTATCCTCATGGAGTTCTCCAAAGGGCATCTTCCATCACAAATAGAGGTTTTTATTTTGCAACTTACACAAACAAAAATCTATACAGCAAAATTAACCTTTTAAGGAGAATATAAGGGAGTACAAGCTATTGTTGGTATCTGTTAATCACATCTCAATCCATCTTTGAGATGCATACAGTGAGTAGAAAAAAGAAAGTGTAAATTGGTATTGCAAAGTGAATGCTACAGTGATTCACCCTTGTCCACAAACACCAGATGAACAATGGGACCACCATATCCTGGTATCCACATCACACTGGAGCTATTTAATAGCAACTCTGGTATACAGTGAATGGAAATTTCTGCTCTTCAACAGTTACAGAGCAGAAATCTTTAGTAGGCCTAAAACATATTCTGAGAAACAGGGCTTATATATAAAAGAAAACCATTGTTTTACAGCATTTAATATAGTAGTTATAATACTAGGGAGCAAAGGCTATGTTCACTGGCCCTGTTTTTAATACTAATTTAAACTCACTAACTGTAGCAGGACTTGTGATGATGGCCACAGATTAGCTTTCTTTTCTATCTTTGAAAAGCAACAGCTTTTGGAAAGAGCTGGACTAGATGGGAAACCTCTGGCCCTGTTTATTCAGCATTATAGTGCATTTCTGAATCCTTATGTCGTGCTTTTCTATTTATGCTCTTTGTATTCAGTTTGTGCACACTGGAATGATATGCACTTTTTTACTGCCCGGGCTAATGACTCTCTCGCCTTAGCTCATGAAAAAAAAACCAACGATCTGATCTACTGAAATTAAATAAAGAAAAAAAACTTAAGAGCCACACAAGCTTAAATAACAGAAGACCATACTAAAAGGTCTCTACTTGCTTCTCCTGTGTTATTTTCACATTCCATTTTTCCACAGGCCTATGCAAAAAAACTTGCAGATTTATAGAAAGAGTCTGACCTTGTTATTTCCATTTCTCTTTGTCCCTGACTGTGGCTCATTTTGGCCTGTTACCTTGATCCAAAAAAGCTCACTTAGATACTTGATTGGAAGTTTTCTTCCTTTCAGTCTTCATTCTGGGTAGGAAATATTAAATTCACTTTTATATATGTATCTATATATAAACGTATGTATGTGTGCATTGTCACAAATGTACTTTTCCCTATATAAACTGAGATCTCTGCTTCCTAAAGGTCAGTGACAGATTTGGTATAAAGATGCAATTGTCCACACGATTTACTATTGTTAATCACCTAATATTTCAGTATTGTACATTACGTTATGTATATATGCTTTAGTCACTTTCTTTAACATAGGAAGTGGTGTAGTTACTAGTAACACCAAGCAAAGAGATGGGGAAAAAAAAGAGAGGATTTAAATGTAAACACAAAAGTTTGTTTGGAAAAATAGAACAACTATATGAAATTGATAGATTATACCATTTCCTAAAAAACATGCCACAGGAACAACACACTACACAAAGTATAAAAGATTTGTCATGGGTCATGGCTAACAGATAGATTGAACTTCCAAATTTTATACATAAAAATACGTCCAAAAAATATCAGTAATATAAGTTTCATCAGTTATAAAATACAGTGAAGAGTAGACCTGAGTTAGAAAACAATTTTCAAATCATGGAAATAAATGCTGGAGAAATTGCAGACCATGTACAACAAGGTTGATCAGTTGTACAGAGTATCTGTAATGGAGAAGAGCAAGGAGCACCACTTCTGAACAAGTTGTGTAATCTCATGAGACAAATTTCCTGGGAATAGAAGATCACAAAAGCAAATCACAAGGTTTCTTTATCTATTTGTCATATCAGGAGCCTCTCATTCAGAAAGATTGTCCTGAATGTACAATGTTAATCTACAGTAAATCTACAGTTCTAGTGACATGTGGAATGTCTTAGATGGTAATTTTCACTAAGTGAATGTTATTGCAGTCCTGTTTGGTGTTGAGAAATTGGAGCCCATCAAACTTTTCCCACAAATGTTGCTAACCTGTGTTGGGGGTGGCACTGCTTTTGTCTTGATTTGTCACTTCATTGGTATCTCTGAGGTGCTTTTTGGACTATGAGGACCTATTAGTCAGCATCCAGCCTCCATCTTACAATGAAGAGCTTAAAAGGAAGATCGTATACAAAGAAGCTTAAAAAATAACCTTAATCAGTCAGAAATAAGATTCCAGTGACACATAACCTAAAACATAAAATAAAAACTAGAAAGACTAAATAATACTTTAAGAAGAAAGTTAAACAAAAATTAAGAAATTTAAACTATGTTTGAAATAGTTTACAAAATAACTGGTTAGTTACCATAATATATAGAGTAATTTTTGCCAAGATAATCAAAATAATGATAATGATTTAAGACACAAGCAGATAAGATGTCTGAACAAACTGCTAAGCAGGGACAAGTTTCTAAGACTAGTTTCTCTTCAGACAAGATTTCCAAGGAAATTTAGAAATCAAATAAGACAGCCACTAGAATATCTGCAAACTATTATGAAAATAATCTTTTTTTAGCAGACTAGGAGGTATCAAATAATATAGCTGCAGTTACAGAGAGGCTGGTACAAACCTTCAGGAAACAACTAACTGGGAAAATAAAAGCAGGAGGCTAAAACATGTAGAAGATTATGGTATGTCAGGTTTAATCAGGGGGCACGCTACCAGGAAAATTGTGCCTCTGTCATCTACTATTTGCACAGCTGTAGCACTTGGGAGTCTGCACCATTTTTTCCCCAGGGCTCTATATGCATATATAGCAAATAAGAAAGCTGCAATCACTATGAATCTACAGACTAAGCAATGAGAGTTCACAGGTGGACACAGCTGGCAGGAGGATGAAAACAAAATAAAAATAATTGAGATCAGTGCAGGAGGCAATGATCACAGCATAACTGACTGGAAGTTATTGGGTTTTATCTAATTTAGAAACAGGTTTGAGAGGGTATGCTGGCACAGAGCAGATTTGCAAGGGGGGTGGGGGGAGGGAGTGTTCCTTTAACATATATGGAAAGAAACAGGAGAAAATACATAGATACTCCTTAAAAAATGAGTCAAAAGAAATGTGCAAAAAGGATTGGTATGCCTTAAGGAACAGGTGAAGAGATGCATGGACAAAGAAAAATTGGTTTTCACAAGGTGTAGGAAAAGGACAGAGCAGAAGATACAGGTGAGTAGTTATGTAACGATGTGCATTACATAAATCAAAATACAAAAATATATGATGTGAAATATGAATGAATTGTGTTTCCAGATTGCCTTCTATTCGGTAAAGAATATATCATTCTTTTGGTCTTCTACAAGTTGTTTTGCTTGGACTGCAGTTTAGAATTTCAGAAAGTACTTCAGTGGATATGACCCACCACCAATATTTATTTTCCTTACACTTATCAGATAGGCTAACCCCTATGGAGCTACTAAAACCAACTTTTATTGCGTGTTTGATGTGCCCTCTGCCTTGGCTGCTCGTAAAAGAATGCACAAAATGTTTTTTAATGAACCTAAAAGAACATACAGTGTTAGGAAAGGGCACCTGAAGGTCATTTCAGTAATGCCCACAGCAAGATGGGATGACTGCTGATTCTTGGCTAACAAGTGTGGCAATATTATTAAGGAAGTTTGCCATATGTCCATGTCAACAGCACGAACATGGAAGAAAAACATCCATCCTCAGCCTGGTCCTTGCTGCTCCCTACCCAACTCCATGCTGTTGCACTCCATCATGTGAAAAACACGCCTCAGTCAGAGACCCAGGCAGATGCACCTGCAACACATGGTGACATATGATAGCAAAAAGGAAGATGAGTGTTGGTTTTGAGTACTGCAGTCTCTTGGTCTCCAACTAAACTCACTGTAATTTTTTATCTATTTTGCTACAGGAGACGTTGGCTATCTAAAGGTATATACTGCATCGGAGCCATGATAAGGGAAAAGGCATTATCTGGGTTATTGACTGTAGCACTGTGACAAAAAAGATCTCTACCACCAAAAACTGTTTTCTCTGATCACGTTCTGTGATGCAGAGGCCTTGGACTGACTGATACTGGTGTTTGATTGCCACTTTATCTATTCACCACAGAGCTCCTTTCACAAGACAAGAAAAGGAGCAAACAGGAACTTGGCACCTGAAGCAAACCATTCTAAAGGACTCAAGTATAGGCTGGACCTACATGGATAAGAACTGAGTGTCCTGTTTATAGAACCATTTAGAAAGACAATGAACACGGAGATGGAGTTAGTGTGCCTGTTTGGAACCTGCAGGTGTTAATGGGGAATGAATGAGCAAACTCGTACATGAAGATTTCACCTTTTGGTAGAAAGACTAGGGCAAGAAATCCCTAAGAAAGGCTTGGTATGAAATATGCACTACAATGGGCTTTGGAGGAAAACTTTATCCTACAGTATTATACAAATGCATTTATTTATGTAAATTAATGGATCAGTTGGCAGGGGGAAAAAAAATACTGTTTTCAACTTATCATCAGAAGTTATGTGTATCAGCTAAATTTAGTCCCTGTCTGCGATCATTAGCCTTTGATTAATAATTTTAATTAATTTGGTTCTTTCTCTCTAGACCTGATCGAAGCTGACACCTTGCACTTGGAAAGCTTGTTTTCGGTTCCCAAAAGTAACAGAAACTGCGGCCAGCTGCCCAGGCTACAGACCTGCGACCATGGGAAACTTGGAAGCCAGATTCTGCTCTACACAGTCCGCTTTGAGCCCTACCGGGCGGGGAGAACGAGCTAGCTGCCTCAACGAACAGCCAGCCGGCAGAAAGTGGAAGCGGTTCGTGACTGGGCTGCGCCGCGGGGAGCAGCTCTGACGCTGCGCAGGGAGGAGGTGGTTGATTCCCGCTAATAAACCCCTGCCAATACTTGAAGTGTAAGAGCTCTGAGTGCCGATCTCCTCGCGGGACGAGACTGTACCAGTTGAAATGGACTTAAAAACGCGGCTCCCCGCTCGGCCAAGCCCGGCCCCAGAGGGAGCTGGGGCTGCGTCCCCTCGCAGGGGGCGAGGCGCCGAGCGCGCTGCACGCCGGGCGCCGTAGTCTTCGCTAGAGGAGGGTCCGCGCCGGAGAACCGGCCGTCGACTGAGGGGCAACGCACCCCGCAGAGGGGGGGAGTGCGGTGTGAGCTCTCCTAATTTTTACCAGCCCTCTCCCGCCACGTTGGTGGAGAAAAGCCAGCACCTGGTGGACTGATAAGGAAACGCATGTACTTCACGTTGTGGTGCCTCTGTTCTTCCCTTGGGTTGAGGGACTGGGACGTTCTCCTTCGAGACTCCCCTTCCCCGTTGTGCACATGGTAGATCCCCTTGAAGGCCGGCGCACCCCCAGCAGGCTTCGCAGGCTCCATGGCCGGTCCTGCTCAATCCGAGCGCTGCGTGCGCCCTCCCTCCTTGCTCTTAGAAGCGCTGTCTCTATTGGCTGCGGCCGTGCGTTCTTGCCAATCAGGAAGCGGCTATCATGGAGGAAGGGAATAAATACAAGATGGCTGCTCATATAAAACCAGGCATTGGGCTTCGCCCCAGCGATGGGGGAATAGAAGCTTTAAGCTGCGCTCCGAGGATTGTGCAGCGCTTCTGCCCGCTTTGCTGCTGTGTCCCCGGGGGGAGCGAAACTCTGACCGTTGCAGGCCACAACTGCGCTCAGCCGCTCCCCGCGGATCGCCGGCGGGGCCGAGGCCGGGTGCGGCGCCCGAGAGGCCCGAGCTAGGCCCTGCACCCTCCTTCCTGGGAGAGCGGCGCGGGCCCCCCAGCCTGTTGTCCCGTTGCTCGCCTCTAACGAGGCCCAGCTCCAGGCGGCAATGGCCGTCTCCAGGTCGGTAGGAGCCGGGAAGGGTGGGGAGAGGAGGGCCGGTAGCGGTGGCTCGGAGATCCCGGCCCTCCGTGTGGTTTTGGCTTCGAGGGGTGCCGCGATGAAGAGGAGTGTCCGGTTTCCACCTCCTCTCATCTCGGGAGCCTGTGAAGGCCTTGCTGGGATCTCCGCACTCCTCGGAGTGGGCCGCCTCGGTGGAGTTAAGGGGCGGCTCCGTGCTCCGGCGTCTGGATTTGGTTCCTGGCCTGGGGTAACTCCCGTGTCAGACGCACAGAGAAGCCCCCTCCCTTTCTCGGGCTGCAGGAGCTCTTCTTGGGTTGTCTCGGGCTTCCTCCTGAATTCGGCGTTTTAGTTTTGTGGCCAGCCCTTCCTGGAGTTAAACTGTTTAGGGAATAGAGGATAATGATACTGAGTATCAAAAACTGGTGAGAAACCTTTTTGCTTTTCTGAGGCCTTACTTGTAAAACAAGAGAAACAAAACAGGCTTCCACGGGAAAAGTGATTAGTGTGTTCTGGCTCTGTCTCAAGATATTAGGTAGTATCTGCTTACACACATGTGAGCTGGGGTGTGCCAGCCTTTAAAGTATTCACAGATACAGAGGCATTCCTTGATGGAGCTGTTTTATAAAAAGCACAGAGCACAAATTACTTTTTCTGGTTTGATTTTTACTTTTCCTCCACCCCC
>VWZE01014689.1:73531-131093 GCA_013396675.1 Eubucco bourcierii | reverse complement strand
TTTCCCCCCCCCCCCCCCCCCCATATGTGTGAAATAGGTATGTTAAGCTGCCTGGCAAGATAGTTGAAACCATAAATCCAAATTAACCTTGTGATAGATTAGCTTCAGGTCACGTGTTGGTAGTATCTCTGTGCTACCAAAGTGCTCTATCAAAAGTAAATGTTTTTCTGAAGCTATGTGTGAATAAGTTTGCAGTTCTATGAGCAAAGAAAAGGTGTGTACATTCAAAATGGAACTCTGTTATTAACTGGAATTTATTAACAGCAGTACCCCTTTTAGGACTTCTAATAGCAGGTGTTTTTAGTTTTGAGCTTTATAGTTCCTACACAGTATCCCTTTATCTTACACTCGTGTATTTTTAGCAACTTGTTATGTATTAGGCTGGTTTTATTTTTTTCCAAACCTGGCCATAAGAATCTGGAAGTAGTAAGGACTGTTCTAGTGAGGCTACAATGTACGTTAAAATACTACTGTAAGCTATCATGTAAAATAGAGCAGTATTCTAATTACAGTAGGTCTAGGGCAGACTGTTTAAATAACTGTGTTAATGCACAGGTGATATGAGGGCTAACTGGAATATCAAGATACAGCTTTACAGCTGTATGCTGTGATTGTCTACTCTAAAGATTGGTTTCAAATTCAGTTGACAGTGTTTCTGTATTTCTGTGAAACCACCAGGCTTTAGTGAAAAGCAGTAGTGCTGTATGCAAAAATTTAGTTAACACCTGTTTGGTCTGGTAACCGATAGGAAAGGTGAGTGTGTTTTGGGTAAGGCTCATTTCTAAGCTTCATTGTGGAGCAATTAAAAAGTTGGTGTGCTAATAATGTCACATAATACATTGCTTCAGAGTACAGTTTTGGGATCAGAATGTTAACTAAGTTGAACATTACAAGGTTTAGAACTTTAATAAAGGTGCTGTCACACTTCTGAGTCTATAGAATTGTTTCAGTTCAACATGTAAATTAGGTAAAAGAACTGCACATTTCGGAGTGCTGTAACATCTTCGTTATTCCTGGCAAACTGGTGTTTCTACAGATGTAAGAAATGATACTGTGTAGCTTTGGCCTTGTACATGTTTTTTGAATGGATACAGCAAAACCTGTCCATGTGCCGTTGAAGTTAAACATAAACTCTTGCCAAATGGTGATACAATGTTATTGTTGCTTTTTGTAAATTTAAAAAAAAAAAAAAAATCTTGTCTTCACCTTTTCCTTCAGAACATTGAATTTCTGAGGTCCTTTTCCTTTCAGATGTATTGCAAATAATCTTGTAGGCTTATATACCCCATAATTATGTTTCTGTCAAAAGGGTAGTTATTCCAGCTTCTCTGCCATCTCCATTTAATTGTAGAGATCGACGCTTTTTCTCTAGATATAACAATTGTATGTTTTGTTTTTGAAGAACCAACATAATACTCCATCGCTGAATGATTTCAGCTGAGCGTTAGGGAGGAATTTGTTTAGATTTGTCTTTCTCCAAGAACTAGAGTTTTTGCTCAGTGCATGCCAAACATTACAGTTAACAAAAAAATTAGGTTAACTCTGTGTTGTAACCATATTTAAGATAATAGACATTTTTGGAGGTGGGGGAGAGGTTTACATTTACATTCTCAAAACATTAAACTATGAAGTAGTTGTGTTCCCCATAAATTTTAGTTTCTGCTGTCTCAAGACTAGTCTGTTGAGGAAGACTGAAGCAAATATGAGGAAGTTTAAATATCTTAGAAATGTAGAGCTTTAAAATACCTCAAAATTGAAGTGAGAATTTGCAACTTTGCACCATAAGGTCATCCTAAAAATAATCTCCACTTGCCAAAATTTACTTCAATAAATTACAGATATTTCATTCTGTGCTGTATGCATACATGCTTGTTTTGTCATGTTCTCCTGTTACATGGACTGAAGACCTGCTTCTGTGTAACACTTTTGTGATAATACACTAGGAAACGGATCTACAAACGGAACAGTAGATAGCTCACACCAAAAGATGTTGCAGAATAGTTGGTTTGTATATGTTCACCGTTGATAGTTCTGTGCTGAAAAGACTGACTAATGAACAGTCCTCCAAAATATGTGTAAGTGGGTGGGAAGGTTGATGTTCTTTCTGTGAATGTGCAAGCTACTTTGACAGGCTTCATTTCCTGTCTCCAGTCTTTAAAATATATGTGAAATAGTATAGTAATAACCAAAAAATTCTTGATAGTGGAACTGAGAAGGAAAAAGAGAAGTGAAAAGTTTGCTTCAGCTTCATTCCTACAAAGTGTATGATCCAAGTGAATAAAAACAATGGCTTACTAGTGATCTTTTGAGATACTTGAGGTGAAAAGACACCACTGCCAATTTATGGAGAGTGACGAGACCTATAAGTTACTCAGTGATTGAGTTTCAGTAGATAATAAAGCATTGATAGTCTCAACAGCTAATAAAAATCCATTTGAATTTCTTTTGTGTGTTCAAAGACACCAACACTAAGGCTGTTAATGGCTTTGTCCTATTTTTGAGGCACTTGCGGATTAAGGTGAAACAAATATGCTTTTAAAATGTGATGAAAAGCACAAAGCTGGTAAGATGCATTCAGAATAAACATTTCTGTTTTAATGGAACTTAAGCTTGTCCTAAAATATTTTAGACAACCTCTTCAGAGTGTTTTCAAGATGCTTCCTTAAGCAAGTATAGGAGAACATATGGCTCTTGCAAGCCATTCTTGATTTGTTCCATAAAATTCTAGAGTTTTCAGTGCTTTCATTTACTTGGATTTGCGTGTAACTACTAATATGTAGATTAGTACCTTGGTTTTATTTCATAATAAATAATGTCAGAATGCCACAATAATGGAAGCTTCTGGAAAATAAACAGGCCTCATATGTTGCTTTTGGCTTTTGAGGTGTGAAGCTGTGACATCCAAAGCATGAATAGTTGCACTGAGGTCCATCATTACTTGTGTAACATTTCAAGTGTAGTATTGCATCGTTAGGAGGTCAAAATTCTTATGAGATACCAAAATTGTCCACAATCTTGTATAGGCCCTATGTACCTTTTAGAAATGTTCTTTCGGCGTTACCATACAACTTCTAAAGAAATAACTTCATTTCTAGCTTTTGGGGAAACTATTGCCTTACAGCTACTCTTGCATGGAAAACAAGAGTTGAAGTGAACAAGAAGTATGTTTTTGTGACTACTAAAAGACATGTGCCTGTACCATCAGGATAGGTAGGTGCTCTATAACCAATGTCATTAAAGGATTTCTGACTGAAAAGGGGGGGAAACATAATATTACCTCTTGATGAGGGCTAACTTCAAGACTGAAACAGTGGACAGTAGTATATACACTACTGCCCAAAGGAGGTTAGAACTGTAAAATTTCTGAGGCACCTAACAGACAAAGTAAAAAGTCAAGATCACACACTGATTGAGTTCTCATACAACTTGAATTCTCACCACAGTATTCTGTATGTAATTTGATGATATCCTTTTTCTTATTAATACATCTGCAACTACTTTAATTTCCCAGTCTTAAAATTTTTAGCATCATGCATTTTTGGGGCACAGTGCTTGATGTAGATAATACGCGGTAGCTTACAAATAAAACTTGTACAACCTAATGCTATGGATTGTGCACTATACAAAATATGCATTCCATACACAATTTTGCTAATTTTAACAATCAATTGGCTTCTCTATGCAGTATATAACGCTGTCAGCAGTGTGGTCATGGAACTCTGGTTTTATTCCAGGTATCACTTTCACTGCCCTCATAGAAACAAGATTTCTCTGTTATCCACAGCCCCACCTTCATAGCTATGTACTCCACAGTCTCTTCCCCATAAGAAGTAAAACCACAGTCCATTCTTATGTCCCTCATCACACATTTTATGTTTTGATTTCCATTCAGGTTTGTTTGTTTTTGTTGTGTGTGGTTTTTTGGTGGGTTTTGGTGGGGGTTTTTTGGGTTTTGGTTTTTTTTNGGTTTTTTTTTTTTTTTTTTTTTTGGTTTTTTTTTTTTTTTTTTTGGTTTTTTTTAGCTTGCCAATTGTTTGATGGAAATTAGATTAAATTCTAACGTGAGTGTCAAGCATTGTCAAGTGTACACTTCAGTTTAATGATGTTTTCTAGGTTTCTGGGCAATTTCAGTACTGTTTGTTCCTGGGAGGAAGCTTCTGGGTTTTGAACTATGAATTTTACTATGAACCTCCAACTATACCTTGCCTTCTCATGAGTTCTAGCTAGCAGTTTTCCAAAGAACTCTAGGCAGAGTTTGATATCAGAGTCCATCATGGTCCACCATATCTGGGCCACCATGAAGTATTTTTACACAGCCTCAATATTTAAATGAGTTGCAGGATACTCTAGGATAATTATGAACTGTTTTGTACCAGTTGGCCTTTACTGTCAGGAACTGCACCCTGGCTAGCGAAGCATAGTGATGCACACAGACACATAGAGTACAAACAGACCACTTCATTGGCAGCAGTGATCAGTTCACTGTCTCTTCCCAGCATCAACTCACTGAGACAAAGAAAAGAGAAATTTCCTTGTCTGAAATCACTGGCACTAGAGCAATCAGGATATTCATACAGTTCAACTGCTTATGTCTTCTTGTGAAAATGTTTTTGAGATACTGTTGTTCACCTCTGTATTTTGATCTGGTCATTAATTATCCTACTAATAACTTGGCTATAGCCTCTATAGTTGAAGAGCTTTCAAATCCACATCATCTAGTTTTCACAGGAGTCTCTATAAAGTTCGATTTATTTCTATAACTGTCCCTTTAAATAGAGGTCAGCCCTCTCTTTTGGGGCACTTCTAGGAAGCAAAGAACTGACTATTAGCCTGAAGAACAGAAGTAATTTGTTACAACGTTTACCTACTGTGCCTTCATACAATCATATGTAACTCAGTTTGATGCTGAACATGCAAAACTGTTTGGAAAGCAGTAACTACAACATGGTATCACCATGCTACCTGGAGAGTGACACTGAGTTAGGTGTGGTGACTCTTGTCAAACGATGTCTTTTCATTCCTGTCCTTTGTTCCTTTGTCGTCTTTTTTTATTTGTAGTGTTTGCTGCGATGATGTGGTGGAAGCACAAAAAGACTTGTTATGTTTAGGACTGAGGATCAATAATAGTTTCTATGTACTTTTATTCACAAAGCTCCCTTCAGTTAATGACGTTAAGCCCGTATGTGTAGTCATTCCACATAGCAACGCCAATTAGAGAGATGATGTTCCCTCTTATGACAGCCAGTCTTGCTATTCTGATTACTGGGAATCCAAATGAAATTGTTCACTGTTAGAATTACTCTTGCCTGAAATATTTTTCTAATAATTTGTGTGTGTGAGGGGAGGGTAAGGTTTTCAGGTAAAATTGAGTGATAGTAGTCTAGTGGTGGAGGAATCTGATCCAGTTTGGGATGGCTGTTCTTGTTGGTATCCTGATCAGAACCCTACTGGTTACTTTTGAATATCTCTCAGGTGGCTCTGTTCTGAAAGTAAAAATTCAAGGTTTAGTCAAAACTAGTATGCTTTAATGAAATGCTCCATTTAATGATTTATAATATTTATGTGGGGAGAATTTGCTTGCCTAATCTAGATCTCTGGTGACAGAGTAGATGGTGTAATGTGCTCGCCGCTTCAGAATGTTTTCTGCCTGCTGATCCCATATGGTTGACTCTGAATCAGTGTCTTTGTGTCAGAAACAGTTCTGATGAATTGTGTGTCACTGTAAAAGTTCACATGGTATTTATTGGAAGAAAAACCCATTTTAATGCAATTGCTGTTTGTAAGAACTTTGATTTTTTTTCTCCAAGTTCTGTCTTGTTGATACAGTGCAGCAGTGATGAGAAAATCTCAAAGCTCTCAAGTGAAAGGAGACATCTACCACTTTGAACGAGTTCATGCTTTGTAATGAACCCATATGGCATAGGTTCACATAAAGGTGGTGTATGGTTGCTGTCTTACCGAGAAACCATTGATTCAGTCAGATGACAGAAGGATTATCTAAATCTTTCATTATGAGTTAAATGTGAGGAACCTTCTATTTAAGTTCTAATTGCAGTGGTTAACATGCAGGAGAAATAGATTTAGAGTATTTAATTTTTGGCAGTTATTAGTATTTAGGTTTTTCATACATTGATGAGTCTCTTTCCCTAAGTACTCACTGTGTTCCTCTTGTTTGCTTGTGTTTTCTATATGCACAGGACACCTTTTCTGACAGCTTGTGTGGAGCTCTGTCACAAAATAGTTAAAATTTTTATCTGCATTGTAGAGCATTCCACTCTACCACAGTGATTCAGACTTCTGTGTAGTATTTGTGAATGATGTGAGTCAGAATGTGCTCCACTTACATCACTGTCTAGCATGAGAGGCAGAGAACCACATGCCATTAGCACACTCTTTAGCTCTCTTTGGCTTTCATAACCAGTTTAGAAAATGCTGATTTGGTCTGAGAATTAAATCCTTGTCAGAACGTTTCTTTCCTCAGAGCTAATTTGCTTAAGATTTTTAATATTTTTTAATTCTTAATGAAACTAAGAATTAAAACTTCAATTAAAAAATATCCCTGTAGTGCTGACCAGTGGGAACTTTCTCAGTGGTACCCTTCCAGCTATAGCAGAATTCAGGCTCTTCCATATTCTGCTGCAACACCACCTCAACTTAAGAATCTTAATACAGTCAAAATACTAAGTACATGGCTATTGTACATCTGGGAAGTCTGAGGGAGGGAAAGGAAGAATGGTTAGCATGCTCAGGAGTGCTGTTAGATATTGTTAGCTGTAATTGTTCATCATGTTTCTTTTTATTTTGTTGCATTTGGATGCTGAAAACTTATGGTTATGTGAGACAAATTTTTTTGTTTTATTTTATGTTTTTGTATAAACTAGGCATATCACAATTTAAAATTAGGAATATCAAATATGCTGCAGGTTAAAAAAAACCAAACAACTGCATTTTGTAGGTAATACAACTTCAAAAAGTTGTGGGTTTTGCAAGTAAGGATCTAGTAGTGTAACTAAGATTGGAATTAAGCTTGAGGTTTTTTGAGGGTAGGCTGTCTTAGTGGTTTCCTCCTGTTCTGACACATGCACATTTGAACAAGGTTTATAGCTGAGGAAGTGGTTGTGAGTTGCACATTCTGCTTGACCTTGGAGATGAAAAAAAAACAAAAGATACTTTGGTGGTGGTAAATGGCAGACTTCTTGACTATGGAACACTGAAGTTTCACCAAGAGATGAAAAGTTAATTGGGTGAATTTAGGGAAGAGCAAGCAAGTCAGAATAAGCTTGCTCAGGTGTGAGAACATTCAGGTTTTGGAGTATGTGTGGTTTAAGCAAGTCAAACTATAAATTTCAGTGATGTTAGAGATTTTGTGTGTAGGGTTGTTGGGGTTTTTTGGGGTTTTTTTGGGTTTTTTTGTTGTTTGTTTTAAATTATTTGAACTAATGTTACAGTAATTTTTTTTGGTGAGACATGACGAGTAGCAAGAGACTGGGCAAAACATCTGTCTTTTCCCATCACTTTGCTCAAACCTAGTGTGCATGTTTGAGGAAGGGGAGTCTTTCAGGGTACCTGTATCTTACCATTAGACTGGTCCAGGTGAGTTTCACTGCTGTGTGAATTCCAACTTCATATTGTTGTAATATTTGGAAGAATATTTTTATGATTAAAACTAGATGGGACAATTACAATTGCACAACATGGACAGACTTAAGAGTTGCGTTCAGTATAACCTTATATTGCCCTATAACTAATGGATAAGTTAGGTGCCCTTTGCAACTGTCTCGCTTAGAGTGGAGGGAATGAGGAACATTTGTTACTGCTATCATTGAATTGATTATCTAGATAGTCTTGATTTTTACATACTCATATATGATGACTTTTTCTCATTCAGTAACTCTAAAGAAGAAATAAGCTGACTATTTTGAAAATAGAACTTTGGGGTCTCTTTCATTAAATATAGAGTTACTGCAAAAAACAGATCTGCAGGTTAAATTCTTGTATTTCAGAGTAAGGCCTGAAGTATTGGATTATTTACAACAGCAGATTTGGTCTTATGCTCCAGGTAGTTAGGGGGCAAATATTTGAATAGTAAAAATTTGTAGTATTCTGGAAATGCAGGAGTTATATATTATAGATGACAGGCTATGTCTTGAAAAGAAACTATAGTGAGCTATAAGCTTTCTCTGTCAGAATTTGAAGATGGTAGTTCACAACTCCACAGTATTTGTTTTTCAAGATTGAAAATGTTTTGTCGCTGAGCAAAGAAAGGAACAATGTAATTTTTTTTAAGTGGATTTTTTTAAACTGATGCTTCTAACAACTTATCTTTGCTTACCAAATTAAATGTGGTTTTAGAATAACTATGCATTAGAAAAGTACATTCGTCACCCTGTCAATTGAGAGTCTTTGGGCAAGCATTTCTTCTGTTTATATTAGATAAACTGAAAAATACGGGAGAATATTAATAGAAATGGGCAAATGAACTATAAATAGCTTACCATTTTCATTTTTTGTCAATCATGTTTAGACTTGATCGTCTCTTTATTTTACTGGACACCGGTACAACACCAGTAACAAGAAAAGCAGCTGCACAGCAACTAGGGGAAGTAGTGAAACTGCATCCTCATGAACTGAATAATCTCCTATCTAAAGTAAGCATTTTTCCTTTTTTTTTTCCCTTTTTCTTCTCTCTCTCAGTGATTTAGTGGTGAGAATAAAACTAGTTTAAAGCGGTGTAGATTCTGTGGGAAGGAGAGTTAAAAGCATAATAGTCTGGTGTTCTGTGAAAATTAGTGGGCCACTTCTATTAAACCCACTGTTCTGTCAGCCTCTGAAATTATTACATAAGTGAGGTTGCACTTTGTGTTCAATATTGATATCCAGTGTTTGCTTTATCTTTAGATTTTCTTCTATAAAGAGGTATTTTGCTGTCTTTTATAAATTTCTCTTCCTGCCTTCAAAGATTACTTGTGTGATACAACATTAAAAATATAGGAGACTTTAAAAAAGGGATAGAAAGCGGAAACAGATTTATTTTAGTCTGAAACTTCAATCTGTCCAAGTCACCAAAAATAGTCTGTATCAGACAGCTGGAGGTGGCTGAATGACCTCACTGCTGCTCTTGTTGAACAGGTGCCATTACCACAATTGATAGTATCGGTAGAATGGGCAAAGAACAATGAATACCAAGCCACTTCCAAGTGAAAGAAACAGTTTTTACAGTTGTAAGACATAGTGGTAAATTAGTTTAGAAGAGCATATGGTCGCTTTAAGTGACCTATGTTGTCTCTTCTGATTTAAATTACTTCAGATTTCAGGGTCCAATTAATCTCTTTCGAACACTTCCTTTTAGAAGGCAAAAAACCCCGAAAGTCTGAAGATTATTCAGTACCTAGCAGAAATCAAGGTTGAGTTTGATGGAACTAAATATGTCTTATTAATTCTTGATATCTGATTATGGCAGGAGATCTGCTGTCAGTAAGCAGTGTAGACAAGTCTGACTGCATTTCTTTGATTTGTTTTCTTGTCCTTCATTGTTTTGAATGTTAACTTAATCCATAGCATTGAAAGTGTGTTTTAATAGAGCACAATAGATTATGTATTTTCTGAAAGTACATTTAAAGTAAATATCTACTAATCTCTCCTTAAAGGTGTTAGTCTATTTAAGAAGTACGAATTGGGATACTCGTATTGCAGCTGGCCAGGCTGTTGAAGCAATAGTGAAAAATGTACCTGAGTGGAATCCAACTCCAAGATCCAAACAAGGTGGTTCTTAAATTATATAGAATTCATTGGTCATTCAATGCAAACTGTGATATGAGACTTTTTAAGGCAACCGTGTCATTCTGGTTTTTAAGCATAGACTTTTTTTATGTGTGGACTGTAGTAAACCTCTTTGGCTTCACATGTTCATGTATCAGTTACAGTGATGTGCCTGACCTTTGTTTCTTCCAGAATTCCCATGCTTGGGTTCTCTACCCTCATAAAGCTTTTATAAATAAAAGGAATAATAACTAGTAAAATTGTGACATTTTTAACTAATCTACTTTGTCATATTTTGTGGATGCTTTTTTTCTCCTGTTGCCTTTTCCCAAGCACCTTTCTGAGGGAGGTTACAGGGTAGTTTGCTGAAGTCTGTTCTGTTTGGAATTAATCTTGTATTTGTTTCATTCTGCGTCGCCTGTTTCTGTTGCTACGGAATTTGTCAAGCCAGCTCCTTTAAGATTTTTGTAAATCATCATACTCGCTGTCCTTCAACAGCTCTGTAGATTGAAGAGCTGCAGTATCTTCAGTGATTTTACACGGAACAGCTGCGCTGTCTTTTAGATAAACTGGAGATAGGGAAATAAAGTTATCTTGGTCATGTTCTCCTTTTTATATGTAGTAGCAAAGTTGTGTACTTTGTCATGTTTTTCTGATGATGCTCAGTGCTTAGCTCTCTGTTTTGTCTGTCACTGCTCAATAAGTTGGATAATACAGAAAACTGTCAGAAGTGCCTCCAAGATCTTTGACTGTTAACTGTCAGTTCTGAATTCAGTGTGTTATAGGCATGATTTAGATTATTCGTTTTGCACCTGATCTCCCTTTTTGTCTGTCCTGAGAATCCTTCTTGGATTCCTTAGTGCTGTTCTGGACTTCTGCTTAATGAAAAGAGCTTACTGTCATCTCATGCTTGGAGAAGAGTGCATAGTGAAATCTTCCCATTGTTTAAAGACTGATAGCTTGTTCAAACACTGATCCGTGAAGTACTCCAAGGCTGGCTTTTATGTCTAATAGATGAACATTTTGGGTTGTAAAAGGATATTTTACCCAGTTTTGTGGGTATCTTAGTGTTTTGTGCTTTTCTTTAATTGTTTTTTTTTAAAATTTATTTAAAAAACCCGAAACTTTTGGCAAAAGTTTTTTAGTATATTCTCTATGTCCTCTCTATTCTCTTGTTGGAGCTCTTTAAGGAGATGGATAATTGGGTTAATAAGATTTTTTTTTTTTTCAGGAACTATTCTCCCAATAAATCATGTGTGTCCATATACTTAATTATTTATAGACTCTACTATCTTACCAAAGATAGAAGTTCCTTTCATTAGTCTACTTCCAAGAATTACTCTTTTTACATGGATATTGGGCAATTGTCAGTCTTCCAGTACAGCAGCTTTCAAAGGCATTGTCCAGTTCTTGCACACCTATTAGATAAGAATTTGAAAAGGTTAATCACGCTCGTTTAAGAAAAAAAGTACTATTTAACAGTACCAAACACCTATGCAGATAAATTTCCTTTATTTCAGTCATTTCACAGCTACAATGCTACAGCATTGCAGCTGTAGCCAAATACACATTTTATAGCAGTCTGTTAACCTTTAAGTTCTTCTTACTCATCTTAAAAATCACTTTGCTTTTTGTGTATGTGTAATGAAATGTTAACTCTCTTCAGGTCTAAAGAAATGTAGGCAGTGTTTCTTTTGTACAGAGTTTTGTACATTTGGACTTAACTCTATTGTAAATGAAAAAGCTTTTATAAATGTGAGTGTTGGATGAAACACCAAACTGAATACTCTATTTCTTGTAGACAACAATTGTTATTTATATTGCTGGTTGTAATTCAGGATGTGGATTATGTAGGAATAGCCAGTCCTTTTGGATATTAAGCTGCGTATGACTAGGAACCACAAAATGCTCATCTTTTGAGTGTTGAAGAGAGGGAATACTGTGGAAATAAATTCATAATCAGAAAATAAGACACTTTGTGAGGAGGAGATCTGTTCTGTGTCAGTATTGAACTGTGCAGTTTCTGCATCTGGATTTTAAGAGAGCTGATAAACTAGTCTTCAGCAGCCCTGGTAGCTGGCTTTCTCTCATGTGTATTGAGTACTCTCTAGCTTCCACACTATGGCTGTTTGTCTCTGATGTTATATATTAGTGCTGTGATACTTGTTTAACTGTTTGTGAATTATATGCAATTCGTACTGCAAGCTGGCTCTATGTGGACAGAGAACACCTGGTGGTATGTCAGTGTCCAGAATTTTAAAACTAAATTTATGAAGGGGAAACTTGTTTAAAAAAAAAAAAATTCTATTTAAGTGAGCTTTTTTCTGTCTGTCTTCATGAAATGGAACTTTCACACCTGGTAAATCAAATCTGATGAATTCTTTGGAGAAGAGAAATTCTTCCTTGTATTTTTCTTACTTAAACATGTGCCAGAACTTTAAACAAAAATGTCACTGCATTGACCTTAATGTTACTTTTCAATGTCCTATCTAGAACCAGGCTCAGAAAGTCCTATTGAAGATTCACTTTCAACAGATCGGTTGCGTTTTGAGAGATTCGATATATGTCACTTGTTAAAACATGGTGCATCTCTTCTTGGATCTGCTGGTGCAGAATTTGAAGTCCAAGATGATAAATCAGGTATGTCTTTATATTTTACTTGCAGACAAGAAAACTTAACTCATTTGAAAACGTTCGATGTGGCAGTGTTAGGAGTCTGTAATCACTCACGGTTTCTCAGAATGCTAGGAAATAACAGAACTGCCTAACATAGTTGATTTTAGTATCTTTCTCAAGTTAAACCAGTTTTTAGAGGGTGCACATTGTTTGCTTGATTTTTCTCTTACCGGAATTAGTATGTGTATAGAGAGAAGAGTGGAAACCTGAAAGAGGGAGAAGAAAAACCAGGCTTCTGGAAGATTTCTTCTAGACTGTTTTTAGAAGGTGCAGGAACTATCACCACTTGTTCTTCATTGAAACAGTGTTCCCAAATGTAGTTGGATGAAGTTGAAGCTTGAAGGTTTCAAATATGGAAAGATTGCATGAGGAAGTGATAAAACTGTTAATTTGGAGGGTCAAATATCAGTACCTGTGTGATGTCTTTTGTTTCAAGTGACTTACCTGATATCTTTATGCAACTTTGTAGTTGACAGAGTTGGTTTGTATCAGTGTAATGGCATTGAATTATTACAATCTAAGATCATACGGTTTTGCTATTGCTATAGTCTTTCCTACTCTAATTCCAGGCCATCTTCCAGTTTCTGCACAAAATTATATAGGTACTGTAGATAAGAATCTGCTCTGACTGCACAGCCTGACTCATTCATTCCTGCCATGTGATGTGTTTTGTGCAGTATACACAGAAGATCACTAGCTCAGCAAGGAGAAGAACCTATGACAACTCTCTGTTAAGCCTGGTTGCTATTTTATTGCTTGCCATTTTTTTTGCTAGGTTAATAAGGTGTTGCACAAGTTTAATCTCTTCCAATTAAATCCTACCTTTTAGAAATAGAATAGATAGAATAGGATATTTTAGTTCATAGAAGTTTGATACTTATCCCAGCGTTGTATGATTGCACATAAATAATTTTATGAACGAAAAATTTAAAATATAATACAAATATGAAAATTAATCTAAGAATAGCTTTAGTTATTGCTTTTTAATCAGTGGGAAAACACAAAAGGCTGCTTTCTTTTCAGCATTTTATAGCAGGTTACTTTTTCAAGTAAGTAGGCAATGTGAATGGACGTAAAGCAAGTTAAAAACTCTTTAGAAGTAGCAAACTTTGACTTTTTTCCTAACATGAATTTGTGAAAGGGAAAATATTTTCTAGTGAATGGAACCTGTTTGTGTTTCTTTGCTTGTCAATTAATTGCAGGGTATTGTTTTGGTTTTTGTTTTGTTTTAAAAAAAGGAAGGTTATGGGTTTAGATAAAATTGACTACTAAATGCTACTCAATCCTAGTGTAGAACCCAAAATTCTGCCGATATTGTTCACCTACTTGCAAGTTTATATGCAGGTATTTGACCAAAAAAGCCCAATTGGTTTCCATACCACGTGTGTAAAAAGATAATTCAGTCTGACAGCTCTTTGAAAGTTTATTCTACCTGAGCACTACATTTTCATGTACTTCTGAAGTCTAGGTGTTCAGGAAGCTACACAACACTCTTCTATAAACTTCTTAACAAGTCTTGCTCGACATGCAAAGATTGAGAATAAGATTGTTAATGGACTCCAGCACCCTGGGAAAATCATGTTTATGCATCAGTCTGCGTTGCCATCTGGAGTTAATTTGGGCAGGAGGAGACACCTGGGCATGCTGTGTTTTACAAGGAGCTAGGTTCAGATTTAGCCTATCTTTTAATACAGGATATTGGATTGAATATAATTTGAAGGGGTTTTAGGTGGTTCTTATTTCTTAGGACTGTGCTTCACAATCAAAGATAAAGTTTAGGAGGAAAATAAATTTGGGGTATGGGGAGAACAGATTTAAACTACAAAGAAAAAGAAGCAAGCAAACAAAAGCCCAAAACCAAACAGAAAACCCCAAACAACAGCAAACAACCTAGGCTGCTTACATCAACGGATTTCACAAGGCTGCATGTGCTCAAAAAAAAAAAAAGAAAAAAAAAAAGTAGTCCTTATCTAGATTTAGTTGTAGTAGTAGTTAGATGGAGTTTAGTGAATTTCATGGGAACTGCTTTCTGCCTGGGATCTTCCTGGGAATCAGTGTTAGTTGATTTAAAAGGTTTATTGATGTATTAGCCAAGAACAACTTAATTATGTAACTTTTGGCTTTCTTTTGTTACTTTGAGCAAAACTTTATTAACACATCTAATTGGAAATCTTACATGTCTTCTCCTTTTTAAAATCCGAATTTTAAGGTGAAATTGATCCTAAAGAGAGAATAGCACGACAGAGGAAACTGTTACAGAAGAAGCTCGGCTTAGATATGGGTGCTGCAATTGGGATGAATACGGAAGATCTCTTCAATGATGAAGATCTGGACTATTCTCCTTCTTCAGTTTCACAACTAAACAAACAACCTGTAGGTAAACCGTGGGCTGTTTGATTACAAGGAATACAGTGGGTTTGCTTCATTTGTGCTTATGCAGTTAAAACTGTTGAAGTATGATGATCAATGACTATCATAGCATGGTTTGGCTTCCTGAATTCTTCTGGCCCATAGTTGCATATTAGTATTTGATGTCAAACCACTGCCCTTGAGTTTGAAATGGAGGGTTGGGGAAGTTGAAAACAATATGGATTTGAAGTTATTTTTCAGAAGCTTCATTGTAACAAGAATTGACAGTGAGTTACTTCTCTTTCAGACTCTTCAGGCTGCTGAGTTAATTGACTCAGAATTCCGAGCTGGTATGAGCAGTAGACAAAAGAATAAAGCCAAAAGAATGGCTAAGCTATTTGCAAAGCAAAGATCCAGAGATGCAGTGGAAACTAATGAGAAGAGGTATAATAGTGAACTGGTTCGATTTACTTCATTTAAGATGATACTGTGATTTGACTTTTCTCTGATGAAAAACTTTCTACAACCTTTGCGCCTTTATCTTTTATGTTTTAGCTGTGTTGATGATAGAAAGCCTGTGTGCAATACTTATTACAGTAGAGCTTCAATTAAGGACTTAGCTTCAGAGAGATCTTGAAATACTTGGAAGCTACAGTTAAAAGAAGTGGTTTCTCCCTGTTTCTAAATATGGCATGAGAATAGTGGATGAAAACAGAGGATTTTAAAAGATAAGCAATAATTAAAAATTTAAGATAGAAGCTTCTGATGCATGCTGTGTCCTCATTGTAGTTTGCAAATGGCACGTATTTGGACCTGTTTTTTTAATGACAAGCAGTATAAAACTTTTTTATTTAAGAATTTCTGTGTTTCTTGGAAAAAACTGAGTAGAATTGCCAGTTTGGGACAGCATTCTGCTGTTCCCTCACGTTTGGTTATTTTTTTTTATTGTGTAAATCTATTTGGTTTGCATATTTCAGTGTTAAGCCTCTTTGTTTTGTATTTTTGTTGCACTTTACTGCTACAAGTGAAGTGTTCAGATACAGCAATTACTTTCCCTAAAGCATATTTTCAGTTCGTAAACTTTTACTTGTTCCTTCTTAGCAATGATAGCACTGATGGGGAACCAGAAGAAAAGAGAAGGAAGGTTGCAAATGTTGTCATTAGCCAGCCCACCACCGACTCAAAAGCATTAGTAGAAAATGCTCCAGAAGAGGTATGATCTATTGTTCTGCTCTTGCTAGCAGGAAGGAGCATTCAGCTTTTTAGCTAAGTAATGTAAACCAGAACTCCTTTTTGCTCCCAAATTCTTTAGTCATTTTAAGAGAAATGGAGTAAAGAGTGCTGTTACCACCTTACTTTTATATGTAATGAAGCAAGTGAACTTCAAACTGTGTATATATGTGCTGATTTGAGGCTAACTGGAATATTTTAATAGAGAAAATTACACTATAGGCTGTGAAAAGAAAACATGGTGATGTCTACTTCACTCATAGGTTTGCTGAGATTGTTTGGGAAAAATAACTCAAAACATTAGATAAGACAGGCGCAGTCTGTCTCGGGGAGCACAGCATCTTGGGCGGTCTAGCTTCTGGCTCCTCTTTGCCAATTAATCTTCACTAACCACTTTTCCTTCTAACTCCCCTGACCGATCCTCCTAATTCACCTTGCATGTAAGGAAAACCTTGGGGTAAGGTATAGGGGTGGGGAGAAGGTGGAAGGGTGGTTGAGAACCCCTCCTGGGGTCTCTGATTTCTGAGAGGGGTGTTCTGATTCTCTATTACCTTTAACTTGTATATTCCTGTAAATATTCCTCTGCTTGTACATTGTGCTGAGCTGTAAATATAGCTTCATTCCTTAACTTCCAGCTGGCCGAGTTCTAGTCTGGGTCATTTTACAAAGTGTGGAGAGCGGGGAACTCCCAAACTGTCACAATATAGCATGTGGGAAGAAAAATATTTAATCCATTGGTAGCAGTTTGTGACTCAAATGAACCTGAGTGGGTGGATTGGAGGTGTCAGTCTTGTGTATTAAACTGTAAAACTGTGCTAAACATTTAAATGACACGATGACACTGAGCCATATATAATTTAATCTAAATGTTCATGTGAACATTATTTAATCTTTGTCTTACTTTTTCTTAGACTTAATTTATAATTAAATTCTATCTCTAGTAGTTGAAGATTTAAACAATTACCTTTGGTCTAGGAAAGTTTCAGTTTGTTTCAGTAGGCTGAAAAGTTGTAAGAAATGCTGTACCGTAATACATAGAAGCATATTTGAAGAGACTTGATTAGACTGAATTCTACAACAAAAATGACATTTCTACAGACATAGCTTAGTAATTAAATCCTTATTTGCTAAGTGATAATTAGGAAATGAATTTGAGCGATAACAATAGCTACCAAAAAGTTCAATAGCTGCTGGTTGGTAGCCTTTCCAATGCTTGCTTTGTGATGGTGTGAACAAATGTTAGTACCATAACTTCCTTTACACAGCCATAGCAGTCTCTTTGTAGGAAAATTTTGAACTGCAGGTATACTCCTGGTTATGTGGAATATGTTTTGAAAAGGGTGATACATGTCACTGAGTTAATTGGTGATTATATAGTGTACTTTCAAACTAAGACTTGCTTATTATGTTCTTTAAAAGCAAAGTTCATACATTTAAAGAATCACTGGGGCAGTAACTGCTTAATTTTCTGCCTTAGTGTGGTTCCTAAAGGGAGGCTGAAGTCTACAATGTCACAATAGAGAAGAGGTTACATTATTGACAGACAAACTTCATAAGCTTTGTGAAAGATACAGTGCCAGTCAATGAGTTTTCTGCAGTGTGCAGTGTTATATTTGGTGGCATGGGAGTGGGGGGTGTTGTTTGTTGGTTTTTTGGTTTTGGTGCTTGGATTTTGGTTTTGTTTTCATTTCTATGCAGTAATGAAGAAAAATATGCTAAACTTTTGGAGGTCTTTGGTGTCATCATGTGGCTAACAGGTGTACAATGTAAGAAGTGTTTGGTTGATCCAATCCTATTTTTTTAATCTCATACTCCTTTGAATTTAGGGAAATGAATGGCCTTTGGAAAGCTTTTGTGAAGAGGTGTGCAATGATCTCTTTAACCCTTCTTGGGAGGTAAGACCTATGTGCAATACCTAAAGGTGTAACTAGATTTTTAAAAAAGGCTTCATCAGAAGCACAAAAATATGCATAGGACTTAAGAGCGTTTTGCTAGATGTCAAAAATTACAACAATTATAAATACAGATTACATTGCCAAGTCAAATCTATTTTTACAGAACTTGTGTTTTTTAAGACACATTTAAAGGGGAAATGAAAAGAGACATGTAATGTATACTTCAGTGGAGACCAAGAAAGATAAGGGAAACAATAATTGTAAGTGAGAACTCTGGTAGTATTGAAATTCAAGCTGAAAAAAAACCAAACATATAAACCTCTGGCCACAATGATAAAGCAAATAAACCAGATTTGGATTCATCAAGAGTTTGAGGAATATTCTTTGAGTCTACTGTTGACAAGATAAAGCAAATAAACCAGACTTGGATTCATCAAGAGTTTGAGGAATATTCTTTGAGTCTGCTGTTGACAACGGTGTCAGGCTTGTCTAATACTAAGCTAGCAGAAAATAGGGGTGGGGGGAGTGGAGAAAATCACTTCGTAAGTGACAGGGGATAAGCTACTAATCATTAGTTCTTCATTTATAAAATGGATTTTTTTTATTTTTGGGGGGGAATGGTAGTAAATTTGTCAAGACAGCTTACTTTCAAGATTCCCTCTTATATTCAATCCTTACACTGTTTTCCACTGTGATATCTGTTCTAAGAAAAAATATGAAATGGCTGATAATGGTCTGTCTTCTTTGAGCTGAAGATTGAAATAACTGTTGTCAGCTAACTCAAGGGCTTTTTAAATAAAGAACGTGGTCTTCTGAGAGATTAAACATTAACACCAACCATAACCTACTTGGGTATCCCTGTAGCAGTTTCAGTGCCACAGTTTCAGACCTGGAAACACAGAGACAGATCATATGCAGTTAAAACAATTATTTTCAGCCTAGAAAAAGGGTGATTATATTTGTGTGGCACATTACTGCAGCTGAGCTAATAAGCTTTGCTACTGCTTGCAATTGTCACCAAAGGCCACTTGTCTTCTGGAATGCAGACATTCTTGTAGCTTTCCGAGTATGTTTGATATAGGGCACATGTATCATAATTAAGGAAATAGATCAATACAGAATCATTATTATGGTATGTTCTGGGTGAAAAACAGGTTTAACTACTTCAAAATATATGTTTATAAAATGACCGTCTGGCATCATCTTAGAATGTCTAGAAGCAACCTGGATGACTAGTTCAGACCACTTGCTTAGGTTACAGGCAGCTGAAGTCAGGTGAGATGAATCTTACTGTTGGTATTTCCTTTTATACAGTTGTCAGTCTTGCTGTAGTTTTCTCCTTGCAGAAGCTGAGAAGTTAACTAGCAACTTCTTCTTTCTCTGACTTTTAAACATTTACTCAACCCTGGACCGAATAATTAGGATTTTACAACTAGACTCTCTGGCTGGTGTTGATGAACTTGCTTATAATTTTACCAGCTGAACTGTACATATAGCAACATGTGTACTTGTATTTTGTCTAGATATTGTGATGAAGTGAGACCTACCAATTACTCAGTTCTAGTTGTTACTATTGAGAATTGAAATGCAATATTCTGCTGCTAGCAGCAAGCACATATGTGAAGTGTCCTTAAAAACCCAAGAGTAAGTTCTGTTCTTCTCTAACCTGTGTAAAGACTCCTTGATGAAAAACTCTGTTCAAAATTGCTTTTGCAACTTTCTGTTCATCTGTTGAGAAGGTTTTTCTTCATTTAGCTCATTACTAGTCTAGATATATGCCAAAACCATCAGAAACAGGTGTGTCTGTAGCACATCTTTCTACTTGTCTCCTGTCCTTTCCAAAACTCATCCAGTGTGTTCAACTGTTTCTGTTTGGTGGGAACATGGAAGTGTCTATAATTTGCTTTTCTATAATACATATTCACTTTTTAAGAAATATATAACCAAGCAGACCAAGTTCATAAGCTATGTAGAATAGTAATTCTCAAAAACTTGTTTTTTGCTGTCCACGGAACAGTGAGAATCCGAACACTATTAACGAAATACTGTTTTAGAGAAATAAATAATGTAAAAATCAATATAAAATATTTAAGAAATACAAAAATATTACTGTCCTTCATATTATAAAATTACTTGGAAAAAAAACAACAATGCCTTCTAGTTACTCTTTCTCTGAAAATCAGTCTTTTAAAGTAATGAGGTAAAACTAAATGAATTATTTGTTGGCCACATCACTGCAAATATGATTATGATATGATAGAAGTAATTCTTCATTTATGTTGTTCATAAACTGGCAAATACTTAGGAAAAAACAGGTTGCTTTTTGAACAGTTTATGATTTGATCTAATAAAATACTACCCTTTCCCACAAGGCTAAGTTACAGCTAACTGTGCAACACTTGAAATGACTCTATTAAGAATAAAGAACTATTGGTTTGGTTATCTAGTGTGGTTACTATCCTTTTTCCCTAAACATTTAAAAACTGACTTTTTATTTCACTTTCTAGGTTCGACATGGTGCAGGTACTGGTCTGAGAGAGATTCTTAAAGCTCATGGTAAAAGTGGTGGTAAAATGGGAGATAGCTCTTTAGAAGAGGTAAGTTTCCAGTCCTGTACACTTAACCTATTACTTAAGTTTATAAATCAGACTTTTGAAAAATAGGCAAGTTTTACAGGATGTAGATGATCTGTGGGAAATACAAACCATGAAATTTGTCTGCTCAAAATAATCTGGACAAAATCACTGTATGCACTGATACAGTGTTTAAATTTAGAGTGTGTTGAAGAATGAGTAGATCCATTTATCAAATGTGAATCAATTTGTGTGCTTTGTATACAGGGAAAACAGAAACTGTGATCTCTCTTTGCTTTTATGTGGGGTAGTACCTGATGGAGATTGCAAAGTAATAGTAACACATGCTGCAATGATAAGATACTTTAAACAGTTTTTAGATATAAACTATTTATAGATAGTGTGTGAGGACTCCAGGCTAGATTCAAAGGCTATATAGTCCATGCTATATGTATGCTACAGTGTTTTGACGTGTTTGGGAGTATGAAATCCATAATACAATGGAAATTCGTTAAGCTGATCATTATCAAGGAAAGTAGTGATCTAGAGGTTCAGGATAGTGACAGTGACTAAGATGATGCTTGAACCAGTTGCTTTCATGGGGCTTTTGCTCTGAGGTTGGGTTACAGAGCTTCTAAGTCTCTAAGAATCAGAGGCCACAGCTTCAAGGCAAGCTTGGTCTGAACTGCTTTACTAAATCTGGAGAAGATGTGACTGAAAAGCACTGTGGGACACCCAGTGAAAGAAACCTGAAGTACTGCATGATTTACTTTCTAGAATATTTACAAATGAACTATAGATGTATTAATTGCCTAGGATATGCTGATTATTAGTCAGTATAGATTATCTGAATAAAAACATTGAATATCTGAATAAAACATTGTGTACTTTAGGGATAAAATAAAAATCTGCTTACCTTACAAGGATTTCTCTAGCCTTTTAATAAAGGTGGCTCTTTTTAAAAAGAGAAATTTTTTAACTATTTTGCCTAGACTGTCTGTGCAAGATGTAAATTAAAATACGTTGGTTTAGCTCTCATGAATTTCTGATGTGCCTTTGCTAGCTAAAATTTTTTATGAATAAACAGTCAAGATATTTATTTATTCTCTTTTCACAGATGATTCAGCAGCATCAGGAATGGCTAGAAGACTTGGTTATTAGACTTCTTTGTGTGTTTGCATTAGACAGATTTGGAGACTTTGTTTCAGATGAAGTAAGCTTCACAAGAAACATTGCAGCAGATCTGCTGTGCTTCATAGTGCTACTGCATGTGTGCCTATTGTATGCGCTCACAGATCCTTATTACAAAGTTGCCAATATGTGAATTTCACCACCTATAGCAGTTTTGGTCATCTGACTTGTGCTGGTTTCTAAGTCAAATTTCATTTGGAACTATCTGTTTTATCATTTACTTTATCCTAGGTGGTGGCACCAGTACGTGAGACTTGTGCTCAGACTTTGGGAGTGGTATTGAAACATATGAACGAGACTGGAGTTCATAAAACAGTGGATGTTCTCCTGAAGCTGCTTACACAGGAGCAGTGGGAAGTGAGACATGGTGGTCTTCTAGGAATAAAGTATGCTTTGGCAGTACGTCAGGTAATGATCCTCATGACAAGCTGCAGAGGGCTTTGGAATAAGAAACTCAGAGGATGTGGATAAATATCAGATGGATATGATAAAGCAGACTTGCTTTCGTGTGGGGTACAAGATGTGTGGCTGCATTTTACCCACTGCAAGTATATAGCAAATTTGTACTGTTTTAAGTTGGGAAGTATGTTAAATTGAGACTATACTTGCTTGATTTTGATGCTTTCATGTGTGAGGTTAGCAGAGCTGAGTACTGCAAGAGGTTTAGTCTAGTCACATTTTTTGTAAAAGCTGACTTTTGTTTACACCAAAACTAAGCAGAGCTACAGTTCTTTCAAATTCATAACTTAGTTTTTACTTCATGAATGGTGCTTTTATTATTTTTGTTTTATATAAGAGATTTATTCACATGCTTAGAGTACATCTTTGTTTGGGACATTGTATACTTATTAAGTTTAAAAATGCTTTTGGTCGGTCTTTTTGGCAGGACATGATCAACACTTTACTGCCTAAAGTGTTGCCTGCAATAATTGAAGGTCTCCAGGATCTGGATGATGATGTCCGAGCTGTGGCTGCAGCATCTTTAGTACCAGTAGTAGAAAGTCTGGTCCAACTTCAGTCTCAGAAGGTGATTGAATTGTTGTTTTCTATCGGTTCTGATTGAAAAGTTCACTTTTGGTCAGAGTAAAGAAAATAACCTTTGGCTTTTTTTAAATTATAACCTCTTTTGTGTAGGTGCCTTTTATTCTTAATACATTGTGGGATGCACTTCTGGAGTTGGATGACTTGACTGCTTCTACAAACAGTATCATGATCCTTCTTTCTTCCCTTCTGACTTATCCTCAGGTCCGCAAATGCAGGTAACTTTCTAATTATTATTGCTTCAGTATTGCAGGGTTGACTGTCCAGTTATTTTCAAACTGGAATTGTTATACAACTGCTTTCAAACCATATGCCAAGAAGATACCTGATTTAAATTTTGATTTTACTTTTGCTTTTCCTTAAAGTGGTTAAGATGGCTCTTCTAATGTAATTACATTAGTAAAAGGCAACAAAATAACTAGAATGTACTACACATTGTTTATATATTATTTCCACACAACCCCCACCTATAATTTATGTGGTGGTCCACCCACAAACTTCTTGTTTCTCTGCTTCTTGTTGACAAACTCCAAACAAGAGAGCGAACTTAAATTAAAACGCATGCGTGTACCTATGCTTTCCACCTCTTTCTTATCCTATATGGTTGTCCCTGCTGAAACTGTTTTTTGCCCAAATCCAAAAATTAACTAGTGACACCTTTAATTCAGCATGTTCTGCTCGCATCAGCTGATGAGCATATACGTAAGATCCAAGTTTGGTTTTAATTATTTCTAAACTGGTAGATCATAGAATTGTTTTGGTTGGAAAAGACCTCTAAGATAATGTTGAGTCCAAAATGCCTATTAATAAACTCAAAATAAAACTGACAGCTTTTTTTCTGAACAGTTGAGCAAAATGCAAAGTGTAACCTGAGAAACAGTGAAGTAAAAATATGTGCTTGAGTCAACTAGTTCTTTACTGGGTTGTTTTAAGTGTTGTATTTTCCTGATGGAAGATACTAGCTCAAACTATTGTAAATGTTTAAGCTGTAACTTGATCCTTCACTTAAAACCATCATGTACTGTCCAATAATACTTTCCTTGTTTACCAACTTTCTTTTGAGTATAATTTTGTAACTGGGAGTAAGCTTTGTGTGTTGTGTTCTTTTTTTTCCCTATTGCTGCCTCTGCATCTCACCTTTTGTGTTCTAGTATTCAACAATCACTCACAGTTCTGGTCCCACGTGTGTGGCCATTCTTGCATCATACTATATCTTCTGTGAGAAAAGCAGCACTGGAAACATTATTCACATTGCTGTCTACCCAAGACCAGGTAAGAATTAGAGCTAAGTGTTTTACTGTGATGCATATTGGAACCTGCTTTGCTCATACAATGTTCTTGTTTCAGGGCTCTTCAACATGGCTAACTCCAATTCTGCAAGACATGTTGAGGCACATATTTCAATTTTGTATCTTAGAAAGCAACCAAGAAATTCTGGATCTTATTCACAAGGTATTTGCATGACTAATGACCAAGATACATGGTGGGTTTGTGTCCTGTTCTCATATCCATTGCACTTCTATGCAGATGAGTAATAATGTTCATGTTAGTTATTTTATAGTTGGCCTACTTGGTGCTTCACTGTAGAATGAATAATGGTTCGTACAGTCCATCAACATGTATATGATCTTACATTTACCACAGAGATAACCTCCACTATGTTTCTGTCCCAAGGTGTGGCTGGAACTGTTAAACAAGGCATCTGTACAGTATGTGGTTGCAGCTGCTTGTCCATGGATGGGAGCCTGGCTTTGCTTAATGATGCAACCATCTCATTTGCCCATTGACTTAAACATGTTGCTAGAAGTAAAACCCAGATCAAAAGTAAGTGAAACTATTGTGGAGAAAGCAGAAGAATTATGAACTCCATACAAAGACACTTTATGAAGGCATTAGAGGGGGATGCTTGCTTTCTAAAACTCTAACCTGTCTCACAGGTCTGTTGAGCAATGTAGCTCTTGTCAGGTTATGCATGAAAATTCAGAGTTCTGTCATGTAGCTCCCTGTGAATATTTATTTTAAGTCTTTATTTACATAGTTCCAAAACCATCTGCTTGCAGGACTGAGTTAAGCCTAAAAACACTGCATTAGTTCTGAAAACATGCTGAAAGAGGTTTCCTTTTTCTTCAGTTTATCAGCTGCATCGAATATTAGCTTTAACATTGTAGTTATAATACTATACATTTAATTTGATAATTAGAATACATTTAATATCATAATATCATACATTTTAATGGGATCATATAATACAATTGTCAGAGAGCTGATTTACAGTGATTAACTGCTTCTAAAAGTCTGTTATCCAAGAAATGCTCAGACTTAGTCCACCTTTTGAAGGGTGTGATGGTCACTGTTAATGTCACTGAATGTTAATTCATATTTTATATTACAAGCACGTTTACTTGAAACCTCTCCTAACTTCTTTCCATAGGAAAAGGCGGGTGCCAAACTGCGTCAAGGTCAAACCCAGAATAAGGAAGTGATTCAGGAGTATATTGCAGGGGCAGACAGCATTGCTGAAGATCTGGCAACAAGGGATTATGTTGTCATGCGAGCTCGGATGATGGCAGCAAAGTCAGTTACTGGAAATCTTTAAAATATTTTGACTTATCTGTTTTGTTATATAGTGGCTTTGCCGAAATCTAATTATATAGACTTTCTGGCACCTTCATTTCAAATCATGAATTAGAGTAATTGGTAACATGGAAGTGACTGTTCTTTCTCCTTTTGTCAGATTGCTGGGAGCACTTTGTTGCTGCATTTGTGACCCAGGTGTAAATACTGTTACTCAAGAAATAAAGCCAGCTGAATCGTTAGCTCAGCTACTGCTCTTCCACTTGAATTCTAAATCTGCCTTGCAGAGGATTAGTGTTGCATTAGTAATCTGTGAGTGGGCAGCCTTGCAAAAGGTAGGATGTTTCTGCAGCAAAAAATAAATTTTACTTACTGTCTCAATCCACAGCTTGTTGTCTGCTACTTAACTTGAAATAAAATGTCAAGTGATAAGCTAAAGTAATACTTAGATATCTAAAATCTTGATTGTTAGACCATGGAGGAATACACTGCTTGACAGCTAAATGCCAACTGTCAGAACTATGAATTAGCAAATATAGTCCCATTTCTTCTACAAATGTCTATTCTCAAGATGCATACTGTCTAAGGTTAGTGCTTTCTTTTAACATTAGTATCTTCCCCATATTCATTATCACTTCTGTGCTAGTGCCAGACTGAAGGTTTTTTTCATAATCTTTTCATGACTTGATTTTGACTTACAGATCTTAATGGTCCCTCTAGAAACTGGATATTTTGTAGCTAAATTGTGCTGTTTAGTGCCCAAAGCTAAACAAAAAAAGAAGTGTGATGATGCAGAAATATAAATTCTGTCTTTTCCTGTCACAGGAGTGTAGAGCTGTGGCCATTTGTGTGCAGCCTCGTTTACTTGGGGTTCTTTCTGAACATCTCTATTATGATGAAATTGCTGTTCCCTTTACACGAATGCAGAATGAATGTAAACAACTCATCTCATTGCTAGCTGATGCACACATTGACATTGGAAACAGAGTAAACTGCAGTGTATTTACAATAGATCAAGCTAATGAGCTGGTAAGTAGAGGCATGCCTGCCCTGCTTTTCAAATGTGTTCTCATTGTCTTGAAATACATCTTCATCACAATTATTACACAAATGGTAACTTCAGAAATAATGTGGTGACTTCACACATCCTTTGTCATAAGATAACGTAACAGGTAGTTACATATTCAGTGTTAACAGACTGTCAAAAGTTGAGTGGTATGAAAGGTAGATACTTAGAAGAGGAAAGATGACAGTGTTCTTATTCAAGATGCGGATTTGCTAGTGAAATCTACACAGAAGAAAACAAAGCATGCTGGAACTCCTTCAAAATCAAGAGTCAAACTGTGTAAATTCTATACCTTTTTTCCCTTCTTAGTCCCCTAGCATGTGTTTTAGTGTGGTGTGTTGGGTTTTTTTGTTTGTTTGTTTTTATCTGTTCAGTTGTTTTATGTATTTAAATCTGAAAATATCAGTATTAGATGTGCTAATAAAAGGTAGCTTTTTATATGAAAAGCTCTGTAAGCAAAAACAGAGCTGATAACTTTGAAGTCAACAAATAAAAAGTTGTTTTCTTCCAACCTTAAACTGATCTCTTAAGCAGTGAGAAAGATGAGTATAGGCAGATGATGTAGGATGTAAATGAAGGTCTCGTGGACTTGAGAGCCTGCAAAATACAAGGGGAGGTTACATACTTGTCCAAATTTAGTTTGTCCTGTATCTGCTGGATGTAGCCGAGTATTTTAGCAATACATAAGCACATGACAGAGAAACAATGGGAGAACACACTATGAATATGAGATAAGACAAGTGTGTACATTTTGGAGGATGAAGGAATGGTGATGCATGTGGTGCAGCTTAGGGTGGGGAAGAAGTAGATTAGGATCCTGGATGTATTTGTGCATGCAACTGGGATGCTGAGAATAAGGATAAGTGATGGCATAAGTTTGTATGATTACCACTGTGATGACTGGAGTCATCACAGTGCATCTTGAAATTCTCAGATGGTAGTATTTATGTAGGAATGAGCAGTTGGGAATCTCAACATATCTTTATAAAGTTACAGGCCGAGGGGATTTTGGCAACCAGTCTCATTGTGGCTGCCATCTAAAATGGACTAAAATCCCAAGGTAAAGCCACATGAATCATGTGAGTTTTATAGTCTTATGTAGTTGTTACACACTTTTGCTCCCTATTTTTCAGAGGAGTCATTTTTGGATTAGAAGACTCATTCCATAACTATTTGCTGGTTTCTGTCCTCTTTTCAACACTTTGTTTTCTTGAAATGCAGACCCCAAACTTACTCTGCACTGTAATGTGTGTTTTCATACATAGCAAGCCCCTGTGCTTCTCCTTACTATTCACTTTTTGGTTTTTTGCATCCTTTGGTCAATCCAGTCATCAAGGTCAGACAGAGTAAGACATGAAATATCTATAGAATGAATCAATAGAAGTCAAATAGTTGAAAGATGCAACATAAACATTTGAAAGTGAAAGTCAAAACTCAACTGAAAAATAACACCTCCTCATCAGACTAATACTTTCAACAGCTGTCATCTTTCCTGTGCTTAGGATCATAAGCATCCTAGCAGTAGGATAGGTTCAGCATTTCCATGATTACATACTGCTTTTAATCTCTTTCTTGTGAAAGATTTAAGCAGCAGTACTAGCCATTCGTAAGTGGGAGAGGATATATAGCAAGTCCTGCAAATACTGTGTTTTGCTGACTTAGGTTTTTGGTTTGGTTTTTTTTTTTTGTAATCTCAGTCTCTTTCCTCAGAGGAAGATCAGCTTAGAAACAAGTTCTTCGTAAATGGGACCTTGCACATGCTCTCTGGTCTCTTGTATTCATTGCACATTCTCTATCACTTGTCTGCTATGTGCTTGCATATTGCCAAAATATTTGGCAGATACAGTAGAAACTGAATTTGCTAGAGTGTGTAAACTCCCTCTTTTAGCTTTTGGCATCTAGACTTTAAATTTTCCCTGAAGTTGCAGTTCAAGATTCCAGAAACTACATTTTAGACCTTTTTCTACTCTTGTCTGGTAAAATGGAGATGTTAATACCTTGTCACTTGACATTTCTGTTTCATAGGATGTTCCATTTTATGGTAAACAAAACATACTTGCAACTCTTTTCCTCCTTTTTATTAGGTTACTTCAGTTTTCAATGAAGTGACATCATCCTTTACTTTGAATCCCAAAACTCTACAACAATTGGACAGCAAACGACAACAAGTCCAAATGACTGTTACAGAAACTAATCAGGAGTGGCAAGTGCTGCATCTGCGAGTCCATACATTTGCTGCATGTGCAGTTGTGAACTTGCAGCAACTTCCAGAAAAACTGAATCCTGTTATAAAGCCCTTAATGGAAGCTATCAAAAAAGAGGAGAATACACTTGTACAAAACTATGTGGCTTCATGTATAGCAAAATTACTTCAACAGTGTACAACAAGGTCTCCTTGTCCCAACTCAAAGATTATAAAAAATCTCTGCAACTCCCTCTGCGTGGATCCACATCTCACCCCTCTAGCAGCATGTCCTGCGCAGCCTCAGAGTAGCAGTGAAAACTCAAAAGGTATGATACCTAAGACTGCCAGGATTCTTAAAACATGTCTGTGCTTGTCCCTGGACCGTTAAAATGTGTTTGAGTTGAGTCTTGTTTTCAGTATTTTTAAACTGAGTCTTCACTTCTTAGTTATTTCATTTAGGTACCTACACACTATGTGCAGCTAATCGTTGTGTAGAGTTTTCAGGAAAACTTTATATAAAATACCTCAGTTCCAATTTTCAGTTACTTAGTGTGGTTCAATTACTAACCACTCACGATCACATTCCATTTACTTGTGTTACAAAGTTTTTAATTGAAATTAAGTACATATGAAAAATAGAGTAGTGTGTTAGACCTGGACATGGACAAGAAGTGGGCCTATGTGAGTCTCATGAAGCTCAACAAGGTCAAGAGCAGGGTGCAGGGACATGGATCAGGAGAGTTCTTGGTTTCAGTGCAGACTTGGGGGTTAATGGGATTGAGGGCAGACATGCAGAGAAAGACTTGGGGATACTGGTGAATAAAAAGTTGGACATGAGCCAGTAAGGTGCACTTGCATTCCAGAAAATCCTTGACAAATGAGCGAATAATCCTGTGCCACACTGTGCTCATGGTTTTTGTTCAAATGTCTGTTCCTTGCTAGAAATGTGTAGATTGAAAGAACAGCACAGATTCAGATCTTAATACTCTCAAAGATTCTAGCCTGCATCAAAGTTTGATCATTACTCATATGGGTTTTTTGTTAATGAATGTGTCCTACTTCATCGTGAAGTAGAATACAATTAAGCTAAAGAGACATCAACAAACCTAAAAATACCAATGGCATCTGCTGTTGTATCATAGTAGGAGTTTTGAACTATTTGTATAGGATGTGTTACTTGTGTTAGTTGTTGAATAAGTATTTTGAGGGCAGTTTGTGCACTTCATTTTTCACGCTGCTTTTGTAATGTGCTTTTAACAGAGTAACTCTCCTCTATACTTAAGGTTTTTTTTGTCCTTGAGGTCAGTAACATGGTTTTTTTAAAAGCATGTTGAGATCTACAGATCTCTTTTAGATAGCTGTCACTTCCACGTATGTTTTAAACTGCAGCTTAAATTGTTGTTGGCTGTCCTTTCTTTTTCTTTAGGGCCCAATTCTGATAAAGATGGGATGCATCATACAGTTACAAAGCACAGGGGAATAATTACGTTGTACAGGCATCAGAAAGCTGCTTTTGCCATCACAAGTCGGCGAGGTCCTACTCCAAAAGCTCCAAAAGCCCCGATTGCAGATCTCCCCACTGGCAGTAGTGGAAGCATTCCTACAGAACTTGATGAGGTAAACTGTGAAAGCTATATTTGCAACTTAACACATCTACTCCTCCCTTCAATTACTTTAACAGTAGCTGATAGTATTACAATAGAGATGTTCTGGATCTTTTCATGGGAGAACTGAGCTGACTAAAATTTTGTGATGCAAGCAGCTTATGTTCACTGATGATATTTTAATTTTTTAGTGCGTCATTAAACAAATTAACTTCTGAAATGTTTTACATTTAGTACAAGTTATTAGTATCTTAATATAAATCCATGCAAATGGATTTCCTATAACTGTGCTGTGATGTCCCATTACTCACGTTAGTGTTGGTCTTCTCGGTACACAATGGATATTCTGAAGCACTGGAAACAATATTTGAAATACTGCTAATTTCAGGATGTATGTGTGACTTCCACACTTGATATACTACTTCAGCATGTTTTAGTCAGGACTAATTCCTTAAAAGGGTTATGGATTTTGTTCTTAATTGTTAAAGTGATTTTTATCAACTCCACTTTCAGAAGAGAGTGAGAGCAAGAGATGGGCTTAATAATGTATGTTTTGGGGAAGTCATACCATCACATCACTGTTCTTAATGTTCCTCTATTGGCAGTTGGCAATATCTGAGGTTCTGAAACTGGAACCACTTGGAAAACCTCTTGCTGAAATGGGTCTGTGTTGCTAAAAGACAAATTTGCAAATTTACAGAATTTAAATAATCTGTTATAAAATATTTTCATTTGTTCCCTGTATAAAGTGCATAACTTAGAAAGGAAACAACCAGTATATACGTTGTAGGTAGCTATTAATGCAATCAGAACTGAATCCTCTATAACAATGGGAGTCTTCTTGAAAATAGCTATTCTTATACTTACTATTTTTAAATTGTTTAATTCTAGGCCCAGAAACCTTATGTTGTACAGAGAAGAGGAGCTGAATTTGCCTTATCTACTATAGCTAAACATTTTGGTGCTGAAATGGCAACGGGATTGCCACATCTCTGGGATGCTATGGTTGGTTCATTAAGGAACAACATTCACATAAATAATTTTGGTAATTGCACTTCTGATTTAAGCTGGAGGGGCTGGTAGGGTGAGGGCAGTATGTCAGTCTTAAACTGAAGCGTTTTGTGTTTTAACAGATCGGAAGTCCTTACTGGAAAAAGGAGATGCTCCTGCCCAGGAGCTAGTAAATTCTTTGCAGGTTTTTGAAACAACAGCAGCTTCAATGGATGTTCAGCTACATCCTCTGGTAATCATACTGCTTTTGCATGCAGCGTTTCAGTCTGTTCTTTGTGAATGTTTCAAATGTTTTTGTAAGACTGCTTTTTTTTTTTCAGATGTTGCTGTAGTTGTACTCAACTGGTGTTCTTATTCACTTGCTAGCCTGCCTGTTCTTCAAGTCCTTTGTCCTAGTCTTGATAAAAAGAAGACATAGCCTTTTGTCTTCAGCTCTTAAGGTGTTAGATTATAAAGCCTGCGTGAGGTTAAATTCTGTATTTGTTTATATAGGCTGGGGAATAAATCACAAAAGCAGGCATTATTTTTTATTCTGTTTTATTACATTAAATCAACATCTCAGCTCTGCTTTAATCTAATTCCGGATTTTTTTAAACCTGGAAAACAGACTAATAATCTGATGCCTTCTCTTTGTAACTTAAATACAAATAAAAAAATGTTGCTGTGTTGCATTATGTGGCTGACTGAAACAGGCTCTAATAGAGTCACATGTAGTGTGTGTGGCCCTAGTGAGGGAAAGGTGGTGTACAAAAGAAAGACTGTACATTTTACTGCCTGACTACCATGTAACAGGCTGAAGGAGGTTGTCAGGCTTCCTGTGCAGGGACTGCAGGAACTGTGGAAGACTTCAGTTTGCCCAAGTAGACTGGATTTGATTAGCTGTTAAAGTTGCTGTCTGAAAGAAGTTCTTTTATCTTTGTATCTGTATATAAGCATTTAAAAAAATTTTTTTAAGGTTTTCATTACTTCCTTAATTACCATGGGCTTCTTTAATTTTCATTTTGACTAAAATGATACATGTTTTGTTACTCCAGATCTTAACTCTGTTGGGGAGTGTACTTGTTCCGGGTTCAGTTCTGTTTTTCTTCTGAAACAACGTTTCAGTTTTGAACAACTAGATCTTGTGAAGGAGCAATTTCAAGTGTTCTTTGGGAGATAACAGTGACTTAAAAACAGTTTACTTCAAAATAACTCAGTAATTTGTTTATAATTCATATTAACTTTTCCCCTCCCCTTCTATTCAGTTAATACAGCATTTGCCTCATCTTTATATGTGCCTTCAACATCCCAGCACTGCAGTGAGACACATGGCTGCTCGTTGTGTAGGTGTAATGAGCAAAATAGCTACCATGGAAACAATGAATATCTTTCTAGAGAAAGTTCTACCATGGTTGGGAGCAATAGATGACAACACCAAGCAAGAAGGTGCAATTGAAGCACTTGCATGTATCCTTACTTGGGCATTCAAAAATGTAGGAACTTCTTTGCAGTTATGTAGTTTGGGAGAACAAACACTGTTACCTGACAAAATGGGAGCAGGAATAAAATAATACATTAAGTTCTTCTCCTTCTGTAGACAAGAAATGGAAGAAGCTTTCATTTTCATTACCTTTATTTTAGCTATCAAACAAAGTTTTGGCAGAGTTAATTGATTTTTCTCAAACCATGGAATTCACTGGGGTAGATGTGACTGGGTAGATTCAAACTTTTCTCCCCTTCCACTTGCTTTATTTGTTGAAATCTTGTTCATGTGAATGTAATTTATGAATTATTTTTACTTATTTGAGTGTAAAACCTGCCAGGTATATATTCATGTTGGGCAATTCTGAACTGTTTAAAAATTATTTCCTTAATAACTGGTCCAGGTGTAATGGAGCAGTTGGATGTTGGTATTGTTCCATACATAGTTCTTCTAGTGGTTCCAGTTCTGGGCAGAATGAGTGATCAGACAAACAGTGTACGTTTTATGGCTACTCAGTGCTTTGCAACTCTAATTAGACTAATGCCTCTTGAGGTAAGTTCAAGTTGTTGAGTATGCAGAGTGTGTGAGCTGTTCTATAGCCGTCTTTTCACCAACCATGAAGTCCAAGCCTCTGACTTCTTAGTCATTACTAAGTAACTGCTTTTTTGTAGGTTTTGAGTCCATATCAGATAACGATGATGTGTCCTTTAGAGCACAGAATGGATAAAATTAGACTCTTTGTTAGCAATTTTCTAACTTAAATTAAAGTTTTTTCCTTTATGAGCAACTCGTTTCAGTTGTGTACAAGAAGTAGTGTATGTTCAGTAGTTTTACGTGTAATGCAACTTTTGCTTGTTTTGGCTCAAAAGTCTTAGGAGTTACATGTGTGCTCTCCCTAGGTATCTGTGGCATTGTGTGTGTGGTTAAGAGAAATGCATTTTTTAAAAAAATTGATTGAAAAGGAAAAAAATAATAATAAAAATACTGTGGAGATAAGTACAGATACTTATTCCTAATTCTTAAAATCAGAACACCTCTGCCTGCAGCTTTGGGGAATATACCACATTTCTTATGGTCCAACAATGTTTACATCAGTACAGATTTGCTTCAGTTTTTCACTCCTACTGCAACTTGCATGTGTCAGACAGTTGCTAATACTGCACTTCAAGGGTTACAAGGCTTCTAAATAACTAACTTTTCACCACCAGATGGTAATAGAAGACAATTTAGCATTTGTTTGCATGTTTCTAGTTTTTAAGGGAAGAAGAAACAAAAACAGCAGTTTAATGGTTTTGGTTTTTTTTTTTTTGTCTCAATTTTTAATATATCATGATGGAACCTTATAGTCTGATAACTAGCAATCTGCCTTAACTGGAGCACTGTTTTTCTGTACGCTTACGCTGAAATGGCGTGCTGCAGTTTATTCCAGTGCCATTTGCACCAGTGCTTTTCTTCATATACGTGTTCTATCAAATACATCCAGCTTAGAGTGGTGGGTTTTTTTCCTAAATCTATTTTGATAGAATTTAGTGAACATCTCTTAAAATTAGTAAAGTTATAGTCTAGATTTTTATACATACACATGATCAGTTCATGTTTCTTTTTTTCTGTAGTTAGTCCCAAGAGAGTTCTTGAGTTTTTTCTCCAGTTAAGGAGGTTCTATATCATCAGTTATTGAACTATATTAAATATGCAAACTTAAAAAACCACAAAGTTAGAGTGAAGTAAATTTAAAATGAGATAAAATACCAGTACTGATGTGGAACAGTCTTTTGAATGCTAGCAACTTTTCTTCTTTTGGCTTAACATTTATTTAAATTGATAGCTGTTGTGATGGTTTGGGAGTTCCCCGCCCCCCCACACTTTGTAAAATGACCCAGACTAGAACTCAGCCGGCTGGAAGTTAAGGACTGAAGCTCTATTTACAGCTCAGCACAATGTACAAGCAGAGATATACACTATAGACAGGAATATTTACAGAAATGTACAAGTTAGAGGTAATACAGAAACACAACTCCCCTCCCAGAAATCAGAGACCCCAGGAGGGGCTCCCAACCACCCTTCCACCTTCTCCCCACCCCTATACCTTACTCCAAGGTTTCCTTACACGCAAGGTAAATTAGGAGGATCGGCCAGGGGAGTTAGAAGAAAAGTGGTTACTGAAGATTAATCGACAGATGAGCCAGAGCCAGAAACTGCACAAGACTGCCTGAACTGCTCTCCTAGCAAGCAACAGACAGAGACTGACTTATCTATGTATTTTGGCTATTGTTCCCAAACAATTTTTCAGCAAGCCTATGAGTGAAGTAGACATCATGATGTTTTCCTTTCACAGCCTATAGTGTAATTTTTTCTGTTAAAATATTCCAATTAGCCTCAAACCAGCACAGCTGTAGAGGGACAGGAGTCGCCTCAGTGGAAAGAGCAGTGGGTAGATTGATAGGACTAGGAAAACAGATGTGTTGTGGTCAAATATGTTATGAAGGAATCGTTTTGTGAGGATTCGGGGGGGTGGGGTGTTAAGTTATTTTTAACAAAATATTACCAAGTTTTCATAGACAAAGTTTCACACAATTTTTTGTGGAGGAACAAAACTGTAAGGAGTAGTATTTTATGGACAGTTACTTTTTGTAAATGGAAGGGCTTTAGGATAGTCTTGCAGATATTTCATAAGACAAACTCTTACAGTTTTCCTTAGTTGTTATGGTGTTAACAAAAAAATCTTTTCCGCTCTTTCAATTTCATTTCTCTAAAGCATGATTTAGTTCTGTAACAAAATGAAGAATTTTATCAATCTTCTGTGTTTATTGCAGCCTAAAATGCAAGGTCTTAATTCAGCTACTGGACACGTAAAAACATAGAGGTCTGAATAAGCTTTTTGTGTTGGTTTCTAATTGTGAGGAGTTGGAATCAACATCAATAAATGAGTTGGGACAACTTAACTGTGCCACGCTCCATGTATCTTTATTATCAATTTCATTCTTCAGTCAACCATAAAAATCAAAACATACTTGAGAGAGGGGTTGTAAGATACAAGGTTCAATTTCATAAGTCCTGTTTCCTTAACTGTCATGATATTAACAATTCTTTAAAAGTGATGATAGGAAGAGCAGTTAAGTAGGCTGTTGACTGCATGTACATGCTTAAGAATGTCATGAAAGCATTCCTAACATCTGAAATTTGGGTTAGCTTTCCCCCTTCCTTATTAACCACATACACAGTGGAATTCTTTGTTAGTTTTTCTACTCAGTTAGGAACCCTCTCTAAGTGATTAGTAACTTGGATTTTGAAGTAAAACTAATTAAAGATGGTGGTGTCTCAAAAGTCAAGTGTGGTGATGGAAAATAATCAGTGTCTCTTTTCTTACTGTGTATTATTAGCAAGCAAGAATGTTGGAGCATATTCTTAGGGCTTCTGCTTAATATGAAAAGTACCTAGGAAGCCCAAATCTGCTGCTATAAACTTGGAGGGTTTAGGTTTTTCTTTTTCCCAGTAGTTTCCAGCTATTCATAGTTACTCTATGGATTTCACTTTCACTTCAGACCTGATTCTAACATCTCTAAGACAGAAATCCATCTCTTCGAATGGTAGCCTGTAGCTAAGGAGAAATGAGTGTGAGAGAAACCTGTGATTAGAGACCAAATAGCTCAGTCTTTGTAAAATCCTGTGAACATAATCAGGATTTGCCCTCTTCTATTCAATTGTATCCAGCTTTTCAAAATGTCTTTTGGGACAGAATTTGCCTTTGCACCCTACTACCCCACTTGAGTTGATTTTCAAGGTATCAAACAACAAGTATATAGCCCTGGGTTTGGATTTACACAGTTGAGAAGATCTTTGCTATCTGTTTAAAACATCTATGCTAGGATAAGGTTTTATTTCTTGTTGTCTGTGAGAATTAAGTTCTGTAGCCCTTACATTGCTTCTTTACAAACATTATTGCCAGGCTGGCATCCCAGATCCACCAAACATGTCTGAAGAATTAATCCGAATGAAAGCTAAAGAACGTCACTTTCTGGAGCAATTATTGGATGGAAAAAAACTGGAAAACTACAAAATTCCAGTACCAATCAAAGCAGAACTCAGAAAATATCAGCAGGTAATAGCCTATATTTTTATTTTAAAAGAACAGTAACTTGAAGTCAGATAGGATTTTATGGAAAGGTAGGAGTTGCTCAAGTTCTGAGGTTTTCTTGGTTGTGAGTTTTTTGTTTGATGGTTTGGGGTTTTTTTTTGGGGGGGGAGGGTGTTTTGGGTTTTTTGGTTTGGTTTGGTTTTGAGTGATGCATACCATTTTTATTGGTTTTCTTTGAATGATTGAATTTTTCTTTTTCTACCGCTGTCTAGATTTTGTCATTTTTCTCTGGGAGTGGCCAGTGGTCTGTGTCTTGCTCAGGCTGACTGGCAGCTCACCACTGCAATGCCAGGCTTCATTGCACTGTTTGGCCATTTATGTTCCTGTCTTTATTCCCCTCTGCTTAGAGTCAGTGGGCTGTAGCAGATGCAGCTATGGTGGGAAGCAAACTCATAGTTTGACATTGATGGATGATAGAACATACAGATGTTTGAACTGAAGCTTAGCTATCAAAAGCCTGTTTTGACTTACAAGACACACTGTTCAATTTCTGTTTTCAGGATGGAGTGAACTGGCTGGCATTTCTCAATAAATACAAACTTCATGGAATTCTTTGTGATGATATGGGCTTAGGAAAAACTTTACAATCCATTTGCATTCTTGCAGGTGATCATTGCCTCAGGTGAGCTTAAACAAATAGCATTCTATCCTAAACGCTGTCATGCTGTGGAGGCTCCTTCTCTGGAGACTTTCAAAACCCATCTGAATGCGTTCCTATGGGAACTATCCTAGGTGATCCTGCCTTGGCAGTGAAGTTGGGCACAATCTCTAGAGGTCCTTTCCAGTCTCTAAAGTTCTGTGATTCTGTGGTATGACAGGGTTTTTTTCTATGATAATGACTGTAGACATGTTTTTGGGCAACCAGCTATACGTGGCTCAGCTTGAGGCTAGAGAACTTTCAGAAGTGTCTTCCAACTTCAACTATTCTGTGAAAATCCTTTTTTGTTGTTGTTGTTGTCTTTAAAAAACTTTTTTTTTTTTATATTCTTAAAGGGCTCAGGAATATGCAAGAACAAAACTAGTGGACAGTGTTCCTCTTCCCTCCTTGGTGGTGTGCCCTCCTACACTCACAGGACACTGGGTGGATGAAGTGGGCAAATTTTGCTCCAAAGAATATCTTAACCCTTTGCACTATACAGGACCTCCTACTGAAAGAGCAAGGTAATTTGCATTTATGACTTGAGTAAAGATCACACATAACTTTACAATTCACTGTACTGCTACTACTAAAGCATAGTTTGTGGGCATGGTAAAATTTGATAGACCTTTAGAGGCCGAAGGTGCTAACATGTTTAAGAAACATTTTAGTTACAATCTCCTCTTTTTTTCCTTAAGGTTACAACATCAGGTGAAAAGACACAATCTCATTGTGGCTTCATACGATGTTGTAAGAAATGACATTGACTTTTTCAGGTAAGAATTGGTTTCTTTTCTGAGGCTTATAGCTTAGAATTTTAAATGGTACTTCAGTCTACGTTCTTCTTTTCTAGAAATATTAAGTTTAATTACTGCATTCTTGACGAAGGTCATGTAATAAAAAATGGGAAAACAAAGCTTTCAAAAGCGGTAAAACAACTGACTGCTAACTACAGGATAATTCTTTCTGGGACACCAATCCAGGTAACTCCTTTTCTTTTTTTCCCTATGGAGTTCAGGTAGTATCAGAGAACAAGCAAAAGAGATCTCATTTGCAGTCTGTTTTATTCATAGGGTACATTGTGAAAAAACCTTTCATGGCTAGATGCTTGAATCTCTTTTTCCTTTCCTATACCTAAGGGTGCAGGGTCTGTGGTACTGACAGGGCTTGGAAGTTCACAAGGAGGCTTTCTCTACTACCTGCTGTTTAAGTATCAGGCAAGGATGGGGAGAGAGCATTTCTTTATGCCTCTAAGTGAAATCAGCAGGAAACAACTTTGAGAACTCAAAATTTAGGACTTTATCCTTAATGACTGTAGTGTCTCTCATTGAGCACTAAAGCCCCTGTCTCCTGGGTTTTTCTGTCCAGAAAAAGCCAGGATCTGGTTTAAAACATCAGACACATCTGTGTTTTAAACTGCCTCTGCAGGCCTTCCTGTAACTGGGGTTGTTGTGAAAAAGCCAACAAGTTCCAGTAGCTCAAAAGTGTATTGAAGTGTTAGCATTTGTAGTGTTTTATAGGCATTGTTAAACATGTATTGAAATGCTTCTGATAATTTTTAGCAGGTCATTACTTTTGAAAATAATGTAACAAATGTTTCTTTTATGCTCAGAACAACGTCTTAGAGTTGTGGTCGTTGTTTGACTTCCTTATGCCAGGATTTTTGGGCACTGAACGCCAATTTGCAGCTCGTTACGGAAAACCAATATTGGCAAGTAGAGATGCCCGAAGCTCAAGTCGAGAACAAGAGGCTGGTAAGAATCTAAATGTTTGGCCTTTGTTTTCTTTTTCTTTCTTTTAAATGAGAACTGGTTATGAGAAGAGGAGGTGTTCCAGCATAAGAGATGTGGGGGCAAGGTGGTCTGAATGTTTGGAAAAAAATTTTTTTTCTTACTCTTTTTTTCTGAAATACTCATCCTGTCTTCTTCACTAGGGGTTCTTGCAATGGAAGCACTGCATCGTCAAGTTCTACCATTTTTACTGAGAAGAATGAAAGAGGATGTACTGCAAGATCTTCCACCCAAAATTATTCAAGATTATTACTGCATTCTCAGTCCTCTACAGGTATGCTTAAAAAGCAGCTGGAAACCTAGTTTCCTTAGCACTGTTAAGACCACAAAAGAGCAAATTCTGTGTTCCTGGGTCAGTCTGGTGTCACCACTGACATACTCTGGGGGCACATGATTAAAGGTTTTCCAGTGCATGTTTAAAAACTGATTTTGGTCTAGTAGCAACAGAGTATTTGTTTAGCTTAATTTCTGGCATGGTTCCACAAGAACAACTATCTAGGCACCTGCTCATTTTTTTGGAGTACTTTCTAAGCTGAATTAAGATAAATTGCAAGAGATTCCACCTTGTGCTACGTATAAAATGGTTTTATCGATTTGTGATAAGTCCCAACTTCAACACAGAACAAAATTCTAAAAATTACTTGTTTGTCTTCTGTTGGGGAAAAGTACTCAGTCTCTTCTCTGGGGCCTGGTTTACAGGTTCAGCTTTATGAAGATTTTGCCAAGTCTCGTGCCAAATGTGATATTGATGAAACTGTTTCTTCAATTTCACTGAATGAAGAAACTGAAAAACCAAAGCTTAAAGCTACAGGTCATGTATTTCAGGTACAGATTTCTTTGGTAATTTTTACTACCTAGTTAGCTTGCTTTTCTGGATGTAATTAAACATAAAATTGTTGACTTCCACATTTGTGGCTACATGGTAAAAGTGAATTTTTTAGATTCAGATCAGGTTGCCTGGAATTGTATAAGTGTTATGCATAAACTATGGCTTTGTATCTTAAATCACATAAAACAGTCTTAAATTTTTAACGTGTCCTGCTCAGCTGATGTTCAGCTATTTTGTTGATCTTGGATAGTACTGTATTAAAAACTGGTCATAAAAAGTGCAAAACTTCAGAAAGAGGAAACTAATTTTGATCTCACCAGTTGTGACACTACAAAATTGAGATTCTACAAGAACAAAAAGGTTGCCTTAAGGTTAGATCTGAATTTATGAAGGTACATGTTCTTGCACAAGTGCAGATTAAGTCTTGGCTACTTAGAAGCAGTAATTCTCAAAGACTCTTAACAGCTCCCAAACTCACATACTATAATCCATGATCACATAAAAGTGTGGGAAGTGGTAGTCTTTGCACTGTTCCTGTAAGAGGAAGCAAGATCATTATGCACTAACAATTACTGGACACAGTTCGAATTACAGATTGTGTTAATATAATGTGCAACTTTATTTTAAGGAAAATACACCTCCAAGTTGTGAAATGTTGGCTGAGTGGTCTTTATGCTTATAATAATTTGGCTCATTTTTGTCACTACGCTGTTGCTAACCCTTTCTTTGAACTTCTGTTTTCTGAATAATCCAAGGCCTTGCAATACTTACGGAAGCTATGCAACCATCCAGCACTGGTATTAACAGCCCAGCATCCCGAATATAAAAGAATTACAGAACAACTTGCAGCTCATAATTCATCCCTTCGAGATATCCAACATGCACCTAAGCTGTCTGCTTTAAAACAAGTAAGTATATTTGCAAATTGTCTTAAATTTCCTGAATGTGTCTCTACTGATGTTACAATTCAGAAAGTNAATACAACAACACAACTCCCCTCCCAGAAATCAGAGACCACAGGAGGGGCTCCCAACCACCCTTCCACCTTCTCCCCACCCCTGTACCTTACCCCAAGGTTTGCCTTACGTGCAAGGTAAATTAGGAGGATCGGCCAGGAGGGTTAGAAGAAAAGTGGTTAGTGAGGATTAATCAGCAGAGGAGCCAGAGCCCAGAAACTGCTAGATCCCACCAGCAGCTCCTGTTCCAGCAAGCGACAGAGAGAGACTGACTTATCAATTGTTTTGGTTAGTGTTCCCAAACAATTCTCCAGCAAGCGTATGAGTGAAGTAGACATCATGATGTTTTCCTTTCACAGCCTATGGTGTAATTTTGTCTATTAAAATATTCTAATTAGCCTCAAACCAGCACACATCAGTATGAAAAAGGACTACTCTTGAAACACACTTTACTTTTAGTCTGTTTGCTACTATTATGATACAGGAGACTGTTAGATTGTATTAGATGCTTTATCTATTGTAAGTAAAGCAAAATGAAGAAAATTACGATTCTGTCAGCTCTTGACTTTTACATAGTTTGACAGTGAAGTCAAGCTTTGCATTATGTCATTTGGCTGTCACAGACTTCTTTGTGTAGTTTTCCCTCGTATTTCTCCTTCTGAGAGTCCATCAGTGTCGATATTTTTGAGATCTGCTGTCATTTTGATGATACTCTTTAATGCTTTTCTACTTTAAGCTGCTGCTTGACTGTGGATTGGGGAATGGTGGATCTTCAGAAAGCGGTACAGAAGCTGTTGTGGCCCAGCACAGAGTACTTATCTTCTGTCAACTTAAAAGCATGCTGGATATAGTGGAGCATGACCTCCTCAAACCTCAGTTACCTTCAGTAACTTATTTACGACTAGATGGCAGCATACCTGCTGGTCAGAGGCACTCCATCGTTTCACGGTAAACATATCCCTTCGGAACCAGTATGAGACCAAGTGTAATGAGCTATAGTATTTATATGGCAAAAATTGTCATTTTGTCTGCCTCAAAGCAGTTGAGGTTCATAAATTCACTATTTGAATAAAATATACCATGCTTACATTTTTTTGCATGCAGGTTTAATAATGACCCATCTATAGATGTTCTTTTGCTCACCACTCACGTTGGTGGATTGGGACTTAACCTAACAGGGGCTGATACAGTAGTATTTGTGGAACATGACTGGAACCCCATGAGAGACCTGCAAGCCATGGATCGGGCACATCGCATTGGCCAGGTGAAAACCCTTACATTTCCCTTAAGGTTTTTCCCTTGCTGGACTCCTTTTTCTATGAATTTGGGTAAGCTTGTAGCACGTAATAGTGACATCTGGGGGTTTCCACCAAACTTCCATTCGTTTTGCTTTCCTGCAATATGCCAGATTTTGAAGTATGTACTTTCCTGCCCTACCCCCAACCTGGTACACTTTCTCTTCAGTACTTTCTGAGTTTCTGAGGAGAGACCAGGGGAAAATCACGTTTCAGTGGAGGAAGAGATGCAACTGAGACAAGTGGCCAGGGAAAGCGTGATGCTGTTATTCTCCCTCTACAGTTGTAAAAGGCAGTGGATTCTTGACTTCCTGCGTATGCAATTACTGGTGCTTCTACTGTATGCTGGCTTAGTCTCATTCTTTTCGTTTAACATCAATCAGTAATTGTATTCAGTTAAGTCTGAAGGGTTAACTCCAAGCCAAAGTGCTTCCAGACTGTCCATGGTGAATACTAAAATGTTATGCTTTTGTGAGTCCCTAAGACAATAGTTTTTAGCTAATTGTGCCTTTCTTCTTTTTCCCAGAAACGCGTTGTTAATGTGTATCGCCTGATAACTAGAGGAACTCTGGAGGAGAAGATCATGGGTCTTCAAAAGTTCAAAATGAATATTGCAAACACAGTGATCAGCCAAGAAAATGCAAGCCTACAGAGCATGGGAACAGAACAGCTTCTTGATCTGTTCACTCTTGACAAGGTAAAGAAACATTTTACAAAGACCTACTAAAAATAGAGTAAGCTTAGGGAAAAGCTCTGCTTTGAAATGTAAAATTTAATCAGGCACACACTTGAAGTTGCAATGATGAATAGTAGACACGTCCCTGAAAAATGGGAGGAAGGGAAATTTCCCTGAAAGAATCATCGGGCTTGAAGACTTTAGTGTATACTGCTGAAAACATTTTTCCATATATTAATTTTACCTTTTTTTTTCTAATTTTGTGAAGGAGGGAAAAACTGAAAAAGCAGATACTTCTACCTCTTCTGGGAAAGCATCAATGAAATCAGTACTCGAAAACCTTGGAGAACTATGGGATCAAGAACAGTATGATACTGAATACAGTCTTGAAAACTTTATGCATTCATTAAAGTAACCATCATATATTCGTAATACAGCTGCTGCTAGTTCACGTATTTTTCTGCTGATATTCAGCAAACTTCAAGGCATATAGTGAACCTTTTAGCTTAATGTGTAAATAGACTCATTGGAAGAAGAATCTTGAAAAGACTGGCACTGAGTAGTGTCACGTGTTTCACTGGGGAGTTACTCTGTCTTAAACCTTTGCACTGTATAAAAGAACTTTAAATGTAAACATTGTGAGGTGGTTTGAATTTTACTTGTTCTGAACAGCTGCAAATTCTTACTTGGTAGAAAAAGAAAACAAAGTTTTTACATAGGTTAACAAGTGATACTTCTGTTTGAAGTTAAGTCCACCATTATTTCTTTCTGTATCTATAACAGTTTTGTACAGTTGTTTCAGTGAGTACTTCAGGTTTTTCAGTGTACATTTTTTCTTTGAAACACAACTTGCTTTTATGGTGTATTAAAAAAAAATGTTTTCAACTGAAACTTTTCATTCGGATCATTTCAGATCACCAGAGGCAAAGCCTAGAAGCCTTGAAAGTATTAAATAAAGGGCACTAGGTGTGTGCACCCACCTTTGTATATTGAGTATAAATAAATTCCGCTCTTCAGTCTTTCGACACCATCTTGAGAGAACAGCTGACTTGAACTTTTTAATGTAATGAACTATATTAAATACAGGTAATGACCTACTTGAGGCCATGTTTGCATCCTGTTAGCAAGGGTGCACTTTTTTAATTTATCTATAAGGCTAGAATATAGCCACTTTGAGAGATGCATGTATTCAGTATGTTTCAATCCTATATATTTTTTTGTAACTAAAAGAAGAAATTAAATATACAGACAGACATTTTCCAGAAGTAGATTTTACACTGTCTAGGATTCTAAAATCCACGCTAAAGTGACTGTTTACTAAATGGATGCATGATTTAAAGATTCTTAAAGGAATAGGGAGGATTTTTTTTCTTTCTTAGGAGAAAATATGCATAGAAATACCTACATTCAGATTGAGGGAATAGTTGAAATGGTGTAACAAAGATAGTAAAGGATTTTAATAGCAGTGAGTGATAAAAATATGGCTGTATGTTACACAGCTTTTTATAAAAGGGAGGCGATAGTAAAAGTGTTTCTAGATGTGCACATGTACCAGCATGTGCACTTTTTATAAATATTAAATTATAGATAACTTACAGCAGTTGTCTGGATACATAGAATATATGTAAAATATAAAACCTAAGGTTTGTAGCTTGCTGTGTGCTTAAGCATCAGAGCTTAAAAAACCATCAGAGACCTCAACTATGTAAAATAAGATTGTTTTAAAACAATATATATAAATCAAGACTGTTCTGCAGCATTGGAGATTAATGTCACATTTCAGTAGTTATGAACTGCCATGTTGTAACAATTAGCATTCCATGAAAATAAAACTGGGAATATCTAACTTGTATGTCGTGTATGTCCATATTTAGTTGTGGTGGGTTTTTTTCTGTAGAGAAGATTTCCGCTGTAGGTGACTAGGTAAAAGGCTAATGCTTTGGGAAATGGGATTACTAGCATTACATTGGTTTATTTCTGCCTTTATACATAGAATATTTTTGTTGTTCTTGCAACTGATACTCCATGTGGGAGACATGAGAGGGGGCTTGCTGTTCTGTTTGCAGAGAAATTATCATGATGGAATGCTGGATTCTTTAAGATAACTAGGTGCAGTAATCTGGTCATAGTGCCCAGAAATAACAAGGTATTTGAATAAAGAAACCTGTTAGTCATAAAACACTGCGTGTGTTTTTCTTCGGAAGTTTTGTTAGCTGCAGTGGTTGGAAACTGTTTGGCTCCTGTTGGAAAAGAAATGCATAGCGAAGGACTGTTTTAAACCAGTTATTTATCACATTGAGGTTGCTATGCAACCACAGTACTCTTAGTAATGGCTTCCTTGCATATGACATTAAAAAGACTACTGCACCTGGAAAATGGGGGAGGAGCAGAATCTAGAATAGTTGTTTCAAGAGTACGATACATACAGATTGGCCTTAAGTGCTCTGTGAATTCAACACTTCAAAAATGGAAAGCAGTGGGAACACTGAACTAAGTATATTTAAAAGCAAAACAACACATTTTTAGTTACCTTAATACCAAACTAGGAGCTTTTCTGTGCCTTCCAAGATAGCAGACCATTTACCATCATCTGGGCTTGTTAGCATGCAGTGTTCTCAGTGCACAAGCTGAATTTACTTACAACAAAACCTAAGCAAGAAATATGTTCTTAAGAGTGTTTAGTAAATATTCAGCTGAACCAGACCGGGGTCTGAGCTGAGTAAAAGTTCAAAGGTATTACAAAGATGGCAGGTTCTCAGCACCAACCATTTTGCTCTACAGCTCTTTTAAACTAAGAATTCAATCCAACGAGTCTGTCTTTCACCGTTTTAAGCATTTTGGAATCCATTTAGGCGGGAAGCTGATTTCTTTCTGCAAATGTCAAAGTATTGCAGGGTTTTTTTTTAACTTGATCCCTGGTGCTTTTGGAGGTCTTTTTTCCAAGCTTGCTGAAATAAAAATTGCACTGAAGATACAATTTAGTTAAACTCAAATTAGTTCAAGTCTAGTCTTTGTTCTGGAGCACTCCAAATTCCTTCCCTCTCCCCCCACCCTCCGCTCTGCCGATTCGAAGGGGGAGAAGGCGCAAAAATTGCCTTTCCCCTCCCCGCCCTGCGGGCTTGAAGGATGAACGGTAAAAGGCGTCTTTCCTCACACGTGTGCTGACCCGTGCACTGGGAATCAGGCCTGTGTTTGGCTAGGTTTTCGCACCCAGTATAAATTGGCAAATGGACACTTTGCCTAGAAATGGATAAACAGAACACAGGAGAAGGCGCGAGCTTCCCGCCTTAAACGAGTTCCCGCCTTGACAGAGCTCCCGTTTTGGACTATCCTCGCTTTTGGACGGCCGCTAGCTTTTTACACGGCTCTCGGTATTGCACCATCTCTGCCTTTGGACGGTTCTCCCCACTTTTGCACCGCTCTGTGCAAGTTTGCAAGCATGGCAAGTCCTGGGGTCCTTTAGAGAGAGCTGCCGGCGGCACCACTGCTACTCCGAACTGAGGAGACCCGAGCAGCTTGGCTCTCCCCTGCCGCTGCCGCGGCAGCATCACTTCCACGAATCCCTGCCTTATGCAAGCCGTGTCTCGAGACATTCCTGACTTAGGCAGCTTTTCCAACCGCCTTGGATTTCTGCCACGTGGATCCAGGCTATTGGATATTGCTTGCAGCACCAGAAGGCAGCCGAGCAGCAGAGAAATCTGGCAAGGGATCATCACCGAATATGTATCTCCGTGAGTAAAACCTGCTGGTCCCTTAGTTCTCTGCTCACCCTGATTGGTAGTGGGGTAAAGATGTGTTTATAGCTTAGCCTTTTCCAGATCCTGACTTCCTAAATCTCTAAATTTGTCCCTAACATCCTGTAGAAGAATTCCCGATCGAATTTAGAATAAATCTAAACTAGTTTTGTATATGGTTTTGGGGGCGGGGTTTTCAGGAAAACAAAATAATTCTACTTTTATAATTCGTGACTCAGCCACATTAATTCCTTTCCTCCAGGACAGTCTTATACTTTAGTCCTTTGTTGCTCATTTTCTCTAGACAACTTGTATTTTGCCCTAAAACGACACGATTTTAAGAAAAGGCTTATGCTTACAATTAGTGGTATCCTGAACTTCACTACCGGCCCATGGCTCTGTGATGCGTTACTAAGACAATTAGTAAGATGATTGTTGCCTTAAATCAAGGAGAAGTAGGCTGACCAAAGCCATGTTAGGAACTGTGGAAAACTTCCAAGATGAAAACGTACACATAATGCAGTTTTATTAACTTGCAAATGGCATATGGTGATATAGTGCTCAATATAGTTGGGTGTGCAGTGTTAAAGAGAGCTTTGGCATAGGGCAAGTTTTAAATCTTTCAAGGACCACAGCAATAACTCACTTGCGGCTGATGCTAAGTTGCTTTGTAATCAAAAGCTTAGAAGCTGCATTTTTTTGTTTAATCCAGGCCAGGCAGGGAGATGCTTTATAGTAAAAATTAATTTACCTTTTAAATCATGTTTAAGCAGGTGACTTCAAAGGCAGCTCTCTGAGATGATTATTCATCTGAATTCTTTGGTGTCCTAGTAAAACACATGACCTTTAAATTTGTGTCAGAAACTGCATTAGTTGGCTCCTTATCTTGTAGTGACTTCACTACTAGTTCTTCAGCATTCTGTACAGCAGGTTTGGAGGTGTCTGTAGGCTACACTGTTTAAGGCTAACTCATGTTCAGGAATCAAGCTTTAGTTGCTGCTCCAAGCAGCCAAAACCAGAGTCGAAGCCTGGTTGAAATGCGGAGGCTCTGCCCAATAAAGGAAGGTTGTGATTGGTGTGTGAGTGACAGTACGACCCTCTCCAGTACAGGGAGACCATTCCATTCCTGGGAGGTGCTCCTGTGAGGACCATGCAGCAGCAGCAGCATAACAGCTCTAACTTCACACCGATGTAACTTGCAGAGATCTGAGCAGTAAAATGTTAGGGTCATACTCTGTAAAATAAGAAAATGAAACACTGATCTTATTAAACAGGATTAAGGAGGGACTGTATGTGGTCAAGTTACTTGCACAAAGGAGCCACATTAAGTTCAACTTTTACCTAGAGCTTTCCAGGTACAGATGCCATCATACGTGAGATACAAGTAAGGTGTTTTTGTTATGCCTATTTTTACCCACCATCACACAATGAGCCTACTTGCTCTGTCCTTTCATAAAGTCATGAATGATGCTCATATACTGGTAAACTAACAAGTATACCAGGCACCAAGTCCAGATTTGAAAATTATGCTTATTCACAAGCAAAAAGAGGACAGCTGTCAAAAAAGATAGGTTTCGAATGCCACTGTTTGAGCTTTCAGGAGAAAGATGCAGTCTGCAGTATGCCAAGGACTGTAATTTCTATTTAATTTGATACATTTTTCTCTTATCACCCACAGTCTATCCAATCCACTGACTCCAATTGCCTCTCTCCATGTGGTAACACTGCCATGCCAGCCAAGTGAGGTGCCACCCTCAACCATCAGCACTTGGAACCCGTCATTCCTCACAGTGATTCTCAAAGCTGGTGTACCACTGATTTCTTGTTAAAGTAAGCCAGAGGAACATACAGCTGAATGGGATGAGAGGCTGGTTTTCAGAATCGAAAGCTACTTCAGTCAAAAATTCTGAGATTAGCAGATCTGATGCTTACCACAAACAGGGCCAAGTCTGAATTTTCATTGACTAGAAAATTGCAAATTAAATCCATTTTAGTACGTAAATGTGTGAAAGACTATATACACTCTAAACTACACCAAATCTTCAGTACTTTAAATGTAAGAAATGGATAACTGTAGAAACAAGATAATTAACACCAGAACTCACTCGTGTATTTAGGAGCTTTGTTAGGTTGTCTTTCCCTCCCCCAAACTTCAAAAGCAGTCAGAACTTGTGCTGTTTTCTTAACTCTATCGTATGGATAGCTAATTCAGTGTTTCGTATCTGTCATTAATTTTACAAGTAGTCACCAAACATATATTCCTACAGGTGACCATAGAATCATAGAATGGTAGGGCTAGGAAGGGACCTCTGAAGATCACTGAGTCCAACCCCCTTGCCAGAGCTGGATCACCTAGGGTGGGTCACACAGGAATACATTTGTGTGGGTCTTAAAAAGTCTCTAGAGAAGGAGACTCCACGATCTCTCTGGGCAGCCTGCTCCGGTGCTCCATCACCCTACAGTAAAGAAGTTCTTCCTCATGTTGAGGTAGAACTTCCTGTGTTCTAGTTTGCATGATGACTCGCAGTATTTTCTTTAAGAGTTCAAACTAGGATTTGCCAAGTTGTAAGAGGAAAATTCCACGTGCTAAAGGAAAATGTTTACTGCTCAATTTCCCTTTTTAGATGAGGGAAGAAATCTGATCTGGAAAGCAGCAACCTCAAACCCATAAATTCAGGTACAAAAACATCAGGAAAAGTAGGGAAGGATAAAGTGCAGAAATGAGGAGAAAGGAAGAGTAATAGGCTGTATGCTGCCAAAGGGCTCTTGCAGGAACACCACAAACTGAACTAATCTGCATTTCAGAGGCTCAGAAATAGCCGAGCTATCAGATCACTCTGGCCACCTCTTCAATACGCTCTGGTTCCAGGGGCCTTTGCAGGGTGATGCTGCCTTGTCCATGCCAAGTCTGTCCATGCCAAGTCTGTGCCTGCCAGAGATTTCCCATATGTCAGAGTAATTCTGTTTCGTAGCTTATGCAGTCTGGCTGCTTAGATACTCCATCGAGAAAATAGGAATACTTATCAGTACACCAACAGCAACCAGCTCAAGTACTGAGCTTTGGTATGCTTTTTTTTCTACTGTTCCTGTGTTACTTCTCTCTCTTTGAATAAGTACTATTCTCTCCAGATACACATTTATGTACCCTGTTTCTCATGACTCATGCTACCCTTATGGCAATTTAATTATCAGTCACAGCCCAGCATCCCAGAAATAAAAGACTTGAAGGAGAAATCTGTAGTGATAAGGGAAGTGCTGAAGCAGATATTCAAATCTAACTGCTTTTGCAAGTTAGTAAACAGAGCTTCAAAATAAAAAGTCACTTGAATTGTTATATGATGTCTGCCGCAGCTAGAGAAGGAAGGCATTAGTAAGACATCAACCCCCAAAACACACTCTGATGCCTGACCCTCTTCTGAATCAGACCTGCTTCACTTAGAAACAAAATTGACTTGACTTTGTTCTACCAAAAGAAAGGGTTGGCTTTAGGAAAACACTACCCTGCATTTTGATCTACTTCTTCATGCTGGCCCCATCTCCACTCAGCCCAAATTATAAAGCATTTCTGGGACACTTGCAACTGTTCACCTTTGGTGCCTCTGTCCTGCAAGTATCATGTCGTTACCACTTACAAATCACTACAATCTTTTGAACCAAATGAGAACTACTAAGGTGCTATTTCCTGCTCCTTGGGAAGCTTTGGATACTTACACAAACACAAGTGAAGTTGGTGTCTGTGTTAAAGTATTGCCCATAGATATATTCAGGAAAATGTATTTTCAAGTGACTGCAGAGAAAAGCACCATACGCTCTAACCAAACCAGTCAATGCCAGTCAAATAATAGTTTTGTCTTTGTTTACAACTAATTTAATGTTCACCCACTTAGGCATCATATCATTTACATTACCAGTTCACTAGCAAGCTGAAAAGGACAATGTGGCAGAATTCAAAGTTGATACTTCTTCTTTCCTGCCCTGATAAGAGCTGCAAGATGTGATCAGCACTTCAGGCTCCTCACAGCCGGCGCAGTCAGCAGTAGTTAATTATTGTTTATAAAATGCAGAACTGTGTGTTCTCACAGTTACATCACTCTTTGGCTGTGCCTATTATTTGTCAGCTGAAAAGCAAGGTAGTAAACAAAACAAGAAGAATGAAAAATAAATATATATACCATTATGGCTTACATGGGCTATGTGGAGCTAGAGAAAGCGAAGGAAGAGGGAGGGACACGAGGTGCACTTGCCATCAGCTCATTTTCCCTGTCTCAGTTTGGTTCGTTTCTCCCAGAGTCCCATGGTGCAGCCTTTCTGCCTCCAATGCAGATGCGGTCACAGGACCCGAAGACAACATAAATTTGAATGCCTCACCCCTGGGAGCCTGGGGTGCCACTCATGTCCTTCCTCTTTCCACTTAAGCAGGAAAAGTAGCTCCAAGCACCAACACAGGAGCCTGATGTGCCACCATGAGAAGAGAAAACAAGCCATCCATCCTGGATGTCCAGACAAGCCTAAGTGGCAGATAGTTGAGAAGACACCGCAGCCTCTTATATCTGTACAGAATCCTAAAGAAATTACAGCCCTTGCACACAGATCCCAAAGACCAGCACTGGCCACAAGGACACAGCAGCAACGGTTGTCATCATACTTTTGCCATCCTTCCTGCTCAAAATAAAATGATGACATTAACAGGTAAAAAGGCCTCAAAACAGTGAGTCCTCAGCTCAGTTCTCTCCCTCAACAGCTGTGATGCTGCTTGGCTGCTACTAGGAAAGCCAGGAAGCACCAGGGACTCTGGTGGAATTTTTAGGGTTTCTGTAGCCTTGCTGGTAAAATGGTGGTTTAGCATCAGACTTGGTGGTTAGATGATGGTTGGACCTGATGGTCTTAGAGGTCTTTTCCAACCAAAATGATTCTACAATTCTATGGTGCTTGGCCCAAGAAGGTGGCTTGTGTGCCATTGAAATGTCTCTAGAGCAGTCACCATCTTCATCTGCATTTTGTTTCCTGACAAGTGAGGGTTAACCTGGACTTAGGGCTGAGTTGCATGCCTTATGAATTTATCTATCAATCTGTTCAAGGTCTCTGAAAAGCAAGATGATTTCCTCTCTGTTTCATTAGTCTGCTGCTGCTGGGTTATGTAGGAAGACTTACATCCATGGTAGAGAAGCATTTAAGGTACTAAATGGCTTTTGCAATTATTAGATGCCTTTATCAGCTTTGCTTTGGCATTTAATCAGCCACTAAAGCTATTTATTGCTTCATAAACTCCTCTGCTGCAAACATTATCCTTTAATTAATCCTTGAAAATTACAAAGGCTGATGAGGTAACCTGTTTTTCACACCAAGCACCAAATTAGTCTTAGGAGAACGTTGCTGTTTTCCCTTTCATTTTGTTTTTAGACAGATGTCAGCTGGCCCAGGCAGAGAGCTTGTTAGGACAGGTAGCAGCAATTTAGCAGCCTCACACAGATAACAAATACCAGCCAAATCACTGAGCTGTGAGGATTATTCACAGCTGAGAAACTTGGGAGCTGAGTAAAAGTTAAACTGTAATTTTACTCGCATTAAAATTGAAGGGCAATCTGAACAGCATGTAGTTCCAGAACTAAATAATGTTACAGACTCATTAAAAGATTGGAGACAGCTGCTAATTAGGAGCCTTTGAAGCTGAGGTCACAATAACACAAGTAGCTGACTCACATACTGAAAAATTTCAGATGCGTACTTGCTTTTTGTATATCAGCATTCACAGAAGTTCAAAGCAACTGAAAAACATCAAGAGTGGTCTGTGACTGGAATAACTCAGTACCTTAATTTATCTGGAATGATGTTTTGCAGCATGGATACAAGAGTATTTTTACAGCATGGACACAAAGTTTTGCTATTTTCACATATTCCAGCCCAAACCTCCACCAGAATCAGGCATGTTTTTAAGGCCAGGCTGGATGGACCTCTGAGCAACATGATGAGAGCCACAAAGAGATTAAGGGAATGGAACATCTCTCTTACAAGGAGAAACTGATGTAGCTGGGGCTCTTTAGCTTGGAGAAGAGGAGACTGAGAGATGACCACATCAGTGTTTATAAATATGTAAAGGGTGAGTGCCAGGAAGATGGAGCCAGGCTCTTCTCAGTGATGCCCAATGACAGGACAAGGGACAATGAGAAGAAATTGAGGCATAGGAAGTTTAATGTAAACTTGAGGAGGATTTTTTTCACTGTAAGGGTGACTGAAGACTGGAACAAGCTGCCCAGGAGGGTTGTGGAGTCTCCCTCTCTGGAGATATTCAAAATCCTCCTGGATGCATTCCTGTGTGATCTGGTATAGGTGACCCTGCTCTGGCAGGGGGGTTGGACTGGGTGATCTTCTGAGGTCACTTCCAGCCCCTGACATTCTGTAATGCTGTGATCCTGTGATCTAGTGTGAGGTGTCCCTGCCCATGGCAGGCAGGTTGAAACTAGATGATCCTTGAGGTCACTTCCAACCCTGACAATTCTATGATTTCTGTGATTAGTTATAAACTAAAGCAGTTCATACCAGAAGACAAAAAAAAAAAAAAAAAAAAAAAAAAAAAGTATTGTTATTTCAAACTGTTATCTTATGAGGACTGGAATTTTAGCTGGAGATTCAAGGGCCTTGTATAAACTAGTTGATTCTAGCAGAGTGCTTTAATGGGGAAAGGGGAGTAAGAAACATTCTCCTAAACATTTGGAATCTGGGACTATTGAGTCCTACTTCATCGTTTTCCATAGAGCATTGGCCATTGCTTGCTTGGAAACATGATATCAAGAAAGAAAGTATTTTCATCTACTTGAGTTGCAAAAAGGTTCTGGGAACACCTAAGCAGCCAGTTCTCTGCAGACCCACAGCTGATATTTCATGATCTGTGAATTTTACTTTAGGAAATACCTAGTGATGCAGGGTATAGAGTTTGTAGCTAAAGTAGTACACATTTGGTTTGAGCACATGAAATACAGGAAAGGAAGTTGCTCCAAAAAAATTGTTGTAACAAATTTTCCCATCAGCATTTAAAATTTCAAAAGCAAATTCCTGAAGGAAAAACAAGGCACACAAAATGAACCGCACAAAAACCCACCATAAAACAAACAACCAAAACCTAAAAACAAACAACCCCAAACACAAAACTCTTGTCTTTGAGAAATGAGAAAAGAGTAATGAGAAAAAAGTTGCCTCTCATGTGTCTTATGGCTTTTTTATTTTTCCTCGTCACTGAAAGTAAAAAAAACCCCAGCAAACCAAACCTACAAAAAACCTTGGCCTTGCTCTAATGCTAGCACACAGCTGTGAGGGAATTTGCATCTCCTGTGGCAGGTGTTAATCATCATGAGAAGAAAGAGCTGTTCCATTTTGGTGACTCTTTCTGTTAGTAGGTGGTAGCATAGTCAGGACTCAAATTATAAGAGATTATGTTTTCAGAGATGTGTTGAAAACTCCAGCCCAGTAATTATGTTTTCTGAAGTAGTCCATTTGTGTTGTGTTACTGCCAGAAACATTTTGCATTGCCTAAGTGATACGTTCATACTGCCTGAGTTTCTGAAACATAAGTGCGGGGGGAGGGGGGGGGGGTGGAGAGGAGAAATGAAGTATGTAGATCCTGTTAAAATAAATCTTTTGAAGCTAGAAAATCTAAGCTGATGTCTAGGAGAAGTTGTGGTGAGGTGATGTAGTTTTAAGTAGTGACAGCTGGTAGAATTTTCAGCATCCTGTGTGGAGGGGGAATGGAAGGCAGAGCAATCCAAGACCTGGGAAAAAAAGTGTCTGCAATGGTGAGTACAGCAGCAGTTCAGTCAGCTGACAGGAGGCGGTTTTACACGTTGCACAATGCACTAGCACCTTGGTATATATAGTCCACAGCTTACTGAGATGAAAGGAATTGTAATAAAACCTTAGTACTGGAACTAGGGGGGGTACTTTGAGAGTTCAAGTGGGTAATTAAGTTACTCAGTTCTAATTCAAGGTAGAGCTAGGCAAAGCATGATAGTGAGAGCAAGTAGTCAAGAGCAACAACATTCACCACTCACAAGCCTGTATCTTGCCCTTGGTTAGTGAAGAGGGCAAAGCTCCAGACCTGTGAGCTAACCTCACAGGTCTCATTATGGCAGCTTTGTTATTTCTAGGCATCTAATTGCTGCATTCTCATAAGCCTGTAACTTCCCCTTTCTGAACAGTCTGGTATTTTTTGTCTTGCCTAAACCAAAGCTGGCTTCAGAAATAAATGCTCCTCTTCCTGGGTGCATATCAGGACATGAGTACCTGGTAACAGCTGCTCTCCTTTTCTTTAGAGTGGAGCGGGAGGACCAAGGGGAAACAATGTCAGTCTTTCTGGTTTTCTTTTTACTGACTGAAGTGCTTGTTCACCTTCACCAGTGTTAGTGCAAAGAGTAGGCTATAAGTCAGTCTGTGGGGGATTTCTTACTACCCTGAAACTCTACCACAATGCAAAACAAAGTATCATAAGGAGCAGAGAATGTGGCAGTGAGTGCAGCGAAAAGACCAGGCTGCCCTATGTAGTCTAAAATGTGCTTTTTTTTTTTCTTTTCTTTTCTTTTTTTTTTTTTTTTTTTTTTTTTTTTGTGTGGAAGAGACTCTAGTTGTGCCTCTGCATCATGTTTTGTTCCATTTATGCATATTAAGCAAAGCTTCATTTAGCTAAAATACAAACAAACAAACAAAAAAATCCTGGTAATACTGCTTACAATTACTTGAAAAATCTTCTGTTGACTCTCTAGTGGATATAGAAACAAAACAAACAGGAGAGAGCTTGTTTCCCCCAAATTGCATCACATTACACACATTTCTATTAAGCTTCTCTTCAATGGAAATTAAGGATGCCCCTGTTGTTTCAAAAAGATGACAACATCCTACCCAGTGGGCCAGAAAAGCACTAATGCACTCTTACAGTAATTTGGCTTGCAGTGGGGAAGTCCACCCTGTTAGCTCTTTTTCTAAGAATAAACCAAACCAAAAAGTTAATGCAGGGGGCAGAGTTAGATCCTTTAGAATGTAGAAAGTCATCAATGGCACTAATAAAAGCACTGCTTTGTTATAGTTTCTCAAACAAAGTGGTTGGATCAAAACAACTTGAGGAACAATCTCACCATATTGACCTCAAGACTTTGCAAGATAAAGAGAAGCTGAGAGATACTCAGTCTTCTGCATCACTGAACCCAGCCTTGCCCCACCACTAAATCTCATGAACTGGAAACTGAAGGAGAAGTCTTTGTGAGTGTCACCAGTGGGGGGAAATTGTCTCCTGCAGCTCTAGCAGCAGCGCAGTGCAAGAGGCAGATAAAGGCGATACGATTATTCATGCTTTATTTGGTACAAACAATGCATTTTAAGCTGCCTACCAGAAATCAAGCCAGATTGACTCATAACTGTTTTGAGCTTGGATGGTTGAATTGTTCCTGATGTCTGATTGAGCCTTTTCTTCTTGCTTCTGCCAATCTGATTTGCAGTCTAAAGGGGTTTGTAGTGTTAATATAGGTCACTGCATAGGTTTTGACTGGTTCAGTCTCATCTGAAAATGAGTGTGCTGTGTAATGGGATATTTCTGAGAAGAAGCCTCTGATATTGTGCTCTTCTGAGTGCAAGGTTTGTTTGAGTGCTGCCATGGTCTTTTTGGGGCATCATAGCCATGTCTTTGAAGCATTGAACCAATAAAATCTAATGCTGGGGGTAGGGAGCCAGTTAAATGTGAAACAAACATAACGTCTTTACCTAACCCAGTTCCTCCAAATAAGAATCAGGCTTTCAACCTCTGATCTTTACACAGGGGGAAAGAACCAGCAATTAAAGCTTCCTAAGTCATTGTACTTGTCAAGTGTCAAAATTAATAGGCACCAATAAATGAAAGCAGTGGAGAAACAGATCCTCAAACTGATTAACTTTTTCTTTTGGGGAAGAAAAAAAAAAAATAGGGTCTGAGTTTGTTGATTATTACAAGTGAGACCAGCACATTCCTGACTAACTTGCTGTATAATCTCAGACAAGTCAGTTATTTGTGGTTCTTCTGTTTCTCTTATGTGCTCTGTTTGTTTTGCCTACTTAGACTAAAAGCAGTTTAGGATGCAGTCTGTTTCTCTGCTTTATCCAATGCCGGGCCAAACAAAGCTCTGTGTTACTTTGAAAGTATTTTTGTTCCATCAGTGCCTGAAGACCTCAAAACCAATCATCAATCCTGACTTTGAATGGGAAGTCACAACCTCATCTGAGAAAGAGGAATTAATATTCTTCTTCCTGCTGATTAGCATCACTTTGGAAAGGGTGAGACTGGGATTTTTTGGAAATATTATAAATATCCAAAATACTTGCACAGTCGTGGTGGACTGGGAAGATGTTAGATTGTAAGTGGTTAGATTGCATTCACTTTATTAATACCTGTATGCCTTGAGAGCACCCAAAGCCCAGGAGAGATTTAGTAATAATTGAGAACTCCTTACCCTAAGCAGACGTTCATGATTATTTATAAAATTTAACCATCAAATGCCTTGAGGGAGAGGAGCTTGACAATGTGGTAATTTTTAGGCTGTAAAACAAACAAACAAATCAAATCAGGCTTTATTTTGAAGAATTATATAAATCTTTCATTCCTTCTTTTGTTTTGTATTTTATTATTTTTATCACAATAGCACCCATGAGTCTCAGTCAGCATAAAGAGCAAGGAAATATACAAACCTCTGCAAAAACAGGCTGTTGTTCCTCCAAGGAACAGTTGGTCTCAGGGCACAGTGAGAAGGGCAAATTAAGTTAACAGATGCCTGATCTGACTTCATTTCATAAACCTATTTCTCTCCAGAAGTTCCTGTCATCTCAGTTCTGCCAGTTGATCTACTTTTTTAATATTTTCTTTTTAACTTGACTTTTTTTTTTT